>JAUZTB010000107.1:9066469-9077345 GCA_034780895.1 Rhynchobatus australiae | reverse complement strand
ATAGGCTACCACTTGTCTCAATTAAAAAGGTTTGCTCTGCATTCCCTTGTTTAAATGATCCAACCCTCAAGCTTTCAACTAAAACATCTTTGTTCCATTTAAAAGATACCTTATCGGTCATCAAGCTTCCCAGAATCTTTGAAATTTGAAGATGTGATCTGTGCTTTGCGTGGGGAGTCCAAAAACACTGGGATAGAATTGGACCTAATGGTGATTGTGCTCCAGATCAGCTGCTGTGCTGCCATTATAACAGGCAAACCATCAACTTTCAATCCCAATGAATTCATGAAGTTAACTGTCCCATCCAGAATGCACAAGACTAGTGGGAATAAGGCAATTGCATATGGTCAGAATGGGCTACAGTACCATTTTAGTGATTCAAACTATTTGTCCCATACTTTATTAGTGTATCACAAGAGCTTGTGACTGCCTATGACTGTGCCAGGCTGGTGCATGCTCTACCTAGTATAGATCACTTGCATTGAAGGCTCCTCCAGCCACCACCCGCCCCCCAGTAATAATTTGTATGTACAGATGTACTAGAATGGCAGCAAGTGAAACAGCAAAGAATTTAACTCCTTTACTCTCTTGCTGCAAAAAAATATTTTTTTTCTTGTTCATATGTTCCAAGTAAGTTTCCTTTTTTTTGTAGAGGCTATATATTAACTCTAGTTTCTCTATCCCATGAATACTTGTTTTTTGAAAGTAATAACTACATCTTTTCTGAAAAATAGAGTGTGAACTGGAATGCAGAGTCCACAAGAGAAATACCATTTGTCAAACAAATGGCAGCAAAGGATTGTAAGCTGCTTATCAGTTTGCTGCCGATTACACTGATGGATGGAACAGGAAGCTGCTGATCACTCACCAATGCCTACTTCTGCTGAGAAAACACATTTGGGCTCTTCTATTGAAATAATGAAATTTAACAAAGAAAATCTTCTAAAGATAGAATGATGTAAAATTTTCAAATAGAAAATGTACTCCAGGGAGCATTTTTTTCAACTTGTAGTTTGTCATTCTAATATATATTAGAGCACAGTATTGAATAAAGATTCTATTGTTTTTCATTGTCTTAAGTCACAAAATATATCCTGCAAAAATGGTCATTGTCATGGCTATGAATCCCTCTTTCCTCTTCCTCCATCTGTGAATTTTGTTAGATTTCTGAAGTGTGCAGGCAGAAAATAAGCTTCAAACAGGGCTCCATAATATTGCTTATCAGTTGACCATTGGGTGACACAAAATATAATAGAATGTTTACAGCACAGTAGGAGGCCATTTGACCCATCAGCTCTATGTAAGCTATCTGGCAGAGCAATTTGCGTGGTCCATCCCCCCCTAGCCTTTTCTGTTTGTCTTGCAAAATTTTATCTAATTTCTTTTTGAAGGCCACAATGGAATCTGCCACCATTACATCCACAGGCAGTGCATTCCAGATTCCAATCACATGCTCCATAAAACAAATGGTGTTGCTATTAATTCTCATCCCCTTTATTTTATAAATATCTCTGGCCTCTAGTCCTCGACCCCTCCACTATCTGGACCAGTCTCCCACTATACACTCTGTCCTGACTTCCATTAGATCTCTCCTCAGCCTTCCCTTCAGACAACAGCCTCCCCAGTTTATTCTTGATCCCTCATCCCAGCAACCATTCTCTTTTCCGGATCCTCTCCCATGCCTCCACATCTTTCCAATAATGATGTGATCAGGCTGCTCTTGCTGAAGCTGAATCAGTGTCTAATAAAGGTTTAGCATGACTTCCCTGCCTTTATACTCTGTTTCATTGATAAAGCCAAGACTTATGTGTGCATAATTGATTGCTTCCTCAACCTGTCCTGCCACTCGAAATGACATGCACCTATACCCCAAATCCTTTTGTTCCTGTACCTCTTTATTCTATATTGTTTTTCCTATTCTTCCTACCAAAATAGATCACCTTACATTTCTCTGCGTTAAACTTCACCTGCCATGTATCTTCCCATTTCACCAGCCTTGACTGTATCTTGCTGGAATTTATCACTGTCCTCTTCTCAGTTCATATTACTGCCAGATTTTGTGCCATCTGCAAATTTAGGAATTGTGGCTTGCACCCACAAGCCTAAGTCATTAATATAGATTAGAAAAAGCAATGGCCCTAACACTGGTCCCTGAAGAATGCCACTATTCGTCTTCCTCCAATCCAAAAAAAACAAGCTTGCCAATATCCTGATGCAGTGTATTGACCCAAAACATCGACAATACTCCCCCCTCCCCCAGCAGATGCTGCTTTGCCCACTGGCTTCCTCCAGCAGACTGTTTGTTACCACCATCCTCTGTGGCCTGTTACTTAGCGAACTTCGTATCAATGCTATCAATGTCCCTTTTGTGCTAAGTGCTTCCACTTTCTTGATATGCCAGTTATGTGGCACCTAATCAAAAGCCTTCTGGAAGTCTGTGTAGATCACATCGACTGCATTACCTTCATCAACTCTATCTGTAACCTCATTAAAACAAATTCTATCAGTTTAGTTAAACAAGATTTGTCCTTAACACATCCTTGCTGGCTTGCCGCAATTAATCCATTTCCCTACAAGTGACTCTTAATCTCACCACAGACCAATATTCCTAGCATTGAGGTCAAACTGACTTGCCTGTAGTTTCTAGGCTTATTCTCACCCCCTTTTTAGACCAAGGGAGTAACAATCACTACTCTCCTGTTCTTTAGCACAGCTCCCACATCCCAAGTGTATTAAAAGATTATAATCAGTACCCCCATGATTTCCTCCTGTACGTCCTTCACAATCCAAAAATGCATCCTAGGTGGCCCTAGTGACTTATCTACCTTAAGTTGAACCAGCTTTTCTAATAATTCCATGCTTTCAATTTTTAATGTATCCAGTATCTGAACTATCTCCTCCTTCAGTATAACTTGGAACCACCCTCTTCCCTGTAAAGTGCTCATTTAGTACCTTAATGCTACCCTAAGTATTGATATGCAAGTTCCCATTTTTCTTTTTAATAGGCACCACTCCTCCAACCACTGTCCTTTCACCATTTAAATGCCTCTCAAAAACTTCAGGATTACCATTTATTTGGTGGCCAAAGAGCAGAATTGCTCACAGTTTCTTAAATTCAGTGGGAATCACTTAGCCTCCTCTCAGTCCCTCCCCAAGAGCATTGAAACTGAAATCAAAACTTCTCTATTAATTGGGATCAAGCTCTCCTTTCAAACATATTTAGTGGTAAAGTTACTTGAATCTGCCTCAGTTTGGACCACTGCCATTTTTAATGTCAAAGTTAATTAAACCTTTAGGTAACCTGTGGGCTTTACCTTTCCATTATCGTAAAATCATAGAAATGTACAGCACATAAACAGGATCTTCAGCCCACCTCGTCCATGCCAACCCATAATGCCTATCTACACTAATCCTGTCTGTCCAAGTCGCTTTTAAACATTGTAATTATATCTGCCTCTATCACTTGGTAGTTCATTCAAGACAACCACCACCACCTGTGTGGAAAAGCATACTCCTCAGATCTCCTTTAAATTTCTCCCCTCTCACCTGTGCCCTCTGGTTTTAGATTCCTTCCACCCTAGGATAAAGACTAGCTATCTATCCTCTTTATGCTCCTCATAATTTTATAAGCATCTTTTAAAATCACTCCTCAGCCTCTTACAATCCAGTGAGAATAAACCCAGCCTATACAATCTCTATAACTACAGCCCTCTGTTTCGGGCAACATTCTGGTGAATCTCTTCTGCATTCTCTGTTTTGCTACCAGACCCTTCCTGTAGTGCGGCAACCAGAACTGTATGCAATGCTCCAAATGCAGTGTAACCAATGTTTTGTACAGCTGCAACATGATGTTCCAATTCTTATACTCCATGCCTGGCCTCTGAAGACAAGCATACTCAATGCCTTCTTCACTATCCTATCCACCTGTGTTACCACTTTCAGCGAGCTGTGGATTTGTGTTCTGAGGGCCCTCTGTACGTCAATGCTCCTAAGGTCCCTGCCATTTACTTTGGACATCCTACAACAATTTGACTTTGCACAGTGCATTACCAACCACTTGTCTGGATTTAAATTACCGCTCCATTAGTTTTGCGCATGTCCAGACAATGGAATCTGACAAGTTTCAGCATGTGGATGTACATCAAGTAACAAGCTGGTGTCCAATGCATCAAATTGGCTTCCACAGCAATACTGAAATCCTCGGAGCAGTTTCTCTCAGCAACAATAGTATATTTTTCCAACTGTAGTTATTGAGCACCCCAAGTTTTCAGTTTAAGTTATTTAATATCACCATTTTGTGTTTAGATTTGCAGCTGTTTATTCTGACTTTGCACTTTCAATATTAGATGTGCATTTTAAATCAAAATATTGCAAATGGAAAAATCATTCCCAAAGCACGTTCAAGTGCTTAATTTTCTTTTCCATAATATGACAAGGTCAGCTGTTCCAAGCAGAATTCACAGGTAACAGTGGAAACTAGCAACACAGGATTTTCATGGGTACATCTGAGTTGCTTGTCCTGTTGCTCAGCCGTCTTATATATTTTAAATGTGTTCCTTGAATCTGAGCCCATGGAGTTGCCTATTTAAGGAAAATTAAAACTGCTGCACAAGGTATGGAAAGTTCAGGCACAGTAGCAGAATGTTTTTGTCCATGCAGCGCCTCAAAAACAAGGTACAAATTAAATAGTCTAAATGAAAACAAGAGGTGTGAAATCTGAGGTAAGATTGGAAAGTCCTGCAAATACTAAGCAAATCAGACCTAGTGGAAGATAAATGTGCAGAACATGTTTATCTTGCCTTTGTTCGTCAAAAGCTGACAAACCTGTGTTCCTTTGGCATCTTCTGCTCTTCATTTATAAACAGGGCAGATTATGAAATTGGCAGATGCAATAATGATGGTTCATTTGTTCATGTATTGAAGCAGCTAGCCATTGGTCTCAAGTTCAAATCATGTCATGGAAGGCTGCAAAATTTAAATTAAATAGATCTATTTATTTTCAGTCTAATACCATAGAACATGACAATTTTCTCCAGTCTGTACTATAAATGATTCTAGTAGAGAACTTTACTTGTATTAGAGAAAAGCAGGAGGTTAAAAATGTACTGCTTTGTCAGCTGCCTGTGTCCCTGAGATTGTCTTGAGTATTTAAAAAAAGACCTCTCTTTTCTGGAAGCAAATCCTGCTGACTTAGCTCTCGCTGGCACTGAAGGCAAAATAAGGCTTATCTTCACTGCACAATGCTGTACAATCTGTTTCCCTTTAATAAAACCTCATCTTTATAGGGTCTACATCTGTTTAGTGCCAAGAAGCAGTTATAATGGAAATTTCTTGCAGATGACCTTGTACATTTTCATATGAAGTACACTATACTCTTTCTACATTGCTTTGCAATTATTTGGTACAAACTGTTATAACTTATATTAAAAAAAATGGTCAAATTACAGAAATCTGTTTGGCAGTAGTGATATATTTTTGGTAATCTAATTTTTTTGCTTGGTTCACTGGAATTTTCATAAGAACATTTCTTTAGTTTATCAACCAGACAAATGTGGCGGGTTTTTTTGTACACTGTCTATTTTTTTAAGTATTTCATTGATGATCTGCAACATTGGTGTAAACTCTTCACCTGCCACTTCAAATCAGAAATTCACAATTGAAATCAAAGAAAATCATAGTTGTAATCCCACATTTCCTGCCATGCTTTGTATGACTATATCATAGCATAATGCAAAACACCTGCAGTTTTTTTAAGGGCATTCTTGCAAGATTTGAAGTCTCAAATCCACCTTTTTCTGAGTATCTGCTGCCACCTCCTGGCATGATTAGTGCGCAAGCTAATGAAGTTTGAAACAATCTCTCGAATGTCGGTCAGATACTTCGTATGGGACTTCTGCTTGAAATTATTTACTCTGAAATTCTGGTAAAGATTCAAATGCAGTTCTCATTTTATTTTTTTATTGTACACCTTGCATATTTTGGTTTTGAATAATTTTATGATTAACAGTCACGCCTTGGCTGTTAATGGCCCCTAATGAAATGAATGGACAGATCTAATCTGACCAGGTTATTGCATTGAAACCTGATGAAAGCATCAGGGAGAATATCTGCTAATGCACATCTGGCAAATATATGCACATTATTAAATTTTGCTATCAGGAAGTGAACTTATTTTCAGTCATTGAAAGAAATTTGCACTCAGCTTGTAAACTGGGTGAATATGCAAATACTATACCCTTAAATCCGCATTTCTTGAAGCAAGGAAAGTTGAGATGAGATTTAATAATTGCGTATAAGATCATAACTGGTTTAGATGCAGTAAACCAAAGGAAATTCTTACCATTAGTACTTAGTTCAACAACTGAGGATGTAAATTTAAATTTTGACAATAAGATGAAGAGGGGTTGTGAGGATAATCATTGTAACACACGGAATGGTCTGGAATACACTGCCTGTGGAGGTGGTGGACACAGAATCGGGCAGCAATTACAAAAAGGAATTAGATGGGCAGTTGAGAGAGGGGAATAATTTGCAGGCTGACTAGGATCAAGGGGCTATGACACTCTATGCTGTAATGATTCAACAGTTGTGTCATAGGCTTGTCTGGTTTATTGAATTGTGGTAAAATGGAATGTAATTATCATTCTGAGTCATTTCCTCTCTCTTTATGTGCGTTTCAGCAGGATCATCCTCAATCTTGTTTGTCTCTTGCACTCTCTCCCCACACTTTTTTTGCAACTGCCATTTTACCTTTTTCAGCCCCAAGGGTCAAGTACAGCTTCAACCTCATTACTACAGTTCCTCAAAGTGGAATAGTCCATGAGCTTGAGACATCAGATCCTGAGAACCTTACCTTGCACCCAACCCCATTTCCTCTAAGACCTTTTCTAAGGTTTTAGATACAAGGGATTTGAATATTTCCAGTGCTTTTTCTTTAATAATAATATTTAAAGTTCCTTAGTCTTTAAATCATTGATTCCCCTCTGTTTTGGGACTGAGTCATTCCAAGCTTCTGTTCCTTATAGGAGTTTGATTTTTTTTTGCAACAAGGTGGATGACTAGGATCCCTTGACTAAATTGCTTCATTGAGGTTGTGTGCTATATCATCTACTAACAATGCCTTTGCCACTATTTTAGATGTACAGAGGGAACTTGGGTTGCAAGTCCATAGCTCCCTGAAAGTGGCATTACAACAAGATAGGGTGGTAAAGAAGGTGTACTGCATACTTGCCTTCATTGGTCATGATGTGGAGTATAAATATCGGCAAGTTGTGTTGCAGCTGTAAAATAACTTTGGTCAGGCAACATTTGGAATATTGTGCGCACAGTTCTGGTTGCCACACTATAGGAAGGACATGGAGGCTTTGGAGAGGGCATAGGAGAGGTTCACCAGGATGTTGCATTAGGGTTTGCAACCTTCCATGACCTGATAGAAGTATGTAAAATTATGAGAGGCGTACACAGGGTAGATAGTCAGGGCCTTTTTCCCAGGGTGGAAATATCAAATATTAGAGGGCATAGCTTTCAGGTGAGAGGGGGAAAGTTTAAAGGAGATTTACTAGGCAAACTTTTACACAGAGAGTGGTAGGTGCCTGGAATGCGCTGCCAGGGCAAGTGGTCGAAGCAGATATGATAGCAACATTTAGGAGGCATTTAGACAAGCACTTGAACAGGCAGGGAATGGAGGGATATAGATTATGTGCAGGTAGATAGGATTCATTTGAATTGGCTTCATGGTCAGCGCAGACATTGTGGGTCGAAGGGCCTGTTCCTGTGCTGTACTATTCCATGTACTTTCAGATCTACTATTTAGCTGATAGTTAAAGTTTCTCAGATCTTCATTCCATGTCAAACATATTTTCTCATATTGACTAACTAGATTGGCTCCACCAATTGCAGTTTGAACAACAACCTACCACAACAGTACTGATTGTTTACACCTCCTGATTTTTATCTTTATTGGCCATAGCAATGCGATTGGCTATCTTGGTCATGTTCTCCTTAATGACTTGCCATGTGTGCTATTTGTGATTTTGTCACATTAGGCTTATTCTGTGAAACTTCTGTGAACAGCTTGTCTCTGATGCATGCCATGTTTATCAGTCCACTAAACTCTTGTGAAGTGCAAATTGTTCTTCAAGCAGATTCAGCAGGCTTTCTGAGCTGCACTTTTTACCTGAAAACTTTTTTTTCTCTGTTTAATCATATGTTTCTAGGAGGACAGTTCCACATACTGGGTCCTTTGAAGACAAATGAAAGATATTTGTTCAATGTGATAGCTACTACTTTATTCCTCAATATAATTTCTCCTGCCTTTGCCTCTAAAGACTTGATAGTCTTTTACTCTTTATATTGTTGTAGAAGCTCCTGCGGTCTATTCTATTTCTTACTAGCTTACTCTCATACTTTATATCTTTGCCAATTTTTTATCGACTTTTGCTATTCCTAAAGCTCTCCCAGTGCTCGGTCTTATTAATCTTTTTTTGCAGAATTATAGCCGTCATCTATTAATCTTTAAGCCTTAGCCTCTTATGAGATTGTTTGGTGGCTAACTATTCATATGGAGTTTTTATATCTCAATGGAAGTTGCATTCTCTGAGAACTATGAATTGTTTATCCATTAACAAACCTCATAGTATAATTGCCCAATCTGTCTATCACAGCCAATCCCTATGTTATTGACTTTAATAATGTCTCTCTGAAACTGGGTATTGAAACTCCATTTTAATCCCAGGCTTTCTCTCTCTCTCCTTTTCCAGGTTATGTGCATAGTCTAATCTTGTTATATTTTACATAGGTCAGACAAAAGATGTTATACGCAGCAACTAGGGCCACTGTGAAAAAAGAGTTTGGCGGAGGACACATTAAGGATGAATTGTTTGGAACAATGAAGGTACAACACTAGTTCACTTTTAATAAATGAAATTTGCTCAAAAACAGCAAGAGAGGAACTGTTTATTTTATTGAAATGTAGATGTTGAAATATGTTGTGAATATCCCACCAACATATTCTTCACAACTGACTTTTAGTAGTGTATTTATGGTAACTGGTATTTTGTTATCTTAGCTAGAATCCCAAAATTACGCTCTGTTGTCCTGAATTCCAGAGACAGAAGAAACACCATTCCCTGGCAATTCAACACCCGAGGTGGAGGTTCAGGAGTTAAGTTAATTGAACTAGTAATCCAGCGGTCTTAACTAACAACCCAAAGTTTTGAGAGCCCACTATTGGCAGCTATCTTTCTTTATCACATCCTTCTTAGAATCATGAAAAATTTAAGACACAGGAGCCATTCAGCCCGTTAAACTTATACTAGTCAAAATAGGACCTGTTATTTCCTTGGTATCAGCTTGCACTTCATGTACCTGCAAAATATCATTGCAATTCCTTTGATTTAACTTGGTATTAACCTTTGCATATCTTCTCTTAGTTTTCATAAATAACCCTTTTTAGCTTCACCCCTACATATTCTAAGCACTTCTAGGTTTTCTACAGTATTAAGCCTTATTTTGCCCTTTGTACCTTTTCTTTCACAGGTTCTAGATTTGGCATTTTAGCTTCGTTTTTTGTGGGAACGTATTTATTCTGAGCCCCTTGCATGTCCTTTCTAAATGTCCCATTACTCTGGGACTTACCTTCAAGTGGATGTTTCTCATCCATTTTTGTGGAATCACTTCAATCTAGTATAATTGTCCTTACCCTAGTTCAGAGACATTATTATCTCTGTCATTTCCATAACTATACTAAATCTCACTGAATTATGATCACCATCACATAAATGTTCTCCTTTCACCTTCCCAGCTTTAATCCCGAAAACTAAACAAACAGAATTTTTCCCCCTCCTCCCTCTTTATTGGGATTGCTATATTACTAACTAAAAATGTTCATCTTGGAATCAATATCCTTCATACCTTTTACACTGAACATCCCAGTTATTATTAGAGTAATTGAACTGTCCTAATGCTTTTGCACTGTCAAAAACTTGCTGGAGATTTGTTCTTCCATTTCCCTCGGATGGTTGGAGTTCTATAATACACTCCCAAAAATGTGATCATCCTTGTTTTTTGGTCTTCGGCTCAACCCAGATGGCCTCATTTATTCATCTTTCTAACGTATCATCCCTTGTTGGTTTCTGAATGTCTTCAATAATACCCTCGTACTATCAATAAATATTTGCTCATTTCCCTGGTGATTGAGTTTTGAAATATAACGTTTTGCAGAGCTTCACAGTAAGATGTATACCTGCAAATTCTCTTGCGCTTTAACAAATAGTACTAGTGTTACCCTGAGCAGAGGTAATTCCTCCAACATTGCTGCTTCCTGTAGTAAGAAACTGGTGTGATGGCACAGGACTGAACCTGCTGATAATATCAGTTATGGCCCCGATTTGCTAAGGGGCTGCTGCTGAACAGCATGATATGTTTCTCTCAACAGGAGGACGTTTGTTTAGGTGGCTATCAGAAACACATCCAGTCCCGCTTGGGACCAGCGCCACTTACAGCAGCTGAGGAAGAACTGAAGCAGATTAAGATTAATGAGGTAACAATAGCATCAATCCTATATCACAATCCATGTTCTTGACTGATGTTATTTTCCCTCCCAAGTAGTTTTCATTGTGAAAGAATATGTCAGTTTACTTATTCTGAGTAGACTTAGACTATGACCAAGTTATGGATGTCACCTTGAGTGAATTCTAACAAGGAAATGGTCTTGATTTGATTTACAGGTTGCAGCACTATCATTTTATATATGCTTTAAGTAAAGGCAGATGCATTATCACTTCTGTTATCTTTTTGGAATAGTCGTAATGCTTTCTTTTAAATGTTGGCTAATTGAAAATTGTTACAGCTTAGGAAACAGAAGCAGGAGTGGGCC
>JAUZTB010000107.1:7839956-7850509 GCA_034780895.1 Rhynchobatus australiae | reverse complement strand
GTTATTGTTTTTACCTGTACTACCTCAATGCACTCTGTACTGACCCAATGTAACTGCACTGTGTAATGAATTGACTTGTACAATGGGTATGCAAGACAAGTTTTTCATTGTACCTTTGACATATTGCCACTTCCCCCACTATCAACAACCTGGGGATCACCATTGAGTAGAAATCAGTTGGACCAGCCACATGAACTCTGTCGTTTTGGAAGCCAATCAGAGGCTGGGAATCCTCCAGTAATTGACTCACTTCCTGACATCCTAAGGCCTTCCTAAAGGCACAAGACAGGAGCCTGATGGACTACTCTCCACTTGCCTGGATAACTGCAGCACCAACAATTCCCTGGTAGCTTAACACCAAAGCAGCCTGCTTGATTGGCATCTCAACAACCACTCTAAACATTCAGTTGCTCCAGCACCAGCGCATAATGCCCAGAGTGTGCACCATCTGCAAAATACATGCAGTTCCTCGCCCAGGCTACTCCAACAGCATCTCCTGTACCCACAACCTCTGGCACCACAGGCAAAAGCAGCAGACACATGGGGACACCAGCGCCAGCAGGTTGCATTCCAAACTGTGCACAGTCAGGTCTGGAAATATGTCACCAGTCTTTCATCACCACTGGCTTTATACCCTGCTGACTGGCACCATGGGAGCACCTTCACCAGAGGGACTGCAGCAAGCTCAGGAAGGCATTTCACTACCTCTTCCACAAGGGCAATTAGGGATGAACAGTAATTGTTAGTCTTGCCAATGACACCCAGATCCTGAAAATAAAAAGACTTACAGAGGTCTTCCAAGGTTGCAGATTATAAATTTGAGAATACTGTCCAGTCTATTTCCTTTTCTTTGAAAGGAAGGAGACCAAGTGGAGATTTTGGTATTGGTTTATTATTGCCACTTGTACCAAGGTACAGTGCAAAACTTGTCTTGCATATCGATTGTACAGGTCAATTCATTACACAGTGCAGTTACATTGAGTTAGTACTGAGTGCATTGAAAACAATACAGGTAAAAACAATAACAGTACAAATTGTCATAGCTACAGAGAAAGTGCAGTGCAATAAGGTGAAAGGTCACAACAAGGATATCAAAGATTATGAAAGCCTGAATGAGTTGTGCAGCAATGATCTATTCCCCTTGGGGGAAAGGATTATCAACAGGGGACAGATATTGAAGCTGACAAGTCAGAAGGTTAGAGGGGAGCTGAGGAAGACAATTTCATTCTGGGTCTCACTGCCTGAAAGGTGGTGGAGGCAGAAGCCACCACTGCATTTAACATGTGCTTAGATAACGTGAAGTGCCAATATTCACAAAGGATGTGGACCTAGAGATAAGAAGCTCGATAAAGCCCTTGTCCATTCCTGGGCTAAATGATCACTTTCTATGCTTTAAGCTTCTATGATTCTAAGATCACTATCACCTCTTCAGTGTGGGCACTGCAAAAGAAAAGATGGATGACTTTGGTCATGCCTTTATAACATTAGCTCTGGTTTGCTTCAATAATGTATTGACATCTTTCCCATTCACCTGACCAATCAGATGCAGTTTAACATTGCTTCTGAAAGACAATAAGGTTAAACAGGGTTTATCAGTTCCTGATATGGGTAGAGAAATGGCAGATGGAGTTTAATCTGAGCAAGTGTGAGCTGTTGCACTTTGGGAGGTCAAATGTAAGGGGAAGGTATACAGTTAATGGCAGGACCCTTAATAGTGTTGATGTACAGAGAGATCTTGGGGTCCAAGTCCGTAGTTCACTGAAAGTGGCCACACAAGTAGATAGGGTGGTAAAGAAGGCATATGTCGTGCTTGTCTTCATTGGTTGGGGAATTGAGTATAAGAGTCAGGAAGTCATGTTGTGCTGTATAAAACTTTGGTTAGGCCGCACTTGGAGCATGGTGTGCATTTCTGGTCACCCATTATAGGAAGGATGTGGAGACTTCGGAGACGGTGCAGAGTCCTGCCTGGATTAGGGGGTATGAGCTATAAGGAGAGGTTGGACAAACTTAGTTTGTTTTCTCTGGAGTGTCGGAGGCTGACGGAAGACCTGATAAAAATTCAGAAGATTATGAGAGGCATCGATAGGGTAGACAGAATCTTTGTCCCAGGGTCGAAATTTCAAGTATTAGAGGACGTGCATTTAAGGTGAGAGGTGCAAAGTTTAAAGGAGATGTGCGGGACAAGGTTTTTTTACATAAGAGAGTGGTGGGTGCCTGGAACAAGCTGCCAGGGGCGGTGGTGGAAGCAGATGCAATAGTGGCGTTGAAGAGGCTTTTAGACCGACACATGAATATGCAGGGAATGGAGGGATATGGAACGTGTGCAGGCAGAAGAGATTTAGTTCAATTTGGCATCAAATTCAGTGCAGATATTGAAGGCTGAAGGGCCTGCTCCAGTGCTGTGCTGTTCTATGTAGGGTGGCAATTTGACCTTGGTTGTTTGTGTTAAACTTCTGAACATTGCATCCTTCTTTGCAGCCTCTATTGTGATTTTTACACGAGCAACTAACCCAATTTCATCTCCAGTAATGTAGAATTCCTCCAGTACTGCTTTTAAGCATCGCCTTAGTTTCTACACTCAAAGTTCTCCGTTGGACACAGCAGTGACAGAGCAGGTAAGCAGATACTTTGTAAAATAAATCAAAAATCTTCGTGGAGAGTTTTGAATTTGCCATAGCGTAAAGTGCATGTGACTTCATATGTTACAATCTGCTAAGTATCCTGAAAAGATCTGAGCTTCAGGCAATTGATGTTCTTCATGTTTCTAGCTTTAGAAAAGTTTTACATCTTTGTTTTTTTTTAAGTCTGCAAACTCCACCATTTAGTGTCGAATCAAAATAATGGAAATCTGACATGTACTTGTTTTTAACCTGGAAAACAGTGAAGAGGAATAGCCTTAAAAAGTGAGGGCTTTTAAAGAGATATCCCAGGAGGATGGATTTGATTAATGTGGAGGATGTGTTTGATTAATGAGAGGGACAAACTATCCCCACATCATGGTTATAGATACACCAAGGCTCCAGGACGAGCGAGCCTGCTATCCATTTTGCAAGCAAAGCTGCGATTGATTTGAAGGTGATCATCTCGGGCTAGGAAAAGTTCAGAAAGGTGCTTGAAGCTAAGAGGGAACTCAGGGTTTCAGATGGAAGATGGAGGTAATGTTTTGCAAGGGTGAAATAGGTGAGCAGAGAGCCACTCATCACTAAGTTTGGCACACGCTTCATAAGGGCTGAAGAAACATTTTTAAGGAAGAATAACAATCTCACACCTCAAACGCCAAGCCAAAAAAACAGGAAATTGGAAATTACTAAAATAAATCTCCCCCAGGGTGTTACCAGCAAGCTGTTAGGATGGTAAACCCTGGTTTATTCAATACTCAACCCTCATATTCACATACACTATCGGTTCCCATGTAACCATTTTGACTCCTCTCTCTCTATGGTGATTCCAATTCTGTCCTCGATTCATATCTATCATTAATATATGAAACTCGGGCAGGTTCTGTGAACATCAGAACATAACAGGTACAGGAATAGGTCAACTGACTCCTCAAGCCTGATCCACCTTTCAAAAAGATCATGGCTGGTACAATCTTCACATCAACACCACTTTTCCACTCTCTCCTCATACCTCTTGTAGTTCAAAAGTTTGTCAGTCTCATTTTTGAATATATTCATTGACTTTGCCTCCATAGCTCTCGCTGGTAGAGAAATCCAATGAGCTACAACCCTCTGAGAGAAGAAATTGCTCTGCATTACTCTCTGAAATGGGCAACCCTAGTTCTGGGTATTTACTTAAGGAGAATCATCCTCTTTGCATCACCCTGTCAACTCCTTACAATAAGATCACTCCTCACTCTTTTCAACTCCAGTGAGTATTGGCCCAACCTGCTCAACCACTCTCCATCGGTCGAAGTGTTCTTCACAAGAATCAACCTGGTGAACCTTCTCTGGACTGCCTCCAATGCAAATATCCTTATTTAAGTAGATCAAAACCATACAGAATATTCCAGGCGCAGTCTCATCACTGCCCTGTAAAGTTACATTAAAACTTCCCTACTTTTGTATTCTCATACCCCTTGCAATGAAGTCCAATGCTCCATTAGGCTTCCTAATTTACTTGCTGCACTGTGTTACCAAAGTGTTTCATGCACTGGAACCCCTGATCCCTTTATACGTTTGTAATTACACTCCATTTAAATAATAATTTGCTTTTCTCATACTTCCTTCCAAAACGGATAACCTCACATTTTCCTACATTAAACAATATTTCCTGGGGCAGCCAGATCCCTGTGCTGCTAATGAAACAACCAGAGGCAGATTGCCAGTACACAGATACCACAGCCAGCTTTCTGTACCCTCTGCCTTACAAGTTCAACTTACCCTGGGCTTGGAACTATGACTTCTTATTTTTAGATTACAGAGCAGAGGGAGGTCATTCAACCCACCATGTCTATGCCAGCCAAAAACTGAGTAATGGAGATTAATGCCAGTTCTCAACTTGCGGTCCTTAGCCCTGTAGGTTAAGGATCTTTGAGTGTTCATCTGGGTATCTATTAAATGTGATGGATTGTCCACCACTTCCCGTCTACCCCTCACCACCACAACTCTCTGGGTATAAAGAGTCTGCTTTCAGATGCATAATAGTTTTTGGGGTCTTTTGCTTTCCTGCTTTATTTTATGTTTATCTGGCTCCTGTTTTCAACCCATCAGTTACGATCCGTCACTGAGGACCCTCACCATCCGGGACATGCCCTCTTCTTGTTACTACCGTCGGGGAGGAGGTACAGGAGCCTGAAGCTCCACACTTAACAATTCACGAACAGCTTCTTCCCCTCCGCCATCAGATTTTATGGTCCATGAACAGCACCTCATTCATCCTTTTGTTTTGCACTATTTACTTATTTTTGTAATTTATAGTAATTTTATGTCTTTGCACTGGTGCCACAAAACAACAAATTTCATGCCATCTAAGTCAGTGACAATAATTCTGATTCTGATTCAGGCATAAGTGTATTTTGGTTATAAGGCTTAGCTGGCGTTGTCTTCTGTGGAAGAGCGAGGAGATTTTAGGGTGGGACATCCCCTTCCTGGGGGTGCTGCCATGTTCTCGAACTGTTTATTGTACTCTTCCGTTATCGCCACTTTAGCACTTCATTTTCCACTTCATCAGTTTTCACTACGGTACTTTACCACATTCCGTTGTTTGACACCCACCACTGTATTAATTGTTGTATTTATTATTACTAAATGCACAGTTTACTCTGTGAGATTCCCCCAGGCAAGGAATTTCATTTTGAATACAATGAGATGGACTCTTGACCTCACAATCTACCTTGTTGTGACCTTGCACCTTATTGTCTGCCTGCACTACACTTCCTCTGTAGCTGTGACACTTTACTCTGTACTGTTATTGTTTATACCTGTACTACATCAATGCACTCTGTACTAGCTCAATGTAACTGCACTGTGTAATGACTTGATCTGTATGAATGGTATGCAAGACCAGTTTTTCACTGAACCTTGGTACAAGTGATAATAATAAACCAATACCAATCTGAATCTGAGGGTCAGACTAGCAGAGCTGCTGTCTTACTGCTCCAGCTACCTGGGTTCAATCCTGGCCGCTGGTGCTGTCTGTGTGAAGTTTGCACGCTCACCCTATGATCACGTGGGTTTCCCCTGGGTGCTCTGCTTTTCTCCCACATCCCAAAGATGTGCAGATTGGTGGGTTATTTGGCCAGTGTAAATTTCCCCAAGTGGGTAGGTGAGGGGTAGAATCTGGAGAGAGCTGATGAGAATGTGGGGAGAATAAAAATGGGATTAGCGTAGGTTTAGTGTAAAGGTTGGCTGATGGTTGGTGTGGACTCGATGGACCGAAGGCCCTGCTTCTGTGCTGTATTTCTCAATGATTCTTTGTCCCATTTAAAAGCACCTGCATCTCTCCATGAAGAGCATACAGGCAATGGATCACAAGAGGACTGAGCTCGAAAGCTTTTAGCTAGCATGAAGATGAAGGCTGAATGGCCTCCTTCAGTGCTGTGTAGAACATTGAACAGTACAGCACAGAACAGGACCTGTGGCCCACAATGTTGTGCCAATATAGCTAGTCCCTCCTACCTACAGAATGCCCATATCCTTCTATTTTCCTCTCATTCATGAGCCCATCCAAGCCCCTCTTAAAAGCCCCCAATGATTTGCCTCCACCACCCTATCAGACAACGCATTCCAGGCATCCACCACTCCCTCAGTAAAAAACGTACCCCCCATGTCTGCCCCCTCTCACCTTAAATGAATACCGTCTGGTATTGGATCGCTCAATAATGGGAAAAAAGATATTGCTTGTCCACCCTATCTATGCTCCTCATAATTTTATACACTTCCAACAGATCACTCCTCAGCCTCCACCGCTCCAGAGAAAAGAGCCCAAGTTATATTACAAAGATTCTATGATTATTAAAATTCCCATTGGTAGGAAAGATATTCCCTTGGAATTCTTTGTACCTACTCTGTACTTGGGAACGAGGATAACTCGTGGAGGTTTCTGTCCGTGGGGCGCATAATCCTTGTTTGCACCTTGGGTGGATGGGATTAGGCTGTTGTCTGCAGATCCTCCCAAATCTTGAGGCCTATTGCAGGAGGCTGGACCAGCTAAGGCTTCTCATTGGGTTGGGATCAAATCCTCAAAGTGGCATCCAGTTCCTAATCTATACCCAGTAGGAACGAAACAGGGATGTTCATCTTCTGATATCCTATGAGCTATCAGTCAGATTAGCATGGTGCCAGAACGTCAGAGAAAGTTGTTGCGGCAGGTACAATAACGTCATTCAAAACATGCTTGGATAAGTACATGGATAGGAGGGGTATAGAGGGATATGAGACTAGCTCAGATGGGAATCTTGGTCGGCATGGACCAGTTGGGCTGAAGGGCCTGTTTCCATGCTGTATGACTGAAAGACTGTGGAAACAGTGCACCATGGAGATTTACTGCCAAGAGAATATTTGGCTCGTCTACATATAGTATGATTGGTAAACCATTGCGAGTTCCTCCAGCAGTTTGCTTCTTGCTCCAGATTCTGGTATCTGCAGTCTCTTGTGTCTCCATTGAGAAAACTCAGATTGCCTGGACTTTGCAGTTATAGTTATCTTTCTTTTATTGGGCCGGATAGCCTCTTTCTCTTCGAAAATCAAAAAAATCTGCAGACGCTGGAAATCTGAAATAAAACCAGAAACTGCTGGAAACACTCAGCAGGTCAAGCAGCGTCTGTGGAGTGTGAAACAGAGTTAATGTTTCAGCCCTCCTTCTGTTCCCTGGCTCGATGGTATGAATGGATTCATTCTGTTCTTGTGTAACAGGTTCAAGGAATTGAATGGTCTCCTCCAGGTTTTATACAAGTTGCTTGAGGTCTGATTGGCTCCCTTCCTTTTCATGTGTAACAATCTCAAAGCAGTGGTGTATGAAGGGAGACTGTTATAAGATATGATACGATAAGATATCTTTATTAGTCACATGTATATTGAAACACATAGTGAAATACAGCTTTTACATAGAGTGTTCTGGGGGCAGCCCGCAAGTGTCGCCACGCTTCCGACACCAACATAGCACACCCACAACTTCCTAACCCGTACGTCTTTGTAATGTGGGAGGAAACCGGAGCACCCGGAGGAAACCCATGCAGATGTGGAGAGAACATACAAACTCCTTACAGACAGCAGTCAGAATTGAACCCGGGTCACTGGCACTGTAAAGTGTTAGGCTAACCACTGCACTACCGTGCCTGCCCTCCTACACTACCGTGATATCCATGCTGACATAAAAGCATCAGGGATTCAGGCCCCTGAGCCTAAGCTGTAGCTTCATCCATGTTGCAATGGGTAGCCTTCTCATCTCAGAAGACCCTGGGTTCAAATTTCTGCTCCGGAGACTTGAGGACATATCGTAAGCAGATCATGCAGCAACGAGGGAGTCCTGCACTGTTCGAGGAGCTGTTTTGCAAACAAGCCACAAAACCAAGGACTCATCCCTTCTCTGAGCAAAAACAAAATCCGCTGAGGAGTCCTTCCAAGAGCCATAGAGTCATACAGCATGGAAACAGGCCATTTGGCCCAACTGGTCTATGCTGACCAAGATGCCCATCCAACCTAGTCCCATTTACCAGAATTTGGTCCATAACCTTCTAAACCATTCCTATCCATGAACCAGTCGAACTGTCTTTTAAAAGTTGTTATTGTAAAATAACAAGTCTTAACCAACGTTTGTCACACAACCATTATCAGTGACAATAAATCATCTGATAATTTCATTCACTATTGTTTGTGGGATGTTGTTGCATTTACATCATTACAACAATGGCTACATTGGTGAAGTTCCAGATTGGCTGTTTCATACTCTGGGACCTCCTGGGTGCACGAAAAGGAATCCCTTTCTTTACTTGTAACCTCTCGAGAGTCCCATTGGGTCTGAGCACAGAATCCACCCCAAACCCAACGCGTTGGGAGGAAAGAGACACCAGAGTCAGCCAGTTCCTCAGATTAAGTTCAGCCATCAGCCAGATGAGTTCATTGGGGAGCCTAATGCATCATAAAAGGCACATTGTACATTGATGGGCTGCACTCAGCCTCAACACGTTTTTATTATTAACCCTGCAAATGTTTATCTCAACTTTCCAGGGATCTCATCCATCTTTGTTGACAGAATATTACAAAACCACAAGGGGCCAAGGTCAGAAGTCCCAAATGCAACAGAGACAACAGTGATAATGTCATCTTTAATGTCCTGCCAAAGAGAATGGAATTGGAAAAGTATCAAATTATACGGCTGAATATTGAAAACTTCATCTGAAATGAAGTCATTTGTTTGCACCAGAGACACAAAGTCTTTTTTGCTTCCGCTTATTAGATGTGCAAACATCCCCTCGGAGTTACTGACCCATGCTTCATTCCTTCACTCCTGGTGATCTGATTGTGTGTGATGGGAGGTGGGGAGTTGGGGGTGGGGAGTGCTGCAGTTTTGGAAATGCTGTTCGTATGCCAGCACATGCATTTTGCCCAGCCTCTGGGTTTCTCCACAGTCTTTTGACCAGACACTGCTGTGCAGTCAGACCCAAGCCCAAGAATGCATTGGGGGTGATGCACGAGGGTCTCCTTGGCAGATTCGGAAAGACAAGTGTCTGTTCTGCTGGAGAACAGGGGGTGAAATTAATTGTGACTGATGGAGAATAATATCCAATAGAGAATGATGTTATCACTCATAATGAACTCTCCCTCTTTGGGCATACAACCTAGGTAACAGTGAGGTGCAATGAAGCTGCCTGCAAAATAGTATACCTCAACTAATGTAGCCAAATAAATCTACTGTCATAATCATTTTAATATATGATTTAGAATTTAAAGTGAAAAAAATTGAGGTAGGAATGTTTATGTCACTGTCCTTGCACCTTGTTTGTCTGCCTGCACTGCACTTTCTCTGTAATTGTAACACTTTATTGGTAATTGGTTTACTATTGTCACATGTACTGAGGTACAATGAAAAACTTTGTTTTGTGTGCCATCCATATATATCATTTCATCACATCAGTGCATCAAGGTAGTACACAGGAAAAGCAATAACAGAATGTAGAATATAATGTTACAGTTGCAGAGAAAGTGCAGTGCTAGCAGACAATAAGGTGCAAGGCCATGCTGAGATAGACTGTAAAGTCAAGAGTCCATCTTATTGCACAGGAGGTCCATTCAATAGTCTTATAACAGCGGGATAGAACCTGTCCTTGAGCCTGGTGGTACGTGCTTTCAGGCTTTTGTATCTTCTGCCTGATGGGAGGGGGTGAAGAGAGAATTCTGCATTCTGCTATTGTTTTTCTCTTTTGTACTACTTTGATGTACTTATGTTTGGAATGATCACTGGTGCTACTCGAGACAGCTTAAACTAATTGGGAACCAGAGCACCAGAGGGATTCAGAGGAAGGTAGAAGTCAGGATCAGTATAAACAGGCAGGAGCAAAGTAGCAGGTACGATGGGACAGATGGGTTGAAGTGTGTGTATTTTAATGCTGGGATTATTATGGGTGAAGGTGATGAACTTGGAGCATGGATCGGTATGTGGAACTATGATGTTGTGGCCGTTACAGAGACTTGGTTGAGAGAGGGACTGGAATGGGTGCTTAATGTTCCAGGGTTTCAATGTTTTAGAAAAGATGGAGAGGGAGGTAAAAAGGGGTGGGGGTGGTGGGGGGGGGGGAGGGAGTTGCACCATTCATCAGGGACAATATCATAGCTGCACTCAGAGGGGACGTAATGGATGGCTCATCCACCGAGTCTATGTGGGTAGAACTCAAAAATAAGAAAGGTGCAATCACTCTGATTGGATTATACTACTATTGAACAGTTCCCTTATATGATGAGATGGACTCTGACCTCACAATCTACCTTCTTGTGACCTTGCACCTTACTGCACTGCACTTCCTCTGTAGCTGTGATGCTTTGTACTGTTATTGTTTTTACCTGTACTACCTCAATGCACTCTGTACTAACTCAATGTAACTGCACTGTGTAATG
>JAUZTB010000107.1:6887848-6898274 GCA_034780895.1 Rhynchobatus australiae | reverse complement strand
AAGTGCCAGATATGTTGGTGTGATCTTTTTAGTATAAGTTCAAGAATCTTTTTGCCATTCTGTAATCATATTTATTTTAGTTTCCAAAGCATACTGCATCAAGAAATTTTTCAGGATAAACTAAGAAATTTATTTTTCATGTTTGTGCAAAGCGATTAAAGATATAATTATTGCTAGAGATTGTTATGATTTAGAATGATTTATTGAAAGGAACATTAAATGTTTCTGGTATATGTGTAAATTTTCTCAGCATCTTAGCATGGGATTGTCTTGTGACTTATCAGTTTCTTCAGAAACTAAAAACATTGAATGTTAAAAAGTTCACTGAGAGATAAACAGAGGATTATTGGAAACCAAAAACTACAGATGCTGGAAATCTGAAATAAAAACATAAAATGCTGGAAGCACTCAGCAGGTCAGGCAGCATCTGTGGAAAGAGAAACAGAGTTAATGTTTCAGGTCAGAAACCCTTTGTCAAAATTGGGAAAGTGAGATAAAAATAATTTTATGTTCCAGAGAGAGTGGCAGGAGGGCTGGCTAGGACAAAGGGATTATCTGTGATATGTCACAGATGCGGTGGCGGGCTGGTGGGTTGTTAATGGGGCAGCTACAAGGGGGCAAAGAAGTGGGATGTGTTGCAAATGGCAGGTCAAAGTGTACTAATTGGAAAGGTAGAAAAAAACAGAGCCAATATCATGGACAGATTGCTTCCAGCAAAAATGGCCAGATCTGATATAGACAGAGAAAGTGAGTTATTGGAAGTTCTAGAATTTGGTAGAGTCTAGAAGGGTATACATGCTCAATGGAAGATAAGGTGCTGTTGCTCAAGCTCCTGCATCCCAATCCCACTCTGGCCTCCTGAAACAAGGCTCAATGCAAGCTTGAGGAACAGCATCTCATTTTCCACCATCCTTTACCCCTGCTATTTTGTTATGTTGACACAAGAGACTGCAGATGCTGGAATCTGGAGCAGCACACAAAACACTGGAGGAGCTCAGCAGGTCAGGCAGCATCTGTGGAGGGAAATGGACAGTGATTGTTTCAAGTCAAGACCCTTCATCTAGACTCATCATTCCACATGAAGGGTCTCAACCCAAAATGCCAACTATTTTGTTATGTTGTTGGACTGTTTACCAAAATTGTGCCTTGGTCTATGTATCTGTTAATCAGCATCACTAAAAAAGATTAACTGGTCTTCATTGTATTATTTGGAAGCTTGTGGTGTGCAAAATGATTGACAAATCTCCTACATTACAAGTGTGAATATACTACAAAAGTACTTCATTGGGTGTAAAGCATTTTGAAACATCCTAAAACCCTGAAAAATGCTGTCGAAATTCAAGTCTTCAGTCACCTTCTGATTTCAGATCACCTTATTTATGCTCTACTAGCCAGGGACAGGTACAGCACATGTGCACAGGTACCTGGGATTCTAAAAGAAAGATAAATATACTGGAAACTTTCAATGTGTCAGGCTGCATCTGTAAAGTGCTGAAAGATCAGGCACGGTCCTACATCAATTCTGCGAAAATAAACTTTTTGTGGGAAATGGACAGTGGAGACCCTTCATCTGGACTCAACCATTTCCTTCGACAGATTCTGCCTGACCCGCCAGCATATCTTTTGTTGTTTTCAGTTTATTACCAGCATTTTGGCTTCTTTCCCCATCTCATATAAAGGCTTCAGACCCAACTGATAATTCAAACATATTCTTGAATTGATGATATAAAGTATTGTTAAGAGTGTCAGGGGAGTGAGTCTCTCATTAAACAAAGATAAGAGAAGTCTTCAGTATGGAGAGTGAAGTGTTTGCATTTTTACTGAGAGAGGGAAAGTTCAAAGGAGATGTGTGGGGCAGGTTTTTAACACAGAGGGTGGTGGGTGCCTGTAATGTGCTGCCAGGAGTGTTGGTGGAGGCAGATACGATCAAGGCATTTAAGAGGTTCTTAGACAGGCACATGAATATGCAAGGAATGGAGGGATATGGACCATGTGCAGGCAGAAGGGATTCGGTATCATTAGCTTAATTAGCTCGGCACAACATCATGAGCCAAAGAGCCTGTTCCTGTGCTGTTCTGTTCTATATTAACAGCATTTACAAATGGACATAAGAGTTAGGTTGGTGTATGTCCCTTTGCTAATTCAAGAGGGATAGTAAAACTGAGTAAAAAATATTTCTTTACAAATATCTACATTTTTTTGTAAAAATTCACATATAGGAGGGATTTGACTGCTTTGATTTGAGACTTGGGCAAGGTAGAAATTGCATGTCATTTATTACTGTGCCGAATCATTGTTGCATTCCCTAATGGCAACAAGACAGGCCCCCTGCAAAGAATGGTGAAACTGGACAAAAGGACATTCGAAACAGCGTTAGGGTGGTTCACACCAAGAATCATGCCAAACTGGGACCTGCGTGTTTCTCAATGTGACCACACACAACAATAACTCAGATGCTGACACATGGCTGTGTATCAGTCACAGAAGGGCATCAGCCCTTAAAAGTCCATGGCAGCCACGAAACAGCAATATACCCTGTAGAGGGGAGAGAGAGCAAGCTCCACTATTCAGACAACATTGAAGTCCTGTTGAACAAGATAGATGTTGAACATCTTGTGTGTCAACAGAGGACACCCACCGGAGCTGTAGTGAACATAGAAAATGATGTAAACACTCAGGTCTTCAACCTGAAGCATTAACTCTGTTTCTCTCTCCACAGGCACTGCCTGACTTGCTGAGTGTTTCCACTGTTTACTGCTTTTATTTCTAATTTCCAGCATCTACAGTTTTTTTTTTGATTTCCACCAAGGCTGCAAGCCAAACAGCTCTTCTCGGTAAAGCAGCCAACATAATCAAAGACTTCACCCACCCCAGACATTCTCTCTTCTCCCCTCTCCCGTCAGGCAGAAGATACAAAAGCCTGAAAGCACGTACCACCAGGCACAAGGACAGCTTCTATCCCGCTGTTATCAGACTCCTGAACAGACCTCTTATCAGAATCAGATTTATTATCACTGATTTATATGAGGTGAAATTTGTTGTTTTGTGGCAGCAGTACAGCGCAAAGACATTAAATTATATGCTAAAATTATATGCTCTTGTACGCTAAAGGTGAACTCTTTATGTCCCAATCTACCTCATCTGCACTTTATTTGTCTACCTGCACTGCACTTTGTCTGTAACTGTAACACTAAATTCTGCATTTTTTTTCCTTTTATACTGCCTCGATGTACTTGTGTATGATACAGTCTGTCTGGGTGGCGTGCAAGCAAAAGCTTTTCTCTGTATCTCAGTACAATGTGACAATGATAAACTGATTACTAATTACCAGCTGGAGGCTTGAACAGCAGAACATGCATAAGGTAACGAGTGTCCTAGTTAAAGGAGGAAGGACTGCTTACCTTTAGCCGAGAGGAATCAAAAACAAGGAGACATTGTCTTAAACCCATTGGTAGAAGGATTAGAGGTGAGGTGAGGAGAAGGTTTTCAGTCAAATGGTGGTTTCTCTGCCTGAAAGGGTGCTTGATGCACAAATCCTCATCACTTTTAAAAGAGTACTTGGAGAGCTATACCCTCTGGGGCCGTGGGTCTGGTGATGGTTGGGGAATCGGCACGGGCGTTCTTTTCAACAACACACACATGATGGGCCGAATTTTTCCCCCTCATGTGTTGCAACTTCCCTGTGATTCTCTTCACTCCTGGTTGTACTTGGGTCATTCAGTGACATCGTTGCTGCGCATTTGAGTTTGAATGTTTGTCTGCCTGCACTGCACTTTCTCTGTAACTGCAACACCATATTCTGCATTCTGTTTTTTTTTTAACTACCTCAGTGTAATTATGTGTGGCATGATCTGTATGGATGGCATGCAAAACAAAATCTTTTCACTGTATCTCGGTACATGTGACAATGATAAACCAATACCAGTATACATCAGTAACAGCACAATACCATGAGCTGTGCAGTGTCCCGACCATTTTCCCAATGGTGCCACTTCATCCAGAAATAACCCCCCCAGGCCCATCAGTTGTGGGTTTCGTCAGCTTTTGCACAGTTTGAGCACAAAAGCGATTCTAAGATCAGCTTTTTTTTGTTGGAAATTTTGCATGCACTCCCACAGTTGGGTTTTCCCCTTCTAAGGGATGTAAGATAATAAAGGTCAGCACTCAGTGCAATCACATCATCTCAGTCTATGTGTTATTTCAAAGTGGGTTGCTTTGGAGTGCACAAGTGTGGAACCTTATCATCCTTTTTTACATTTGGTATTCCTCTCTCTCATCACCAACCCTGGCGGTATGCTGTAGAATCTGGCTGATGCTGTTTTATTGGCACCGGGAATAAACTTTTGTTTTTTACTAATATAAGTACAGTACACGTTAGAAGATTGGTGTTTAAGGGAAGAACAGAACATTTAGTACTCTGATTAAATAAATAGAAATCACCACTACCCCTCTCCAACTGGGAATTCACATTCTTAATTCTCAAGAACAGTCACTTTTAACAGCCCATTTTTTACCAGGAAATCAGAATTGATGTTTCAAGTCAAGTGTCACTTCTGAATACTAATCATCATTAAATATTTATATTAAAATGTTTGATATGGTGCAAGATGTACTGATTTTTATCATGCTGAATATCCAACTAATTAGAAATAACAATATTCTCAAAATAGCTGAAATGATGTGCAAATATTTCGTTTTTGGATCAGGATATTTTGAATTCAGTCCAAGTGTCTCAGCTTCATGATGCACAACTTACCAAAGAGAGTTTCTTGAAAGCTTTATTATTCACTCACTGTTGGATGGTTCAATCAATGCAGTCCATTGATTGGGTGGGTCACAGAGAGTTCACTGCTGGCAAAGAAAGCCATTGTAGAAGGATAAAATTAAAACTTGACCTGACTATAATCAAACCCAGCTACTTAAAAATATTTTTCAGGTCTGAGCAGATCATCGCTGTAAATATGACACTCCTAAAGTGCCATTTACATATGGCAATTCTAAGCAAATCATCACGATTTTAATAAGGAAACTGAGTGGGCAGGGTTGACACATCCTGGCTTAAGCTGGCCTGAATCTGAACATTTTAGCAGAATAATCTAATTTGATTAACTTTTTTGAGGTGGGAGCAAAATGTATTGATGAAGGCAGAGCAGTAGTTATTGTCTTTAGGGTCATATGATAAGTCCAACATGGTAGGTTGGTCCAGAAGGTTAAGACCCATGGCACCCAAGGTGAGCTGGCTAATTGGACACAAAATTGGTTTGGTGATAGGAGGCAGAGGGTAGTGGTGGAAGGATGCTTTGCTGATAGGAAGCCTGTGACCACTGGGTGCTAGGATTGGTGCTGGGACCTTTGATGTTTGTTATCTATATTAACAACTTGGATGTGAATGACTAACAAGCTTGTGGATGACACGAAAGTTGCTGGTGTTGTGGATAGTGAGGAAGGTTATCTAAGGCTACAGCAGGGTACAAGTCAGACGGAAAGTTGGGTGTAACTTTGGGAGATAGAATTTTTTCCCAACAGGTGCAAGGTGATGCCTTTTGGGAAGTTGAATGGATTGGGATATATGTAGTAAGTGGTAGAATGCTAAGGAATATTGATGAACAAAGGAACATTGGGATTCAAATCCATAGTTCCCTGAAAGTGGCAGATAGGGTGGTAAAGAAGGCAAATGCCCAGCTTGCCTTTGTAGGTCAAGACATAGAATATAAAAGTTGGGATGATGTTGCAACTTTACAAAACACTGGTTAGAGTGCACTTGGAGAATTGTGTACTGTTCTGGTCACAACACTACAGGAAGGATGTGAGTGCTCTGGAGAGAGAGCAGAGGAGATTCACCAGGATGTTGCCTGGATCGAAAGACTAGCTGTGGGGTGAGATTGGATAGGCTGGGCTTATTTTCCCTGGTGTGAAGGAGGCTGAGCAATGACCTGATAGAGGGGTATAAAATTATAGATCGTGCAGATAACCAAATTCTTTTTCTCCCATTGTGAGGGTATCAAGAGCAAGAGGGCATGGGTTTAAGGTGAGAGGAAGGAGTATTAAAGGGTTTTGAGGAGAATGAGCTACACACAGAGAGCAGTTGAGACTGGAATGTGCTGCCAGATATGGTGGTGGAATAAGATACATCGCTGCATTTAAGAGACATTTGGACAGGCACTTAAATAGGCAAGGAAGCAGACCTAATTTGGGCAAATGGGATTAGTGTAGATGGGCAACAAGGTTGGCATGTATGTGATGGGCCGGAGGGCCTGTTCCTGTGGAGTACCACTCTACAACTGTATGCACATGACCCAAGCTGAACCCATTGCATGTAGCCAAGTCCTGTCAGATTTGAGATGGTTGGTGAAGCTCAATGCCAATTTTAATGAAGCTAAAGCTAAGAGAAGTGAATAACAGAAATACATTGTTCGGCAATACTTACAATGTTGTCACAGGAGCCTCATCAAACAAAACTTCAACCTGAGATCAACGATGAGCATAAACATGGCCTTTGGAAACTTAAAGGAGGAGACAAAGACAGAGAGAGAGAAGGCAGTGCTGCTACCCCACAGCTCCAGCAACCCAGGTTCAATTCTGCCCTCCGGTGCTGTCTGTGTGGAGTTTGCATGTTCTCCCTGTGACCCTATCAGTTTCCCCCAGGTGCTCCAGTTTCCTCCTGCATCCCAAAGACATGTTGGTTGGCAGGCCCCCATAAAATGCCCCCTCTTGTAATTGGATGGTAGGAGAATCAGTGTGAAGCTGATGGACATTTGAAGGAGAATAGGTTACAATGAGAAAGTCCCAACCTGTTCAACCTGGGTCGAATGGCCTACTTCTCCTTTGTCTTGTGATCTTGTGAACCTCTCTCCATAACTCAGGCCCTTGGGTCCTGGCAACATCCTTGTAAATCTCCTCTGCACTTCCAGCTTAGTGGCATCTTTCCTATAGCAGGGTGACCAAAACTGAACACAGTATTCCAAATCCGGTCTCACCAACGTCTTGTACAACTGCAACATAACGTCCCAAGCTTTATACTCATTGCCCTGACTGATGAAGGCCAGCGTGACGGAAACCTTCTTCACCTCCCTGTCTACCTGCATCTCCACTTTCAGGAAACGATGTACTTGTACTCCTTGGTCCCTCTCTTCTACAACACTGCCCAGGCCCCTACCGTTCACTGTAATAGTCCTACCCTCATTTGTCTTCCTAAAATACAACATTTTGCACTTAACTGAATTAAACTCCATTGGCCATTCCTTGGCCCACTTACCCAGCTGATCACGATCCCTCTGTGAACCCTGATAACCATCTTCACTGTCAACAAAACCACCTATTTCTGTGTCATCTGCAAACTTACTAACCACGCCTTGTACATTCTCATCCAAATCATTGGTATAAATGACAGATAGGGCCTAGCACTGAGCCTTAGGGAACACCACTAATCACGGGCCTCCAGTGCAAAAAACAACCTTCTACCATCAACCTCTGCTTCCTACCAATCAAGCCAATTCTGTATCCAATTAGCCGGCTCTCCCTGGATCCCATGTGATCTAATTTGATGGGATCAACAGCCTCCTTAGGTGTTGTGAGATAATATGAGAACTGGAGGGATTTGGGGAGAGGGTGGGAAAATTCCAGAGTTTCTGTCCTAAGGCACAGCTGACGATGGTAAGAGTGAAGGAAAATGTTGACGAGCAAGAGACTGGAATTGGACTTCAATACAAAGAATAATTGTTGATTGAGCAGGATGGCCCCAACCAATTAAAACAGAGCACATCCTCTTTGGAATAGTAGGTACCACAGTGAAATGTTATTCACGTTCATGCTTGGAGCCCCCATGCTCATAACCATACCACTGATAAAACAAGAATATGCTAACAACGATCCCATCTTGAAATGCTTCAGTCCATCACATTGGCTAACTGCCATACCAATCATTTCACTGCCCCAAGGAAGTTTTGGCGAAATTCTCAGCATCTTAAAGTGGACCATGATCCCATCACTGGATATTCGGCAAAGGCAGCAGAAATATATTTGTCCTCCCTGTCCTGCTCCAAAGTTATAGTTAAAATCTATTTAATTTTTTTTACTTTCAAAAATAAACCTTATTCATAATATAAAAGATACAAAAGAATAAACACAGTGCAAAGCTCTTTACATTCTTCATGTCATTTGATCAGTACATTCAGTAGTGTTAACATAATTTTCCTACATAGATCATTGCCACTCATGTGGCCCCCTGGGGCGATACCCCCTTCCGTTGTTTGAGGGGCTTTCCCACCAGACACAGCCCCTCGGTGTCCAGTGCCGGATGGAGCCTAAACTGTGGTCCTTCCCCACAGACCCTTTGCAGTGGCTGCACCAAACGTCCATGCATCCCTCAGCACGTACTCCTGCACCTTGGACTGTGCCAGTTGGCAGCATTCCCCTATGGACACCTCGCTGCGCTGGAAGACCAACAAGTTTCAGGCAGACCAAAGAGCATCTTTCACCGAGTTGATGATCTTCCAGCAGCAGTTGATGTCCATCTCTGTGTGTGTCTGGGAACAGCCTGTGGAACAGAGTGTCCTAATTTAAAATCTGTTTAAGTACATAAAGTGCATTGTAACATAGTGGCTAAGTTGCTGGAATGGTAATGAAAGACCTGGCCAGAGACATGAGTTCAATTCCCATAATAGTAATTGTAGAGTTTAAATTCAAGCAACGAAATAAGTCCAAAATTTAAGAAACTAGTAACAGTTAACACTGACCATTGAAACTACCCAATGGTCATAAAATCCCAACTGGTTCACTAATACTTTACATGGAAGGAAATCTCTATCATTACCAGTTCTGATCTAGACCCACCAATCATTGCATACCAACCAAATGGTTGACAATTGGTATTGGTTTACTATTGTCATATGTACCGCGATACTGTGAAAAGCTTTCATTTGCATGTCATCCAGACAGATCATGCCATATCTGGGCAGTAAAAAGAGAACAGAATGCAGAATATAGCATTACAGTTACAGAGAAAGCGCAGTGCAGGTAGACAACTAAAGTGCAAGGGTTGTAACCAGGTCGACTGGGAGATTAAGAATTCATTTTGCAGCATTCGAGAGTCTGATTACAGCGGGATAGAAGCTGTCCTTGAGTCCTGTAGTATGTGCTCTCAAGCTTTTATATCTATTGCCCAATGGTAGAGGGGGGAGAGAGAATGACTGGGATGGGACGGGTCGTTGATTATGTTGGCTGCTTTCAGTGGGAAGTGTAGACAGACTGCCTCCTTTTTGCACGGGGAGTTAGAGATAGACAATAGATGATGTCTGTGCCAATGATCAACACATATGAGAATGAAGAAACACAAAATACTTAAATAAAAAAGCAGAAAATGCTGGAAACACTCAGCAGGTCAGAAAGCTTCTGTGGAACAAGGAACAGAGTTAATGTTCCGGGTTCAAGACCCTTTGTCAGTTCTGCATCTGCAGTTGTTTTGACTTTTACAAAATATTTTAAAGTTGTGCTTCAAGTAGACTTTAAATTGCTTTCTTTAACTGCTAAGTGATGTCCCTTTAGGAACTTATTTCCATTGTTTGTTCTCACGAATACACTCGCCCTCTTAAAGCTCTGGGAACAATCTGTGATGACTTTCCCGGCACTGAGAGTTAAACATCACTATGTTATTATTTGTTGATGTAGTTGCCAAGAGACTTATCCTATTGCTAAACAGCTGGAAGATCAGTACAACAAATTTATTGTAACATGACAGATTTGGAGAAGTAAAACCCAAATCAACTTATCTCTGAAATCACACAGCAGAAGAAGGCTATTCAATTCATCGAGCCTGTGCTAGCTTTTAGAAGATGCAAAAATTTCTGCAGATGCTGGAATCTGGAGCGATACACAAGAAGTGCTGGAGGAACAGCAGGTCAAGCAGCATCCATGGAGGGAAATAAACAGTCGACGTTTTGGGCTGAGACCCTTCATCGGGACTCCACAGAACTCCCAGCGAAGAGAGAAGGAAAACTTCTTCAGGGTAGGCATCCCTGGAAGAGACTTCGCAGTGGAGCAGCAAAACAGAGACACAAAAAATTCTGCAGATGCTGGAATCTGGAATCTGGAATCTGGAAGTGTTTAGAAAGAGCCTTATAATCAGTTCTGGTCAACCTACTCTTTCTCCATAGAGACACAAGAGGCTGTAGGTGCTGGAATCTGGAGAAACACACAAAAAGATGGAGGATCTTTTCCATCAGTGGGTCAGGTAACATCTGAGGAGGGAAATGGACAATCTACGTTTCAGGTCGAGACCCTTCCTCTGCACTGAAAGATAGAGGGGAGATAGCCGGTATAAAACGGTGTAGGGAAGGGGGTTGAACAAGAGCAGGCAGTCAATAGGTGAATCCAGGTGGGGCAGGGAGGGGGCTGATATGCAGATGTGAGTAGGGAGAGTGGGAATAGT
>JAUZTB010000107.1:6587485-6602563 GCA_034780895.1 Rhynchobatus australiae | reverse complement strand
GTTAATCCTGGGAAATCTTACTCAAAAGTTGGCTGGATGCAACTAACAGATTACTGGACACTCTGGAGACCATGGGATATGATAAATCTAGTAGGAAAGTGGACTTAAGATACAGGAACAGCCACAAACTAACTGATGGAAGTGGTTCAAAGGGCCTTTTGACTTACTCCATTTTCCATTTCTTACACAATCCACTATGCGAATGAAATAACTCAAAATTAATTAAATGTTAACTCACTCAGTAGTAACTTCATCTGTCTGTAGAGACACTGATAATACACAGGTCTAAAAAAAACACAAACTGTTCAGAATCTAAGGAGGTTTCATTCTTACATTTCTATGTCCTACTGATGCATCAAATTCTCTCCAAAACTAAACAAGACCACTTAGGGGTGAGGTAGCAGACCCCAGACTCTAACATATTGCATTCATGTTGTATGGTATACATACAATGAATGAAAAGGATGTTCCTATCAAGCTCAGCCAACATGGGAAACGATACAGGAAAGAGCAGATGGAAAAGGCAGGAGACAGAACAGCCTGCTTAACCACTCATTTCAGCCATGGAACTGAGACAACAGTACATGCTGGAAACACTGAGCAACATTAAGAAACAGTTGGCATTTCAAGTTGATGACCTCATTGATATTAACTGATATTCCTGCTGAGTATATCCAGCATTTTGTTTTGATTTTAGATTTCCATCAGCTGCAGTGTTTTGCTTCTTCAGCCAGAGAAACATTACAAATAAAGCGAAGTAAGAGCATGTCTGGAAAGTGGAAAGCATCAACAATTAGAGAATACAGCTTGGTCGAAGTTCTGGACTAGCACAATTGATTGGCAATTATGGCTTTCTCAGAAGGGAAGAGAAAAAGCGAACACTCAAAATAGTAAACCATCTATTCTCTTAGAGGGTCTGACCAATACAAACAAGTTACTCAACATCAACAAAAAGTGGTGAAACTCCCAACTCAACAGTGTGGAATATCTTTATGCCGTGGGCTGGTGTTCAAGGACCAATGCCATGTTTGCAGAAACAAATGTTGCATTGCCAAATGCACAAGAATTAACTTTTCAGCATGTATTATTATTTTAATGAAAAATAAGATTTACTATAAAAATATAAACACCAAAGGACTGTGAAGATTGAAGACTGATAATTAAATGATGTGAGACAGAACCAAATAAGTAGATCTGACACAGTGCCTGATGTAATCAGGCAATCATTAAACAGTGAACTTCTCAGTGGCAAACAAGCTCCTATTATCATAGTGCAAAGCTTTGTGGTCATGTTCCTCTTAAAAAAAAACTGTTGCACAAGATGTGCCAGTCATTGCAGGAACTAGCCATATGGGAATTAATGTGCTCACAAAGATGGCAGTGACACAGCAGCTGATCCAATGTGGAATCAGCTGATCTGAATTCAAACAACACCACCAATGGTTTCTTTTCAACTCAATCGATAGCACATTTGTTTAAGGCATAACCTCAAAGTGCTTGCTTTAGAAAGCAAACGTATGGAATCACCATTAAAGGGTTCGGTTGTAAGACCTGAAACACTAATAAAAACCGAGGAATCTTATAGAAATGCTAAATTTGTTTTAGTCAGATCCTTTCAAGTGGCAGTTCATATCCCAAGTGGGTGTGAAATTTATATCCCACCTCACGATCACCCGTCTGACTCTTCAAAAGTCAAAAAGACTGCAGATGCTGGAATTGTGACAGTGAAGCAGGAAATATGCATCAGTTCAGGTACCATCCATGGAAAGAGAAACATAGCCAATGTTTCAGGTCAGAGTGGTTGCCAACATTTTGGCTCTTCAACTTTTTCTCTCTCCATTTCATGGAACAGGTAAACAATCAGCATCTACTGCAAACAGAGAAATTCCCACAGGAACTGAATATGGATTCCTCCCACACTGCAGCTGTCAGCACACCATTCCTCTCTCCTAGTTTACCGTACTCCATATCCGTTCAAACAATGTCACTTTCAAAGGCAGTGCTTCTGAAGCATCTATTTTCCTCAACTATCTGGATTCCCCATGGGTGAGGAGGTCCTCAGGGGAGGTCAATCCATTCCTCACACTTCTGCTCTCCCCCCTCTTTTTATCTCACCAGACCCACCATACTATTTCTCCTGTCCTCACCCTGCACCGCAACAGCCTCCACATTCAACACCACCAAACATCTCTTCTCCTTCCTTTTCAATATTCCGAAGCGATTATTCCTTTTGGGAAGCTCCGATTCACTCTTCCATCTCCACCTTCCTATGCCACTGCAAGAAAATTATTCTTTTAATTCCACGCTTCTCATAATCCATGAACCAAATACACTCACATGTAGCAGCAACTTACTTGCACTCAGAGCAATTTAGTATATGCTATTTACTTACAGAAATCAAATATAGATTGGCTGAGAGTTTTGCAGAAAACCCATAAGTGTGACCCAGAGCTTCCAGTGCCTTTCACTTTCTTTCCCCATCCCATTTTAACCTCTTGCTTTCCCGTCTGTTCCACAATTCCAACAAAGCTACATACAAACTCCAAGAAAAGCACCTCAACATCTAACCAGGCACAGTTCAACCTATTGGATTCAACGAGTTCAAAAAGTTGCCAGATAGTGTTTCCAGCATTCCTGTCCAAAGACTAAAGGCATTATTAAAAGGTTTTAAACAAATATTTTTTACAAAAAAAGGAAAGAATTTGTTGGAAGGAAATTGAAGCTCTGGGCCTTGGTAGATGATGAAATATTTTAGTAAAAGTACTGGAACAGATTAAACATATGGAGGGATGAGACCATGTGTAGATTTAAAACGTTCCCAGAAGTTTAAACACACCCAGAAACATAACTTAAAAAAAACAAATATAGCTTAGTGTTGATGGGCAAGCAGGTCTTGATGAGTTAGAATACAGGACAAAGTTTTTAATGATCCCAAATTTACAGAGAGTGGAACAAAAGTGTCCAGTAAGAATGCAAAGAAACCAGTCATTTCTAGACATTATAAAACCCTGCAAGAATGGGCTGAGGCCTCGGCTGATTCATTGATGTCATGGAACTCAACATTTTTTGTAAAAGAGTGAAAATATAGTTCACAATTCATAATGCAGCCAGAAGTGACATCAAGGTTTCAAATGGTCCGACTGAGACTGTGTCAGCTGTCAGGCAAATAAATGGAATGAGGAATGACAGGAGCACATGACAATGGCTTTGGTCTTCCCAATATTTAACTGGAGGACATTTCTGCTTGTCTGACTTTAGGTCTTCAATAAGCAGTCTGACAATTAGAGAGGGATGGTGCTCAGATAGATCTGCATGTCACCAACATACTTAATGCTACCAGAGGGCAGCATGCAGATGTGAAAAAGGGGCTGAAGGATAGATCATTGGGGAACACTAGAGATAACAGTGCAAGTACAGGATGAAAACCTGGTGCTGATGATTCCCCAGCTACCAGTGGAGTGATCCCACTTGGCAGACAGCAAAGGATGACAAGTTCCCAGGGATAACTTGGTGCGTGTGCAAAAACAAAGACCATTTGTAATAATTGACTGAAGTGCGAGCCCGGAAAGCAAGTTGAATTGTTAATACTTTCAGAAAAATGGTGACAAATAGCAGGTTATGAGGAGCTCAGAGGGCAGAGAAAACCACAGAATGATAACTTTAGGACAAAAGGCAGAGTGATACACTTTTAAAATTTAATGACAATCCTGCACCAAGTTTGGTTTCCAAAAACATTTTGGGATAAAACTAATGAGATTGAACATTTTCAAATAATAATTAGTAAAAGTGTAACAGTACTAATGCAGCATTTTTAACTAATTCCACTCACCAAGAGGAGTCTGCTTCAATTAGTTTTCAGTTCCCTTTTTATATTTTATTTTAATCAAGATAGTGCCAATAATTCTGCTGAAAACAGAATTCTGATTCATTGTAATATGTTCAAGGATGCATTGACCATACTCTTATGTTAAATGCATCTTCAGTCAATGGGTTCTATTTTTGCACCCACTGACTACACCCAACATGGCCAAGCAATTGTGTGACAGGATGGCAAGGATTAATGGACTGAAACACAGGAGAGGAGGAGGAGCCACCAGAGTAGAGAATGACCTTGTTGTCACATAAGCTCCATGTGTGAATAGCACAAAGGCATCACTGGTCAGCAATCTTGAATGGCAACCAGGGCTGATGTTCCTCAGCACAGCCCCAATGTTGAAACACCTACACTGCAAGCATTTGTGATATGCAATCTGACTTGAGACCTGCTTTAAAAACAATTTTTCCAAGGATAGGAACTGTCCCACTGGCAAGGACAGCATCTTTAATCAAGTACCTTGCTGGGCCATGTCAGAGAGCATTTAAGACACAACTGCATTGCTGCAGACTGCTATCAAACACAGGCAGAGCGGAGCAAAGCAAGGACACCAGATTTATTTCCTTAAAAGGCAATGAATGAAGACGATGGTGCAGTTAATTGTGTTATAGGCTTCAGTGAGGTGAAGGAATATTGCAAAACAACAAATTTCACAATATGTCACTGATAATAAACCTGATTCTGATTGAGTATCTTTCTCACAGTAGCATAGAATGCGATGCAACTTGGATTGCCCTTTTATATTGCAGTGGAGGTAACCTTATTGGGAGTGGAGGGAATTCAAAGAATAGTTCTCAAGAAAGATGGGCATGGATTTGGCCTGTGACAGCATAGAATAGAAACAGGAAAATTGCTAAGGCGGCAATTCAGTCTTTCAAACCTGTTCTGCCATTCTATAAAGATCATACCACATCTCCCCATCACCCTGGATGCCTTTTGCATCTAGAGATCTATTTTTCTTCTCAAATATATTCAGTGACTTGCCTTCCACCTGTTTATGTGATTCAGAATTCTACAGATTCATCACTCATGAAGAAATTTCTCATCAAGTCTCAAGTGTCTTAACCCATCTTGAGACGGTGACCCCTTGTTCCACAAACTGCAAACAGGGGAAACACTTTTTAAATCCAGGCTGTCAGAATTTTGTATGGTTCAATGAGTTACTTTCTCATTCTTCTGAGTTGAAGTGAATACAGGCCTTATCAATCCAATCTCTCTTCATACAACAGTCCTTCCATTCCAAGAATCCATCTGTTAAACCTTTGTAGCCTCCCTCTAATGGCAAGTAAATCTTTTCTCAGGCAAAAAGTACATGATACTTAAGATGTGTGTTTCAAGCCCCAATACAATTGTTTGATAACATGCTTACTCCTGTAATCAATTCCTTTTGCAAATCAAGGTCAACAAAGCATTTGCCTTCCTGACTTCTTGCTGCAACTGCATGCTTACTTTCAGTGGCTGGTGTACAAGGACATCCAGATCCATTCATGCATCAACATTTGCCAATCTCTCACCACTTAAATAACACACTGCCTTTTGGCTTTTCCTAGCAAAGGGGATTACATTGCACCTGCCATGTATCTGCCCACTCATTCAATCTGTCTAATCTGCCTTGAAGTATTGTCCTCAAGTCAATACAATGTTGTGCCATTAGCAAACCTGCAAATATCACATTCAATTCCCTCATCCAAACTACTAGATGGGTGGATATCTTTATTAGTCACATGCACATCGAAATACACAGTGAAATGCATCTTTTGCGTAGAGTGTTCTGGGGGCAGCCCGCAAATGTTGCCATGCTTCCGGTGCCAACATAGCACGCCCACAACTTCCTAACCTGTAGGTCTTCAGAATGTGGGAGGAAACCAGAGCACCCGTTGGAAACCCACACAATCACAGGGAGAATGTACAAACTCCTTACAGACAGTGGCCGGAATTGAAACCAGGTTGCTGGCGCTGTAAAGCGTTACACTAATCACTACACTAGCGTGCCTGCCCAGTGTGTATTGTGAGTCCAAGCTCTGAACTCCCATGGTAGCTCACTCGTCAGTACCTGGCAGCCTGAAAAATACACATTTAAACCTACACTCCGCTTCCTGTCTGTCAAGTAGTTTTCAATCCATGCCATTACATTAGCCCCAGTGCCCTCATGGTACGCTGATTCAAAGGATCAACATGCATGGAATCCACAGTGACTTGGTAATTTGGATTCAGTATTGGCTTGCTCAAAGAAGACAGGGTAGTGGTGTTATTTTGGCTGGAGGTCCATGACCAGTAGTGTTGATGACTTGAATGAAAATGTGGATGAGTGAGTTAGTTTGCAAATGACATAAAGATCAGTGGAGTTGTGGACAATGTAGAGGACCGTCAGAGGATACAGCAAAATATAGATCAGTTACAGATGTAGGCAGAGAAATGGCAGGTGGAGCTTAATAGGAGTAAGTGTGAGGTGTTGCACTTTGGGAGGTCAAATGTCAGGAGAAAGTATACAGTTAATGGCAGGACCCTTAACAGCACTAATGTACAGAGGGATCTTGGGGTTCATGCCCATAGCTCACTGAAAATGGCTGCACAGTTGACAGGGTGGTAAAGGTGGCATATGACATGCTTGCCTTCATTGGTCAGGGCACTGAGTATCAGAGCAAGAAAGTCATGTTGCAGCTATATAAAATGTTGGCTAGGCTGCACTTGGAATACCATGTGCCCATATTTTTGCCCCATTACAGGAAAGGTGGAGGCTTTGGAAATGATGCAGAAGAGATTTACCAGGAAGCTGCCTGGATTGGAAGGTATGAGCTATAAAGGAAGGACTGGACAAACTTGGGTTGTTTTCTCTGGACTGTCAGAGGTTGAAGGGACACCTGGTAGAAGTTTATCAAATTATGAATGGCATACAGAGGGTAGAATGTTTCTTCCCCAGGAGACAAAAGTCAAGTACTAGAGGACATGCATTTAAGGTGAGAGGGGGAGGTTTAAAAAGGAGATGTGCAGGGCAGTTTGTTTTACAGAGTGGTAGGTGCCTGGAACAGGCTGCCAGAGGTAGTGGTGGAAGCAGATACAATAGAGGCATTTAAGAGGTTGTTAGACAGACGTGTGAAAATGCAGGTAATCGAGGGATATGGATAATGTGCAAGCAGAAGAGATTTAGTTTAATTTGGCATTATGCTCAGTGCAGATATTGTGGGCCAAATGGCCTGTTCGGTGCTGCACTGTTCCATGCCATATAATTAAACTTTGCACATTAACCTCAAAGGCCTTCTTAAAATCAAAATACACCACATCAACTGGTTCTCTCTTACCTATCATTACATTCTCAAAAAAAAGCTCCAGTAGGTTTGCAAACATTATTTTCCTTTCACAAATCCATGTACAATGACCTGAGGAGAAAATGCTGGAATTGGGCAGAAGCATTGGTGATCCAGATGGGATTTTAAAAATCGTCCAGTTGTCTCACCGTAACTATTATTCACGCTCTACTTTGTTTCCCGATTTAATAACTTAATTTTATATTCACCATCTGTCATGATGCGATTTGAGCTTCTACCTCTGGATCATTAGTCCTGGCCTCAGGATAACTAATCCAATAATACAATTACTCAGCTACCATATTTTTGACTCACAGACCAGGATTCAAACTTGGGATATTTTGCTGATGAAATTTAATTGAGATTACTTAAAATGGATAGCATGTTTATTAACTATACATGAGAAAGCCATTCCCACATTTGTATATGGAAAGGAATAATAAGAAATTACTTGAATGTATTATCCATAATAACTGATACAAAAGGCACTTAAAAAAACTCATCCAGCCCTCAGAAGGTAAAGACATTATATGGTTGACTACTGATCTGCACTGATCAACCATTTTCCAGATTTAATTCAGTCCCATGCCTACTGCCCAATTTCAACCAGGACAATAAAATCTTGAGAAGGAACGTACCTTTTGGGGTTCCCAGTTTATTACCCCCTCCATCCCCCAAGAATAGAAAAGGCCGATAGTTTTCTGCAGCTGAAGTAACCACAATAAACACTCGGAAAAAGACCCATAGACAACATGTGGGCAAAAGTGCCCATTCTTGGTACTGTGAAGAAACAAATTCTGCAATACAAGTCAGAGCCTTCAAGACCTGTTGTGAAACTGGAGAAAGGTAAAAGTATGAATGTGGTGGGCCAGGCATGCTTGTCCATGTGACTCACTAGTACATTTACTAGTGTGCATGTACACTACCACAATTTGGTATATTCCTCATTCAGCCATTACCATCAAGCCTAGTTCAAAGAGGAGTGCAGAAGTGCTTGCCGGGAGCACCACCAGACATGCCTAAAGATAACGAGATGACAACCTCAGGGAGCTGCCATACAGGACTCTTCCTCTTCTCAGGCTGTCGGTCAGGACTTACTCCCTCTCCAGTTTTGCAGGCTCTGAAGTGACGAGCAAGGCCAATTTGGGAACCCCAAACTCTTCCACAGATGGGGCAGATTCAGGCCACAGGGCAGGTGGGTGGGTAGTTTGAGAAGTAATCCACTCCTTCTTCTACCCATCCGGGGCCTCCCCGTGCTCTGATAGATAGCCTCAAGGTCCTCAGTACCATCTCCAAGGTATGTGAGAACACAAGACTGCTCCATGCTGAACAACAAAAACAGCATCCAATAGATACAGCGAAGCAACCTCACAATTAAGGATCAGATCAAAGCTCAACAGTCTCACCAGACATTCATTGCGAATGGTGGTGGACAATTAAACAGGAAGCAGCTGCAAGGACCTCCCTTCCACAATGATGGCAGGGCCCCGCATTGTCCGAAGCATTTGCAACCATGCTCAACCTGAAATGGCAAATCACTGATGCACTTTGGCTTCCTAATGAAGCCACTCTCTAGCCAATTTGATTCATTCCACTTAATATCAAGGAACAGCTAAGAGCAGAGGATACCATAAAGGCTCTGGAAAAAAATAATATTCCAGCAGTAGTAATAAAGACCAGGCCCCCAGATCCAGCTGCACCTCAATCCAAGGCATTTGATGCAGTTCTAGCTATCTCCACAACAATGTGGAAACTTGCCCAATTGCATCCATTTCATACAAAGCAGGATAAATCCAATCAACACCCAAATCAATCTACTCTCAATCATCAAAGTAGCAGGGCTACCAAGTAGCAACTACTCACCAATAACCTATTCACTGACACCCAGTTTGAGTTTTGCCAGGACTGCATGGGTCAAGATCTCAGCACAGCAAGAGTTGAATTCTAGAGGTAAGGCAAGAGGGACTACTCTTGACACAACTGAAATCAAGTCAGCATCAGAAAACACAGCAAAGGAAGATGGTGGTGGTTGGTGGGCCATCATCCCGGACCCACGACATCACTGCAGGAGTCCTCGGGGCGAGTCTGAGGCCCAACGGGCTTCAGCTGCTTTCTTCCATCATTCTATCACAGGGCGAGAAGTGGGGATGTTCACTGATGATTGAGCCACCTTCAATTCCATTCACAATTGCGCAACAAATGAAGTAGCCCATGCCTGCATGCCGTATGGCCAAGATGACATTGAGCCATAGACTGTTTAGTGGTAAGTAACTTCTTGTCACTTCAGTGTCAGACAATGCCCATCTCTAACTAGGAAGAATCTAACCCACCTACCCTTGACATTCAGGGGTCACCATTGACCAGAAGCTCAAATGGACCAGCCATCTAAATGCCACTGCTACTACATCAGGTCAGAGGCTGGGTATCCTCCAGCAGGTGACTCATATCCTGCCACAAATCAGGGACATGATGGAATACTCTCCACTAACGTGGGTGAGTACAGCACAAACAACAGGCAACCAGCACAACATTCAGGATAAGGTAGTTCATTGGACTGGCCATCCATAACCAAAAACATTAATTCCCCCCACCACTGGGGCACGGTGGCTTCAGTGTACATCAGCTACAAAATGTGCTACAGTTATTTACCTGGGCCACTCCAACTGCATCTGCCAAACCCCTCCCGCTACTGCCAAGTACAAAGGCAACAGGCACATGGGAACATCATCTGCTGTCGGTTCCCCTCCAGGTGGCACATCATTCTGACTTGGAAATAATTCACCACTCCTTCATTATTGTTGGGGCTAAATCCTGGAAATCCTAGCCACTAACAAGAGAATACCTAGAGTAGAAAGACTGCAGCAGATCACCAACCTCAAGGTCAATTAGGTTTGGGGAATATACAAAGGTCTCAAATAAAATTAATATAAACAAAAAACATGCTAAAGAACTGGAAGAAAATTGGTCCAGGTATGAAATCCAAGTGAATTGATTCAAACCACCCAAGCATCTAACATAACTGCTTCCTTTCGGTACAAGAATTGTCATAATATATGTTATCAAAAAGCTCAAGTCAACACCAATATTCCCTTCCCATTCAAAAACAACTAATTTATTCACATCCCAACTATCAATGTATACACTGTGCATTGAATATACAGGAGGAATAAAAAAAAATCTGTTGAAAGCTGTTGTGTGTTCCTTCTACAAAAATGGCTCCAGCAACATTGTGTGCATGAGTCCATTTTATAAGCAGGCTCCATGTCCTAGTATTTGCTTCAGGTAAGACGGAATTTTCTGCCAACTAAATAAAAAGATGTCTAGCATAGTACTTCTTCCAATATACAGTGAACTTCAACATGTTGAAGTTAAATTTAAAATATTATGTGGGATCACAGTCATTATTAAACAAAGTGTGTACTTTGCCTAAATGCAAAGCTACACTTACATTGCAGTAACATGATTACTTTTCCCTTCTCTCCTACTGGAAACAGCAATAAAAACATACATAAATAGCATTTAAAGCTCAAACCAATCTGGGGGAAAACATAGGTAATACTCTAAAGGCTGCAATATTTGGAGAAACAACCAAAATCTTGATCACAGTTGCAGGTTTTTTGGATTTTATGCAGAGTGGTTTAAAGGAGAGAATACCCTTGTGTGGGTGCCAGAGCTGGGGTGAAATTCATGGGGGATTCACAGAAAAAAACTGGAATCCAAGGAAATTCTTGAGTATGTGAAGAGGCAATCCATATCAGAGTGTGGTTACAATCATGGGGATTGACAGGGCCACGAAGAGGTTTTAAGACAAGGATAAGACTTCAAAATTTAAACCCATGGGGAAAACAAAACAGCTAATGATGAACAAATATTAATTGCAGAACAGTTGACAAACTTACTTTTTCAGAATATATCAGTCTAAAGTAAAATAAGTATTCTGTAGCTTTATATCTCAGTTGTTATTTAATTATAATCCCAAATGCAAATGTTAGTGTCTCATTGATTTCTGTGATAAAATTACTTATTTCACTGGAAGCTTGCACCGTACATGAAAATGCTAATTATTTGCAATTAATAACAGTGAATTTCAGAACTGTTTACACAACCAATGAAAAAACTGATCCTATCCTGTACAAAGAAAATAATTCAGTTTTTAAATTATGCACAAAGAAAAATATCAAATGGAATTAACTATACAAAATTTCTCTAATATTTTAATAAATTACAATTGTGGACAGCACAATTCACAATAATATAGTTTTCATTTACAATTCTGACTCAAAAATATGTATTTATTTAACAAAAAAAAGAACAGGAAATTCCAACAGCACTCATCAGGCCTGGAAGCTTTTTTTTCCCCTTGTCCCAACCTTGATAATATGATTATGAATGGCTAAAGCATTAAGAGAATTCTGCTATAATCCACAGTTGCAATATTTTTTTCCTCAAGAAATCCACAATTATAACGTTGTTTTTTCTTGAACCCATCGAGTACCCTTAGGCTGTTTTGTGCATCAGTTTGCCCTGGCAGCAGAAGACAGGCTCTTGCAATCCTCCATCCCTCCCTCCCTCCATCTCCCCCACCCATCTACATCAAATATTAATGCCATTTTAATTATTAACACAAAGCTTACCTTAAGTCCAGTCCCCAGGACAATCACATCATATTCTTCATCCATGGCTGTTGCTGCTACTCTTAGTATCCCAGTGATTTCTGAGTGTTTAGTTATTGCCAAAAGACAATAATTTGATGCAGAGCCAAGAACTGAGCCTCCCTTCTGACAGGTTGGAGCTGCACCAGACCGGAGCACGCCTCCCAAAGACACCCTGTCCTTCCGCCCCCAGAAAAGAGTCCCGCCCTTAATCGCATCGTTTCCATTGACCTCAGAATAAATGACATTTTCCCCCGGCGCTAATCGAAGTATTTGGTAAGAGATTTCGAAATAAAGGATTCAGCCATCCGAGGGTCTCTTCAAAATTGGAAATACCTCCCACCGCCCCGCTCCTGCGCATGGATAAAATAGTACCAAGATGTCCTCCGTCAACAGCCCAGGGGGTTGAAGGCCGGTAGTGCGCATGCCTGAGGCTTGGGGGCATTCTGGGAGTTGTAGTCCTGGACACAGGGAGGGTGGGGGAGGGATGAAGTCGGAGTCTGTGCACTGGATTCCCATTACTGCATGGGAATTGTAGTCAAATGGAAGAGTCAGGGTTTCATTGCAATGAGAAAAGTTGTGGCTGAGGCACAGGTTTCTGTGTTGAAGTCCTCCTCTGGAATACTTGAATACAAAAGGTTGAAGGAGTGCTACACCTAAGAGACAATTAAGCACCTACCTGGTCTCAGGTCAATATAAGTAATGGGCTGTTCTGAAGAAGAGCAAGTGGTGTGCTGGTCAACACTTATCCAACAAACAACGTCAGACCAGTATTACATTGTTGTTTGTTCTTCCCCAAAATATATTTTGTTTGTAATATATATAATTAATACAATCAGGGCCATGAATTCAATGTATCAATGATTCAATACGCTCCCTGACAATGCAATTTAAATTCACAGGAATGTAAGAAGCTGCAAAGTGAAGTGGACTCTGCCCTATACATCACAGGCACATCCCTACCCACCATCAGTAGTATCTACAGGAGGCACTGCCTCAAGAAGGCAATATCTATCATCAAAGATCCCCACCATCCAGACCATGCCATCTTCGCCCAGCTACCATTTGGGAGGAGGTGCAGAAGCCTGAAGTCCCACACCACCAGGTTCAATAACAGCAATTTCCCTTCAACCATTCGGTTCTTTGAACCAAGCAGCACGACCCTAATCACTACAGTCCAGCAACACAATGACCACTTTGATCACTTTGCACTAAAATGGACTTTTGTTCTTTTTTGTTCTAATTGTGTTCTTTCTTGTAAAAATTGTGTATAATTTATGCTTAATTTTTGTTTTCTAGTGAATGCTGCTTATATGATGTTTGTGCCTGTGATGTTGCTTCAAGCAAGTTTTTCATCGCACCTGTGCATACAATAAACTCGACCTTTGACTTTGATCAACACCGCTCATATTTCCTCTTTAACAAATGCATCAATGACACGTTTGAGAGGCTGTTATATGAGTTTCAGACAGAGCAGAGCAGCAGCAGTTAATATTTGTCTCATCTTGGTACATTATGTTTCTTTTGCTGTCTCTTATTTTTATTTCAAAAATAATCTTTATAAAGAATATATAAAGGAAAAGCAATACAATGAGTACGTCTTTCTTTTTATTCATATTGTCATCAAATTAATACATTAATTGTGTCATCAAAACAATACATGCTATTTACAAAGCACCAATGCCACTCGTGTGGCCTGTTTGAACAATACACCCACCAAGTGTCTGAGAGGCTGTTACACCAGACCCAGTCTCTCAGTGTCCAGTGGTGGCAGGATCTGAGATTGCAGTCCAACCTCACAAAGCCTTTGCAGAGGCTGCACCGAGATTCACTGCATCCCTTATCACGTACTCCTGCAGCCTGGAATATTCCAGTTGGCAGTATTAACCTATGGACAAACCTGACACTGGAAGACTAACGAGTTTCGGGCAGACCAAAGTGCGTCTTTCACTGAGTTGTTGATTTTCCAGCAGCAGTTGATGTCCGTCTTAGTATGTGTCCCTGGGAACATTGATCAGAGGGTCTTTTGTTGAACAGCTGCTCGGGATGAACTTCAGCAAGGACCCTTGCATCCATTTCCTGAACTTCAATTTCAAAAGTAAACTTTATTTGTAAAAAAATATATACAAGAAATATAAAAAATGCAGTACCTGCCTCTCTTTACAATCACAGTGCTGCGCACTCTGTATAGTCACAGTGTTATCAGTTCTCTACTCTGGTCGCATTAGCACATTTTGTGTACAGAGTACCTTTGAACCTTATGTGGCCTCCTGGGCCAATAATGAAGTCAAGAGTTTGAGAGACTTCTTGGTTGTGGGAATCTGCTAGAACATAGAACAGTACAGCACAGGAACAGACCCTTTGGCCCACAATGTTGTGCCAAACCAATTACATTAGTAATAAAATGCCCAACTAAATTAAAACCTTCTGCCTGCACAACGTCCATATCCTACCATTTCCCTCTCATTCATGTGCCTATCTTCAGAGTTTCTTGAACACCCCGATCGGATTTGCCTCCACCACCACTCCAGGCAGCACATTCCAGGCATCCACCACACTCTGTGTAAAAACCTTGCCCTGCACATCTCCTTTGAACTTACCCCTATTACCTTAAATGCATGCCCTCTGGTATTATACATTTCAACCCTGGGGAAACGATACTGGCTGTCTACTGTAGTCCACTGTGTAAAAATTAGCTGCCTGCGTTGCTGCTTCTGAGTCAGGGCTGAGCTACAGCAGGCACCTCAGGGCACTGGAGGGGTTATCCCCAACAGCATCTTCACAAAATTGTCCAAATCCACTGGCAGCATAAGTGAACCACTGCCAGCATCCTCTCCCATGCAAATTTCCCCAGCACTGAGGTTCCAGTTACACTCAGCTCTAATGGCAGGCCACATCATTTGAACGCCTGACACCAGATTCCCAAAACAGACACTCTGAGTTCCTTCACGGTAACAGGTTACCTGGTAGACAGAAGAAATAATTTAAAGCCTCTTCAGAAACAAACACAAGGGAATCTGTGGCTCATGATCACCTAAAAGGGTGAAGGAGCACTCTAACTGGCATTGAGACCAATTCTTTCATCAACACTTCCAACCTACATGTGCCAGGAAGTACCTCTGCAGGAACATCACTCCCAGCGTGGGGAAGGACGACAGTCTAGGGTTCTACTGCCACAGGAGAGGGAGGGGTGGGGTCAGGTGAGGAAGCCCCTCAAATATTGTAAATACAGGATTGGGGTATCCCC
>JAUZTB010000107.1:6500494-6510874 GCA_034780895.1 Rhynchobatus australiae | reverse complement strand
TTTATACTCAATGCCCTGACTTATGAGGGCTAGCATGCCAAAAGCCTTCTTCACCACCCTGTCTACCTGTGACTCCACTTTCAGTGAATCATGTACTTGTACTCCCTGTTCTACTCTGCTATGCCCTGTACATTCTTAACTAAATCAGTGATATAGATGACAAACAACAATAGGCCCGGCACCAACCCCTGATGCACACGTCTAGCCATGGGCCTCCAGTCTGAGAAACAACCTTCCACCATCACCCTTTGCTTTCTACCATCAAGCCAATTTCTCCCATACCACTCTCCAACATTGGTGACTGAGTTTGTTTTGTCTCCTTTTGTTTGTCAAGTTGACAGGTCAGCTGTCAGTATATCATAGCACCCACTCAGAAGAGAGTAATCAAAGAAGAATATCAAAAGTAAAGCATGAGGATAGGTGACCAAATACTCAGTTGGAGCTTTTAAGGAGCACATAATAGAATCATAATAAATTATTGTACTGAGGGAGATCATTTGGTCTAGCATGTCCTTGCTGGCAAAAATGGTTTTCCGATTAATCCCGTTTCCTCGCCAGGTTGGTTATGGCTCTTCAATTAGGGGACGACATGTCAGCGTAGTGGTTAGCGCGACACTATTACAGCGCCAGCGATTGGGGTTCGATTCCTGTCGCTGTCTGTAAGGAGTTTGTATGTTCTTTTGTGTCTGCGTGGGTTTCCTCCCACATTCCAAAGACGTACGGGTAGGTTTAATATGGGTTTAAATTGGGCGTCGTGGACTCATTGGGGCGAAAGTGCCTGTTACCACACTGTAAATAAGATTAAAATTAAACAATAAAATTTAAAAATTGCTTATCCAGATATTTAAATAAAGTAAGATTCACTTCCACCATCCTTCCAGGAAGTAAGTTTCAGAGCCAAACCACTTACTGAGTGTCATAATTTTTTTTTCTCTCTCAATTCCCCTCCTAGTCCAAACAAAATAGGTCTGTGCCCCCATCCAAACCCCAGTTAGTGACGTAACTGCTGAGGGAAAGAAGTTCTCAATGTTTACCCTCTCTAGACCCCTCATCTCCTTTAAATCTCCCCTCAGTTGCTTGTGTTCCAAAGAAACAGTCCCTCCTCATAACTATAATTTTCCAACCCTGGACATATCCTCATAAATCTCCTTTGCATCTTATCCAGTGCTGTCACATCCTTTCTATAGTGCTCCATCTGTGGCCCACAATGTGTTTGATACGTTCAGGCGTGGCCTCCCTGTTCTTGTATTCTGAGTCACAGCCAATCAAGGCAGTATCCTACATGACTTCCCAACCACCTTTATCAGCCTGTCAGACCACCTTCAGGGATTTATGGTCATGCGTCCTGATCACTCTGTTGCTTTACACCTCTTAACATCTTGTCATTTTAGGTGTGTTCTTTTGCCTTGTTTACCCTTCCCAAATGCATGCTCAAGAATGAGAGAGGGTTTTGGAGAGAATTCCTGAGTCTAGATTTTAGGGAACTAAAGGCAGATTGTTGGCATGGAGCAATTAAGATTGGGAGATTTAAGTCTGGAGGTTATAAATTCATGGAGGAGGGCTTCAGAAGTAGGTGAGTTGTAGGAAATATAGAAAGAGATGGCTTTGGTGAAGGAGCACATAGATGTTGAAAATATTAACTTCTTTGAGACTGAGATGCACCATGATTCTTTTCCTAATCATTCACATCGTCAAACTTGAAGTAAAAGTCAGTAGGGAATGGAAGAATAGGAGTTATCTTGTTATTTCTCTCTTTTTCGTAATTTATGGTAATTGATGTCTTTGCATTGTACTGCTGTTGCAAAACAACAAATTTCACATCATAAGACAATCATAATAAATCTCTTTCTGATTGGTGTGCACACACTGCTGCTCCTGGTAATATTGCCCTAACCTCTCACTAGCCAAAATTCAACCAGAAACATTCTGAGTTTGTTTGATGTAGTAGTCCAACAATCCACCTTGGCATTTATCCTCACGATTTTCAGAAAGAGTTTCCCTGTTTTAAAAAATAATGACTTTGATGCTTTCTTAGAAATTTTGAAATATTTTCATTTTCTGACAATCATAGACTTTCAAAAACTGAAGAAATGGAATAGTGGTCGTCCATTCGACCCCCCCAGTACCGTCTCTGCCGTTCATAAGATATCTTTATTAGTCACACGTACATCGAAACACACAGTGAAATGCATCTTTTGCGTTGAATGTTCTGGGGCAGCCCGCAAGTGTCGCCACGCTTCCGGCGCCAACATAGCATGCCCACAACTTCCTAACCTGCACATCTTTGGAATGTGGGAAGAAACTGGAGCACGGAGGACACCCATGCAGACAATGGTAGAATGTACGAACTTCTAACAGACAGCAGCCGGAATTGAATCCGGTTCACTGGTGCTGTAATAGCATTACACTAACCGCTACACTATTGTGCCTGATAGATTTTGATTTTCATGTTGGGATAATTTTTCTTTGCATTGCAACTCATCTTCAACATTGATGAACTTATTAGTCATATTGTCTTCACCTTGATGTATAGAATACTTGTTTCAGTAATCTGGTGTTAGGCATCCGGAGCTGGTTGAGTGTTGTTAGAGCCTCGACACTGGGGATGTTGGCCTGGGAGAGGACACTGATGTTGGTTTGCCTGTTCTGCCTTTGGATTTGGAGGATTCTGTAACATGTTCACTGACGTTGTCCATCATTATAACTGATTCAGAGCCCTGAGACATAAGCTCATTTTGATGTGCCAGACATTCCAGATCTCACCAAGCAGCACTGGTTCTTTTGTATCCTTTAAATCCACTTCAAAATACCACCTTCAATTCTTCCACATCCTTAAGCTAACTGATCCAGGAAATGTCCTCCAGCCCTGTGGCTAAGTCTCTTTGATATTAAGTCCTGCTCATTCTCTGTTCCTTTGCTGTATCATTAAAGACCGTGTTGAATCATCACACTGCATAATTTCAATCTATAGATACTTTCACTTTATATCTCCCTTCCCTGAATTTAAAAGTTCATCAATAACATTGCACATTTGCTGTTTTTCCTCTTTTCGCTTCCAAGTTCCTCAATTGCTGCCCTTTTACAAAATGTCGTGAGATGTATATATCTGATAAACACTATGTATACATGTGAATTTTGTCTTGTATTTAATTTGAGTTTACACCTATAAGTTAAGAAGGCTTATGGAATGCTTGCATTTATTAATTGGGGTATTGAGGAAAGGAGTCAAGAAGTTATGATGCATCTCTATAGAACTCTGGTTAGGCCGCATTTAGAGTATTGCTTGCAATTCTGGTCACCTTACAATAGGAAGGATGTCGAGGCTTTAGAGGGTGCAGAGGAGGTTTACTAGGACGCTGCCTGGATTAGAGGGCATGCGGTATCAGGAGAGGCTGAACAAACTTGGTGTCTTCTCTCTGGAATGCTGAAGGCTGAGGGGTGATCTGTTGGAAGTGTACAAAATTATGAGGGGCATAGATAGAGTGGACAAGCAATATCTTTATCCCATTATTGAGAGATCCAATACCATAGGGCATACATTTAAGGTTAGAACGTGTAGCTTCAGAACACACGTGAGCGGAACGTTTTTTTACTGAGAGAGTGGTGGATGCGTTGCTTGATCGGGAGGCAAATTCATTGGGGGCTTTTAAGAGGGGCTTGGATGAGCACATGAATGAGAGGAAAATGGAGGGATATGGGTATCCTGTAGGTAGGAGGGAATAGATATGTCGACACAACATTGTGGGCCAAAGGGCCTGTTCTGTGCTGTACTCTTTTATAACAGCGATCAATGGAGTTGTGCGCATGAGCTATTTTACTGTACTTTGTTTGGTGCTGGCCTCTTCACTTTTGCATCATTTTAACATTTGGCAAATTGACTTTTTATAAACCTAGCGAGGCACTGTACTCATTTTATTATGCTAACCAAGCTTCTGAACCAGTTTTACACTCTTACACAATCCCTCAGATTTGAGGTTGAATTGCTTCTGCTCCTTCTCTGTAGATCCTGAGGAGATGTGCTGCTTGACAGGGTGAGTGGGTTGTTTGGAATGTTGTGTTCTCCTTTTGCTGTTGGCTTCTGCATACTCCTTTCATGGTGGTTCATGCTCAGTGCCTTCCTCGATGCTTCTCCATTGCGAGTTGTTGTGGGCAATGAATTCCCATGAATCGATGTGGATGAGGATGTCATTATTTTCAACGTCCTTGAACTGGCTTCTCTTTCTTTCTGGAAGTTGTTTGCCTTGATAGAGCTCAGTGTAGAATACTTGTTTTGGGAATCCATTGTCAGGCATCTAGACTACGTGGAGTACTCACGAGCTGCTGGATTGTGTCTAGAGCCTCTGTGTGGATGCTGGCTTGGCAAAGGACTGTGACATTGAGTTTGCCTTTTTAGCTAATGAATTTGGAGGATTTTGTGAAAGGATAGTCAAAAACTAAAAGCTGGAAATTGGATCCAAAACTGGCTCAATGATGGGAGGTTAAGGGTACTGATTAGATAATTTTGCAACTGGAAGGGTGCAGTGGGGTTCTAGGGGGCTCAGTACTTGGTTGATGATTTAGATTTAAGTGCAGTGGCATAATAAAGAAGTTTGCAGAATGGAAACATTGGCTTTGAGGTTAACTGTGAGGACTAAAGCTTTAGACTGCAAGAAGATGAAGATAATGTATCAATTGGGGAGAAAAGTGGCAAAGTGAATACAATATGTAAAAGTGAGTTAATGCACTTGGGAGGTGCAAAGAGGAAAGGGAGTATGCAATAAGTAGGAGGATATGGAGAGGTATGGAGCAGGAGAAAGGTTCTCAAATGCATGTCCACAGACTCTTGCATTGTAGGCTACCTCATTCACCATTACTTAGAAAGTAAGAGTGGGAGAGGTTATGTTGGAATACCACTTAGATCACAGCTGAAGTATTGCACACAATTCTAGTTACATTATTGAAAGATGTGACATACAAGTGAGAGAGCAGTTGGGGTTTTAAAAGAATGTTGCCAGGAATGGAAAACTTTTGCTTTGAGGAAAGTTGGGATAAGTGGATTTGTTTTTTTTTAGCTGAGAGAATTCCAGTTGGAGATGTACTAGACGAGTATAAAAATTTTTGAGGAGCTTCAATAGAAGGAAAGAAAAGATTTCTTCCCCTTAGGAAAATGGGCATAGTTTCAAAATGATTGTCAGAAGAATAAGCAGAGAAATAAAAGATATCCAGACAGTGGTGGGGGTTTGAAACATAATTCCTTAAAGGGTGGTAGTATCAGAAACTCTACATATGTTTTTAAAAAACTGCTAACTGTATTTGAAGAGCTGTGAATGTTGGGCCATGGATCTTTTGTTGGAACTTGGGAATGGGTATTTCTTTTTGACTTACAAAAAGCAAAGTAACTGTTACTTTCTAAGTTTTTGATTCTAGGATTGTACAGAGTTGTACTTGTACATGACTCTGAGAAGCATTGCAGGTTGTCAATGTGCCTAAAGTATAGGGCAGGGATCACTGCTGCTTTCTAGACATTGAGAATATCAGGCTTGAGACGTTGCAGAAATGGTGTTGTACAGAGTGAGTAAATAGAAAATCTTTAGTTTTACAGATGTTTAGTATCAGGTCTGTCCTTTAGTCTGGTCCATTGAAGGCAGAGGTCAGCCTTGGAAGTATGCTTTTTTTAGTTCCTCCTTTTCTCTTCCTAATTTCTTAAGAGTGTGACTAGATTTGCTACCTTTTAATCTGTGGGAACAATTTTAGAATATATGGAATTTTGGAAGATGATAACCAGTGCACTGGCAATCTTCATAACTGTCACTGTAAACCCTGAAGATGCAAGTCATTAGGGTCTTGAGCATTTATGGCTTTCAGCCCTATTAATTCCTCTAATACTGTTATTATTTCTGTTAGATTCTTTCAGTTTCTCTTCATTCTGGACCTGTTCTTCACTATTTCCAGCAGATTTTCTGTTTTGCCTCCTGTGAAGATGAACACAGGATTTTTTTTCACTAGTTAATTTCTCTACTATTCCTTATTCCCCTACATCACATCTTCTGTCTTGGTCTTTAAAGGAACCATAATCTGTTCCTACTTTCATACCAAGAAAAGTTTTCAAAATCTAAAATCTCAAAGGTTTCTAACTAGATGAGTCATAGAGAGGTACAACACAGAAACGCCCACTTTGGTCACCTCAGCTCAGCTATGCCGCATTACTGGTAGAATTTCTGTACTTCACACAAAAAAAAACACCAATGTTGTCAGCTGCAAAGAATCAATGCAGTAATGGCATCATTACTATTATACTCCAGGCCTTTACCTAATGCAATTTTCTTTACAATCTCCTGTTGTAACTCATTGCTTGACAAAAGTAATTGAAACTTTTAGTAAACATTCAGAATAAAAATCCTTGATGTGACCTGTTACTTGTGACAATATTGTTGCACGTTTTAAACATTATGTAGTAAAGTCGAGCATGTGGTGTTGTGTTTGAACATCAAGGGGAAGTGCTTTGACTTTTCCTCTGTTCCTCATGCCTGAATGTTGTCCATCTCTTTTTGAATGTTGTCCATCGCTTTTTGGACTGCATTATTAATAATCACAATTGAATCTGTTTCAGACATGCTCTAACTCTTTGCTGATCTTAGCTCATGTAAGATGATTTTTTTTTGTTTAAACTCATTTTAACTATGGATTTACTTTTTAGCAATAATAGTGTTCTCCAGTTATTTATACTCCTGCCAGTACATATGGTTTCTTCCTATCTACTTGATTAAAATCTAGAACAATTTTAATGTATGTCTCTTAGTATTAACAGCTTGGATATTTCAAACAGTGATACTTCCTGTTTGCACATTTTTGTGGCTGTCAAAGTTCTTGATTAGCAGTATTAGGTCAATTGACTGTGGCATAGCACAAATGCAATAGCAATGGTCAGGTTATTTGAAATTATACAAGACTATGGTAAAATATTTGAGTTGGGGTACATAGTGCAACTTTAGAACATTTTTTAAGTCAAAAACGTCTTTACAATTAATAATACAATCGTTTTTAAAATTCGTACAATTAAAACACGAAACAGTTTGGAGAAATCAACAGTTTGGGCTAAAGTTTTAAGAGACGCAAAACTAAAGTGATACTGTGATGGCAGGAGGGCTATTGTGACAAGTGGAAGAATTGACAGCAGTGTTGGTTTTGCAGGTAGGGGATATGCTCACGTAAAACCTTGTGTGTTTGTAGTGCAAAATGTATTATCAGTATTGATAATGAGGATATCTGTATTATACAAGTTTCTCAGCTCTCTCTGCATGCCCTTTTATTAAAAGCCATATTTAGTTTTGCTTGTTCTCAACTCCTTTACCTCTGTAGAGCTTGTGGGCGCCATCTCTTCACTTAATGAAATCTTCCTCTGTTGCTTCCTGTTCCCTTAGCTTGCATTTCAATTTCTGCTGCTGACCTGAAAGATCATAGTTCTGCACCTGTTTCATTGCATGTTCTTAAATTCTGTGTTCATCCTTTTTTTTTTCTTGGCCAACCCAATCTAAGTGAATTTTGAGTTTTAATGCATAATGAAAGACTTGATTTTACAAAGTCCATTGTAGGATGATCTATCGTGTCTGCACTGGCTCTATACTGGAGCAACTCTCATTCCACCCACTGGCTCCTCCTTAGCCTTGCAAGTTTTTGTTCACAAATATTTGTCTCACTGTTGATGGGCATAGTGAAACCTGCCTGCACCCACCTCTGAAGAAAGTGCCTTCCAATGTCTAACCACATACTGTTTTTTAAAAAAGTTTTTTCATTCCACTGTTAATTTTATTTTCCTTTATTTTGTATGTGACTTCTTGCCCTCTATCAGTGAACCAAAGGGTCAGCCTCCCACTATTCACTCTGCCTCGACCACTCATCATTTTAAAGATCTATAAAATCGCCCAGTCACCATTTCCTCCAGACAAAACGATTCCAGCCTATCTAATCTCTCCTTGAATTTGTAGTGTCTTGTCCCAGGTGCCATTCATGGAAATATTTTCTGAATCCTTTCCGGTATCTTCACAATCTTCCAATAATAGTGACCAGAAATGAACACAATATTCCATTGTATTCTGATATTTCCCATGTTTCATTAAGTTTCAGTATGACTTCATACTCTGTGCTTCTATTGAAAAAGCCCAGAACTGTGCATGGCACCTTAATTGCTTTATCAAATCTGGCAAGGCAAGTTGAGGATTTGGGGGCGCCTCTTTCCGGATCCCTTTGCTCCTGCTGCCCTTATGGAACAGTATCCATTATTTTTTATATTGCCTCATCATTTTTCCAAGCAAAATACATCAGCTCATATTTCTCCACATTGAACTTTATCTACCATGTGGCTGCCCATTCTACCAGCCTGTTTATATCTTGTGCAGCCTGCCACTATCCTCTTTGCAGTTGATGGTACTACCAAGCTTTGTGTAATATGCAAATTAAGATATTGGAGTTGCATCCCATCCCCATCAAAATCTAGGTCCCACATAAAGATTTTAAAAAATTGTCTGAATACCATTCATTGGGGATTGCCATCATTTACCGTCCTCCAGTCCAAATACAGCCATTCACCACAACCTTCTTATTGTTATTTCTTCAACCATATCCATACTGTCAATGCCCCTTTTTATGCTACATTTCAGTTTGTTGATAAGCCTGTAAGCTTGTTTATATAAAAATAAACAAATTTTTGGAAATCAAAGCATTTCTTATCAACTGAGTATACTTCATATACATGTACACCTCATCATACATCAGTTGGGCCAAATCTAATTCTGCCATGCAATCAATTTTTCATGCATCTAATGTCTTATCTAACTCCTCTTTCAATATTAATTTGGAAGTCCTTCTTCCTTGGTGAAGATGAATGCAAAATTACTTCGATCTTCGACGGTGCCCTCGGTATCAGAGGAAGTATATTAGCATGGATTAAAAACTGGCTATCACATAGAAAACAGAAATAATTAGGTTCTTTTCGGGCTGGAGCAATGTAACCAACCAACAATTTTTTGCAATGTGGGAAGAAAGTGGAATGCATATGACATAACACCAGAAACATACTCCTCTCAAATTTGTATCTGGACGTGATCTCAGTTTACATTGGGATAATTAAAGTTCCCCATTCTATCTATCCCATAATTTTTGCACTTCTTTTGGAATCTCCCTGCATATATGCTTCTTTATATATCTCCCATTTATTTGTGATCTACAGAATACACCCAGCAGTCTAATGTTTCCACTACTATTTCTTGGCTGCAACCAAGCAAATTTCCAGCTATCCCTTTTGCTTTGATCATCTTCATTGGTTTCCTGGTCATTCTTTTCCCATCCTCCCTGCAACTTTAGGTCAACTTTTTTTTTTCTTTCCCTGTTCTGAATGCAGGATTCCTGTCTGTCTCTTTTGCTATCTTCACCCTTGGTAGTTTCTAATACATTCCCTTTCCCAATCTGCTTTTACTTTAAAGCTACTTGTTTTCTCTCTTTCCCCATTCTGACAATGGTTCTTCAACAAGAAATATTACCTGTTTCTCTTTCCATTTCTACTGCCTGACCTATTAAGTGTTTTCATCATTTTCTGTTTCTATTTCAGATTTCGAGCATCTGCAATTTTTCAAGTTCTTTGACTCCTCTGCAACAGCTTCCCCTCTTTAATCAAACTGTTCCTCCTTTCTTTCATTCATATCTTGTGGACACTTGGAATCCAGAAATACTTGATGCACAGTCTTGCCTATTTTTCTTTTATCCCCACTACATCATATTCCTGCGTGGCTCTTGGGGCCTGCAGTTCCCCAATTTCGTTTACCACAATTGATGTATTCGCATACTTGCATATTAAACTGAATTTTGTTGTTATATTATTTTCATTTTCACTGAAACTGACCCCGACCCCAGTGCAATACCTGTGTCGTGTAATCTTGTGTGAACCCTCAGGGTAAGAATGAGGCCAGAACATGAAACTTTAAAATTGAGGTACTGCAGATGGATTTTGTATGTGATTTTTGGGACCTGAACTAATATTCTTAACATGAATTTATATGACTCCCATTGCAATCTGTATTATTTTGATCAGTTTTTAAATGTACTATACACAAGTCAAGTCAATTAAACAGGATGAATAGGGAGAAGATTTGTGTTTTACTGAGAGTTATCCAAAGCTGTTAAATAAGTTTAATTTGTTTATACAAAGACGCAAGAGATTCTGCAGATGCTAGAATCTGGAGCAACACACAAAATACTGGAGGAACTCAGCAGGTCAGGCAGCATCTATGGAGGGAAATAAACATTTGGCGTTTCAGGTTCAGACTCTTCATCAGGCCTGGAAAGGAAGAGGGTGGAATCTGGAATAAGGAGCAGCACAGGCTGGCAGGTGATGGATGAATCCAGGTG
>JAUZTB010000107.1:6153015-6164256 GCA_034780895.1 Rhynchobatus australiae | reverse complement strand
GAAACTACTGTATTGTTGCAAAAGCACATTTAGTATGAATGACTATTTAAATATGACAGTTTGATGCAGCAATGTAGACTCCATTCTAGCTTAAATGATTTTAGGAAGATAAATATAATTAAATATTCTACTTGGTTTCTGACGTGCGATTTTCTTGTAAGGCAATGGGTAGTCACAAATAACCTTTTACATTGCAGAGGAAATATGAACTGGAAGAATCCTGAATCACTGTTTAGTCATAAGTACAGCATGGCTTCATGATTATTTTTCTGATTTCCCTTGAATCTAATGGTTAATGTGTTGTGTTGCCGAAAGAATTGAAAGACCTAGCATCATGGAATGCAGTGATCTAATAAGAGTTAAAGTAGTTTTTTGTTTCTGGATTTTTTTTTAAAAGGTATCATAGTTTGATCATAAACCAAAAATCTGTATATTGTCACAAAAATAAATTTTTATGTAATATTAAAAGTGTACTTTGTGATGAATTGTCATATGGGTAAAGGTAGTGATGAATGTTGTTGTCTGTGATCCTATTTAATATTTTTATATAAAAGACATTTTCATTCTTTGATTTCTTCTATGACATCTGTATGTTTTAATGGATTTTTTCAAACATTATTGATGTGCATACATTAATTTTAAGCTTTGTGTTCTCTTGAATTCAGTATTTTGCTTCCTTTGTTTTAGGAACTGATGGACTGTACTTCTTGCATTCTTCAAAACATAAAAAGAAAGGTAGAAACAAACCCAAGCTGGTTTGTGTTATGTCTTTCTGAGTGTTTATTTTTTTGCACTGCACTATGCAAAAACCAAAAATATTCAATTATATTTTACAGTGAGAAAGCAACTCATTACAGTATGCTTAACAGGCTTGTTCGGTAACAAAATTGAAAAAAGTGCACTGACTTTCATTTAGAAATCTGCAAGTTGAAATTAATCACTCTAAAATTTAATTCAGTATCATTGTTAGAAAGCATTAGCCTATTTACCTGCCAAATTAACAGAATTTTGGTAAATACAAATTAAACTGAGCTTATGAAATTAAAAGCAGTTTAGATTTTTTTGGTTCTCCATATCCCCTTGCATTAGAGGTTAAATTGCTTTAATTTCACAACTCTGTAGTTGTCCAATGATTGCTGAAGTATATTTACATTGCTGCCATTATAGAAATGCATTCTGTGTGCTTTAACATTGGGAATTGTTAAAATTCAAAACATAGATGAAAGTAGAACTTGGAGAGGCATTCGTACGCATCCTATTTTTGAATGATTACCATTCTCATCAATTTCCACGCAATCAGATGGGACTCAGCTGAAAAAGAAATCTCTCTAGAATGTAACAGTCAAAAAAAAAGCTATCTGGCAGGTTGATACTGACTGAACATTTTCTCATGTTCCTAAAAATAGTTAGTTGCATAAGATTTCATGATTTTTTTCATTCTTTAAAGGCAGCAGTGTTATTCCTAGTTGGATTTATGTGGAATCATTCTGTATATCCTTATAAGGTAAAGAAACAAACTTGTGTATGGAAGGAGCTGTTATTTGACTGCTTCAAATCTGGTGTGGCTGAAATTGCTCAATTCACCCTTTTTACATGTGATTTATTTTTATCCACATGCATCAAATGAACATATTCAATTTAAAGTGAACGAACAAATCAAATTAATGGAGGAAATATGTTTGCATGTAGGTAGTTTGTTATTGCTTACATTATGCATTATTTATGTAGAGGTTTTCTGTGCCCATTCATCTGTGCAGTTTGGCTGTCGCTGAACCCATACTTTCACTATTTTTATGATTTTTTTTTTACTCCTTGATTCTTTGAATTAAACTAGTGCAGTCTTCCTTGCTGGATCTTGTGTTGAGTAGTTATCCCCATGCAGCGGTGGAAACTGTTTCCAGATAATGCCATGATTCGGTTCTTCACCAAAGTTTTTCCTTGGAGGGTAATTTTTGAGTTGAACAAACTGAGTCATTTTTTTTCATAGACCACTGACTCATTTATCAAAGTGGAATTTTTTGACTTCTGCTTTACTTCAATACAATTGTAATTTGATTTTGGTTTTCCTTAAGAAAATGAGTAATATTTTGAACAAGTAAGGAGCTAGGTCATTGAAATCCTTGTTTGACATTTTTAATTTTGTCACCTATTTAAATTCTCTGTAACATTGACACTGAATTTAACAGCCAAATTCTTGTTCTGTTCTTGCAGCCATAAATTAGATGAGGAATTTGAATCGAAGAAGTCTGAAGTGTTGTTTTATAGTGTTGAGAAGAAGTCTGGGAAGGTAAAGCATAACCCTTGGAGCATGAAGTGTCACCAGCAACAGTTGAAGCGTATGAAGGATAATGCCAAACACAGAAACCAATACAGTATCCTTTTCATTATTGCGGCACAAGAGTAAAGTCCTGTCTTGCGTCCTTCCTGTGTGTGTGGGTATGTGCTAATGTGTTCTTTTTCTTCTCTTTTTTTTTCTCTTTTCCTTTTTTTCCTCCTCTCTCTCCCTCTATCATATTTTAGGAATTCCACTTGGAGATTCAACGTGACATACACTAATCACAGCATGTGACACTTCACTTTTTCATTTGTGAGGTTGACATTAATTTCATTGCCTTACCATATACCTGGATGTCAGACTCCCTTTCCTGAAAAATGTCTGAATTGGATATTTTTTGCAACATTCTGGAACCTCTTGCGCATGATTACTAAAACCAGAGAGTTATTCTGGACAATTAATTTTCTTGAATAAAAATGCCCAATTGCTCTCAGTGGGCTGATTTCCCATTTAGGTTATTGTTTAGACAGAACTCTCTGGAAGGTAGATTTGTACAGCATAAAAACAGTTTCTGAGGCCTTTTTGTGTCCATGCCAATCTTTTTGCCCATCTATACTAGTCTCATTTGTCCAGATTAGGACCATATCTTTCTATGCTTTGCCTGTGTCTAAATGCCTCTTAAACTGGGTAGTTGTATCTGATTCCAGTACCACCTCTGGCAGTACATTCTAGATATCAACCACTCTTCATAAGTTAAAAAGAACCTTGCTCCTCATCCCCTTTAAAACTCCTTCCTCTCTGTTCATCACCATTTATTGAATATGTCCTACCGCTACTTGATTTCCCAAAATACATCATCTTGCACTTGTTAGGATTAAATTCCATTTGCCAGTGCTCTGCCCAACTTTCTAGCTGATCTGATGTAGCCTTAGACAATATTCCTCGCTATCCACTTCAACAATTTTTGTGCCATCCACAAATTTACTAATTGTACATTCTTGGGCAGGGTTAGAAGAGGTTTGCAGAGCTTCCAACCAAAAAGATAAGGAAGTGGAATGTTGTATTTTCTAGATATGACTTCTTAAATGATTTTGATTGCTTAGTAAATAGTGAAAAAACAACATTCAGTGTTTTACCTATTTGGAACCAGTGTATGTTTATGAAATTGCAGGATTGTCAGTATGTTTAAACTTAACACAATTTGTATGTACTTGTTAAGTAAAGACTAATTTATAATTATGTTTAAGCCATAACAATTTCTCTGCATTATAGTTGGAAACCCCAAATAGACCTAACCAAACTAATTAACCTTGCTGAAAATCTGTGTATAGCCTTAACACCATTGTCAGAATTTATTTTACTGGAGAACTTAACCTCCCGGTATGAAGTTCCATGTGTTCTGGACTTAAAAATGGGAACTCGCCAGCATGGAGATGATGCTTCTGAGGAAAAGAAAGCTAATCAAATCCGTAAATGTCAGCAAAGCACTTCAGCTGTCATTGGTGTCCGAGTCTGTGGAATGCAGGTACATATACTGAATACCATTTCTAAGCTGTATATTAACAGAAGTAGGTGGGAGAGTAATGAGATACTGTGTTAGGAATAGTTGTATTGATGAAAGCAGATGACCAGGGGAAGAAGGACTTGCTGTCAGTTTTCAATCATATCTGATTACATGTGATTTCCTTGTATATAGATGGCCTCTGTGAGAGGCTAGGTTTTGATACATTGATCACTCCTTATTATTTGTACTTGACAATGCAATAAGCTTTTGTATTGAATATTGGAACACAATTATGAAGTCTGAGATCCCCTTGTGGACTTAAAACCATCTAATGAAATAATTGAGTGACTAAACAGCCAATGGGTTTGTGTGTTTCTTGATCTTGTATTGGAGAAAAGTAAATTGAATTAAATGTTTTGGAAATTTATTCAATTGTGCAGTATTGCTAGGTTTCTCGAATGCACTCAGCAGCTAATTGAGAACAGCATACTTAAAAATTGCAAGTGAACAGTTTGAATTCTGGCACTTTTGATTAATTCAACTAGACAGCTTGTTTAGCTAAGCAGAGATTTAAGAAGAAAAAAATTGCACACTGCCATTAAAAGATAGATTGAACTCATTCTGCAAGGTGTTTGGTTTTAATTACTTGTAAGGAAAGAATGTAAATAACATGCTGTCAAAATTGATCCTAAACAGCGTCATGGTCTGTCATAAAATACAGAACAATGTGAGGTCTCTGTATTCTGTTCTCTTAATGTAGCTAAAATATATTGTGCAGTTGTGTAATTTTAGATCAGAAGTATTTTTACCAGGTAACCATCCACCACATTTTTCCCTTTTGGACTTCAGTCCTATTAATTGTAGAATTGATTTAGTTAACAATTATATTGTAGTTCAAGAAGCCTAATTGATAACTTAGCTAAAGACCTAAAGAATAGAGAGATCCTGCTGTATTTGAATTGATGGGCTGTGCCCCTGTTCAAAAGCATGGATAATAGTGTTCTGCGTTCTTAAAACTGATTTTGATCCCAGAATGGAACTTTTCCTCTGGAGTTGATAATGCTCCTTGAAACTTTTTTACTCAAATTGAGATCAGCCTTTTTAAAAGTTGACAATTGGAAAGCAATTATAATGTGCATTGTCCTTATTTTCTCTCTAGGTATATCAACTGGACTCTGGCCAACTTATGTTTATGAACAAATATCATGGAAGGAAACTTTCTACACAAGGGTTTAAAGATGCACTTTACCAGTTTTTTAATAATGGAAAGTACTTACGCAGGGACCTTTTTGAACCTGTTCTTAAAAAACTGTCTGAACTCAAATCTGTATTAGAAAAGCGGGAATCATATCGTTTCTACTCTAGTTCCCTGCTTATCATTTATGATGGCAAGGAGTCAACATTGGATTCGGATTCTGAATACTCAGAAGACCTTTCTGAAGAGTCAGCTGATGAGTCTGCAGGAGCTTATGCTTACTCGAACTCTGCCAGCAGCATGGTTGATGTTCGCATGATTGACTTTGCTCACATGACTTGCAAGTATTTTGGTGAAGACAGTGTGGTCCATGAAGGGCAGGACACTGGCTATATCTTTGGACTTCAAAATTTAATAACTATTATTAAAGAAATAAGAGATGACAACAATGAATAAAGTAGAAAAGGGTAATGCTGCTGTTGTGAACGGGTTTTATTTGTAGTCAGAATATCAACTGATCAGTCTCTTGGTCTTGACATTCGTGGACCCAGTGTGGTGGATACTCGTCAGCAGAAGACAGACAGGATGGGCATTTCCTACGGTTGGTGCTCAAGGAAAGCACTTACAGATATCTATTTATTTTAAATATTTCATGAACATTCCATATTATTTGCAATGTCAAATACCTCTGTGTTCCTGTGCGTAACTTCATAAATAAAATTTTGTTTTGTGGTACATAATGTGATTTTGTTGTTATTTAGACTAATCTTAAAAGAATGCACCACTGAAATTGATACCTTCAATGGTTATTTAAATCGGTAAATAAATTGGTTTATTATTGTCACGTGACAGAGGTACAGTGAGAAACTTTGTTTTGCATGCCATCCATATAGATCATTTCATTGCAACAGTGCATTGAGCTGGTACAAGGAAAAGCAGTAACAGAATGCAGTGCAGGCAGACAATAAGGTGCAAAGCCATAACGAGGTAGATTGTGAAGCCAAGAGTCCATTTGATTGTACCAGGGGACTGTTCAATAGTCTTGTAACAGCAGGATAGAAGCTGTCCTTGAACCTGGTGGTATGTGCTTTCAGGCTGTTGTATCTTCTGCCCGCTGGGAGGGTGTAGAAGAGAGAATGTCTTGGGTGGGTGGGTTCTTTCATTATGTTGGCTGCTTTACTGAGGTAGCGAGAAGTGTAGGCAGTCCATGGAGGTTGGTTTCCGTGAGAGAATGAGCTTATAGTGGGCATTTTCCATGAACTTGACAAACTTGTCCACCACCTTATCTGAGCAAGTGTAATCGTGGGTTGGCTTCCTCCATCCTAAGCCAGTATCCTGACTATAGGGATGCTGATTTTAAACTCGTCACGAGTATTTACATAGTTAACTGCACTGAAACTAATGTCAAACTTGTTATTGACGTAGCTATTTTCAGCAGATGTGCTGCTGCTTATTTGGTTCCAGGTATGTGAGGCTCTCCCACAGCTGGGAGTAATGTAAGGTTTAAGGATGTAAGGAATAGTGCCTTTCTTTTCAGAGTTAAATTGCATTTTGGATAGATAAGGGTTTCAATGGAAATGAGAGAACATTTTGCCACTACACTCCTAATATAAAGCCTCTCTGAGGCATTAACTGCAATCATTCACTTTCTTCCTTGGCTTCTGAGACTTTTCCAGTGGTTTGATTTGATTCCACAATATGTTGGGGCATTGGGGAGAGGAGAGAGAGATTGAACTGAGTTGCACATGTACAGAACCATGATGGATTTGACTGGCTGAATCTAATTTTCCTGTTTTCTATGTTCTAGCATGCATCAAAATCTCACTTCAATTTTTAAACTTTATTTTTGTTCAGCGGTGCATAGTATTAAAGTTCTTTTTTAACATCTAGTTATAACTTTGAAGTGTTTTGGTATTTAATAATCTCCAGAAATGACTTCTGTTTTTGCTGCGTGCACAGACTTCTTCCCTTTCCATAACTGGTGATTTAATACACGTTGGGAAATGGAACATCTCTGGCTGTTACTGGTTTGGAATTTCATAAAGGAATAAAAAGAAATTACAATCCTGGAATGATTGCATTCTCAAATAATGGTAGTAATTCCATGAAATCCTTTGTTTTCTCAATCTCCTACATGATCCCAATATATACCCAATTAAAGAATTAGTTTGGGTAAATGGTAGTAAACTTAATGCTTTCAATTTTGAATTTGGTAATGCTGAATTTAACACGTCAATTTCTGTGCTGTAAAGTTACCTTGGCCTAAATTCCAGGGAGTGCAATCCTAGTTATGTGTAATCTCACGTTTTAATTCTGAGGATTTAAAGTATCATTCTGATAAATCTATGTTGTACTTCAAGGCCTATATACATGGGCCCATATATCCAGTGATGCTTCTTAACAAGAACAAATGGTGTGGCAGCCATAATCTGAGCAGTTCTGCATTTCAGTAGTTTTCTGGTTAGAAGCTAAATACTTAAAGATCCCATGAGAAAAGTTTAATGTTGAGGTAAACTATCTCAGATGTTTCTTGAGCAGTACATTATCAGGATGAACTTGCTTTCCAAAGGAATCAATCTTTTAATATCTATCTGAGCACACACACAGGTTTCATCTAACCTCTTGGTTGAAAAAGCATACTACTTACTCAAAACATTGACATATTGACTTGGTTTTGCATTTCTCAAGTTTCTGAACTGCAACCAGGAGCCAACGGTAGTGAAGTGAACACCATCACTGAGCCAAACCTGTGGTTGAAACTTGTGTACCTTAAATATTAAACAAAATCCTTGGATACTTCCAGTTTTGTACCAATACAGCAAGCCTTTTTCTGGGCCTAAAGGATTTTATAATAGAAGCCAAATTTTATATCTTTTTTTAAAAAGGGCAATATTGGAGATAAGTTCTAACAATGGAGGTTCAGTCTGGCCCTGGTCTACAGTGGAACATGTGCATTTCATAGATTGTTGCAACCTGTATTTCAACTTTGCATTTCAAAACTGCAGCATATTTACATAAACTTGTGGGACCATAGTTGCAAAGCATAGTCCAATGATTTCAGATATCAAACATAAATTTTTGGCTGTAACAAAGCTTTGGAACCAGAGGTTGTATAGAAATTAAGAGATGAGTTTAGAATTAAGAGATGAATTTGAAATGTCATCGATTCGATACTTCATTGCAGGTCCCCATGTGTATTTGAATGGAGACTTTTATTTCAGATTAGAGTGCTCTTTGTCCAGTTTTCCAGGATTAATGGCACAAATTTCCTTGGTTAACATTTATCTCTCAATCAACATCACTGTAGCACGATTTGATCTGCATCTCATTGCTGTTTGTGTGTATAATGTTAAATGTGTTTTCCAGTATTCTAACATTGACAATCCTAATGAAGTATGTAACTGGCTGCAAAGAACTTTGCTATATAAATGCAAGTCTTCCTTCAGTTGTATAATAACATGCAACAGAACAATTACCCATGAGTGTGTTTTAGCAGGGAGAGCCTCAGTCATCTGTGGAAGTAGAGAAATCATGGGCACATTACTTACCATTTCCCAAAAGCTTAGCGACCATTGTCCATTCATGTAGCCTTGGAATTCTAACTCTCAAATGCATTAATTCTAGGGAACGGATGCTTTTGTGTTCACCATCCATCCATTCATAACATTAGAACCAATTGCAGAGTCAGGAAACATTAATATTAATCTACTATGTGCCTGCCTTCAGCTTTGTATAAAAATAGTACAGCTTTGGGTGTTGCTTACTGCAACACGTGCATCTCTAAACACAGGCTGACTAGTGGGATATATACTGTGGAAATAATAGAATTAATTATTTATGGGAACAGATTTGTATATACACTTGACATTAAATTGGAGCAAAAGTTCCATGCTTAATTAATCCCACTTCCTGGTCCTAGTACTTTACCTGCATGTTGAATGCTATTTTTAACTGCAGTGGTTTCTGCCTCTAGCAGTCACTTAGGCAGCAAGTTCCAGCAACCACCCCCTTCCCCCTGCCCCCCGCCCCCACTACCTTGGGTGAAAATGTTTTGCCTAAACTCTTATCTAATATAAGCAATTTCCTGAAATGTTATCCCTCAAAATTGACTTTACTACTAAGATTACTGGAGTCCTCCTGTTCACAATTTCTGACCCCCTCGTACATTTCCCTTAAACCCCTCTTCAGCCTCTTTTGATCCAAAGAAGCCCCAGACTACTGATTTTTTTAAATTTCCTCATAACTTAAAAATCTGTATTAATCTCTGAACCTTTTGTTTCTACATCCTTTCTGCAGTGTGGTGAGCAGAATGTACTAAATCTGATCTAGCTGCTATTTCACGCAGTTTTAGCATGACCTTCCTCTATTTTTTTGTTCTGCCCCCTCGACTTGTATATAAAAACAATGTATTAGAAACACTCAGTAGAAAGAAACAGAGTTAATATTTCAGCTCAAAGACTCGGTCAAAACTGGGAAAGGGAGAAAACAAGTTGGTTTCCACCCACATCCTAAAGGTGTTGTTTCATTGGCCACTATAAATTGTCTCTAATGCTGAGATAAGTAGAAATTGGGATAAATAGAATTGCAGTCCTTTGTTTTTCTAGAAATTGGGAAAAGTTGATGAGATTGTGAAGAGAATAAAATGGGATTGGTATTGGATTAAACTAAATGAGTGCTTGATGGTCGGCCTGGACTCAGAGGACCAAAGGGTGTGTTTCCGTAGTGCAAGGTTAAATGTGCCATGCACTCCTCATCTATCTCAGTCTCTCAGGACAAGTTTTCAGCTGAGGGCTATGGTCTACAAGACGCAAAGACCCTACCGAGGTTTTGTCCCAGTAGTCAACTAATGTGATAAAATCCACTCTCTTTTAAATCCAAAATCCTTAGATTAATTGGTTGATTTAGATTAACAAGAAAAATGCATTCAGCTGTAGCACGCTGTCCTGATTCAAAAGGTTGGGAGGTTTGTGTCTCACTCCAGAGATCTGAGCAAAAATCTAGGCTGTCACGTCAGTGGTTGTACTGAGGGAGCTCCACTTTTGGAAGTGAAATTAGTTTGTTCCCAGTCCAACATTTTTATATATTTTCAATATAAATTTAATTAGATCATCGCTCCCCATGTGTCCTCACATCCAGCTTAATTTCTCAGCATCAGTTCTAACACTTTTGTTCTGTGTGTGTTGTCTGAAACTATGTGCCTGTGATGCTCCTGCAAGTTTTTCATTGTACCTGCACCTCACCGTACTTGTGCACATGAGGATAAACTCGACTAGAACATGGAATAAGGAAATGCCCAAGTCACAGTTCACATTTTGTCAGTGCTTAAGAGATCTACTTCAGCACAGCTAAATTAATACACAAAGTTGACATTGGTACTGCAAGACCCTTGAGATTACTACAAACCTTGATTTCCACCTTCCAGTTTGCAATGCACCCCATTGTGGTAATTGATTCCTTCCCATGCTATGCTATGGTTGAGTAACATGTGCTTGTAATCTTCCTAATTAGTTAATTAAGCCACTTCCCTTTTTATCATGTCTGTAATCTCCCGAAAATGTTTACCAGTAAGATTACTTCATGCTGTTGGCCAATGGGATAAAGAGATATGGAGGTCCTTGGGCTTCAAATCAACCATGATCTTATTGAAAAGCAGCAGAAACTCGGAACTTAATGATCTCTTGTTCCTGTTCTAAGTTGAGTCAAGGTACTCTTAAATGGATGCAAGAAAAATTTCCAAGGATCATTGGCCTTGTTCTGTGGTGAAAACAAAGTCAACAGTGGAGGAAGTATTTTGGTTCAGTAATGGGTAGGGATTCTCCCCCCAACAGCCCCGTAGGTATAATACTGACTGAAGCTGGAAAAACTCAGCGGGTCGAGCAGCATTTGTGGGAAGAAAGGAACTGTCAACTGAGAGTGGAGTGGCAAGGTGGCCAGTATAAAGAGGAGAGGGGGAGCAGTGAGACAGGAGTCTGAGGTGACTGGTGGACTGAGGAGGGGTGAAAAATGACAGGCAGGTTGCACCAGGTAAGGGAGGAGTGTGGGGATGGAGTTGGGGGACAGTGGCAAGTGAATAACAGAAGAGAAAAATTGAGAGGCAAATGGAGCAAGGTGGGGAGGAGGGCAGTGTGAAGGTTGGAGACCGCTGCTGGAGGGAAGTGAGCAGGAACACGCAGGTTACCAGTGCTGGATTCTAATCTGTAAGGGAGATGATAATGGGAATGATTAAGGGAGAGGTGTATGGCAGATTGAAGGGGGATGGGAGGGAGG
>JAUZTB010000107.1:4101117-4112587 GCA_034780895.1 Rhynchobatus australiae | reverse complement strand
TTAAAAATAAACCTAGTTGACCTTATTCCTCCCTTACTTTCTCACAGGTGTAAATTAATGGGCTCACAGATTGTGCAGCAGATTTAACCCGATGCAGCATCATGCAGCAGTTTTCCCAGGAGATACACCAGATGGAAGGTCTCGACCCAAAACATTGATTGTCCATTGCCCTCCACCGATGCTGCCTGACCCACTGAGTTCCTCCAGCAGATTGTTTGTTGCTCCAGATTCCAGCATCTGCATTCTCTTGTGTCTCCAAGACAACATCAGTGCCCAATCTCATAAAGCAAGCATAACCGCTGCAAAAATGAACATGGCTGCATCAAATCAAGTTTTGTTAGTCAAAATGTTAAATATTAAGAGCTTAAACCACAGTAATTCTTCAGTCACTGCTGCTCCAGTATATTTACGTCATAAGTTAGTTGAAATATTTATTTCTACCATTTGAGGTCACTGTCACACTATTATATAATGGACACTCTTTGCCACCCTGTGGCAATTGATGGTAGTGCACAAGACATCACTGCCGCTGTGAAACCAGTCTTCCCCAGCATTAGAGAAACTACACTAATAGTTTAGTGAAGAGAAGAAGACATTGCTTCTTCTCTTGCCTTTATTATTGCAACTGGAAAAAAGACAATGAGCTGGTAATTAACTATTTCTAATAGTTAATTATTAATTTCTAATTCCTACTCTATTTCTAAAAACAAACTATTGAATTAATGAGTGCCCTGCACAGTGGACCCAAGTATCAACATCCCACTCCTGGGCTGTGTGTCAGCCTGAAATACAGGGGATAAAGTAATAAATGAGGGCTGGACAATGGTCCCTATCTCCCTTCCCCTTTTGCCCTCACCCATCCATGACCCATATTGAGAATAGGACACAAGCTTGTGTTTTATCACTCAGTCTCACCTAATCCAATGAGGCTTTCTACATCTTGTGTTTAATACACTTAGAATCACAGTTGCAATAGTGTGGATGGGCGGTAGATGGTCGTCATGGACACTTTAGACTGAAGAGCCCGTTTCTGTGCTGCATGAGGTTATGACTCCATGTGAATCACCTCAAGGCATCTCTTTAAACACTCACAAAAGATGCAAAGTATCAACCAGAAGAAAGATTCGTTCTTATTCTCCTAAATTGACGCTTCTATTACAGAATTCAGGGTGAGGTGACATGTATATTGCATTCCATGCACCTTTTCTCTTCTCAAACCCAATAAACAGATATCTTTAGGACTTTATATCGTGCTTTGGACTTTATTATTTGATATATATTCAAATAATGCTGTTTGCCATCCTTCACAGGAGATTACTATTAAGTCCATTGACTTGAGTAAATGGGAATGGACCAACATAATAATTACCATGGTCTTTTACTGACACCTGCTGGTCACGAAAGAACACTACAGTTTACGCTTTGAATCACATCTGGTGTCGCTATTTCACACCATTGCTCAAAGTCAAAATGAGCCCATAATCTTTAAAGCATTTCACCTTACCCATCAACCTCTATTTTGCTCAGTTGTACCCCAGGAGTGAACTGTTCAAACTGAATTCACTCAGACATTATGGATCAGTCCAGAGCGGATTAAAATTAAAGAACTAAATAAGATATAGATATTTATTACTCACATGTACAACAAAACACACAGTGAAATGCTTCTTCTTGCGTTACTGAGAATGTGCTGGGGGGGGGGCAGCCCGCAAGTGTCGCCACTTTTCCAGCATCATAGCACGCCCACAGCTTCTAACCCGTACGTCTTTGGAATGTGGGAGGAAACCCATGCAGACACGGGGAGAACGTACAAACTCCTTACAGACAGTGGCTGTAAGACACTAACATCCTGCAGAGCTGGAAACTGTGCCTCTGACCCAGTCGGGCCAGAATATAACTCCAGGTCCAGAACAAGGAAGCAGAGAATAAACCAGCTTGCCCAGATCCCAAGTTTAACAAAGTCACGGAATGTCTTCAAGTCTGCGATCGAACATTCACTTGGAACCGGGGGTGAGGGTGGGGACAGTGTCTCAGAATGCAGGGTGGTGGACAGGAGAAGACTCAAAAGAACCATTCCTGTCTCAGCATCCTTGTAGTTGTAAACACCCACTGAAGGTAACAGCAGGCATCACCAACTTGCCCCTACAGTGCAGCGATACCCATGCAGAAAAGCGAAAAGGGTCAGATTCAACCACAATGAAGAACAGCCTGCCAATGCCCACGGTCACTCCCCAAACCTGCCAAGGTACAAGACCCCTTTGGAATGACACATGCTGTGGACTGCCATACTATTGTGGGTTTCACGCCAGGCAATTCAATTATACTTCCTTATCTATGGAGATCTACAGTTTCAGGGAATGAGATGAGGTAATGCTGTAATTCCCATGGGCCTTCAGGGGGTGGGTGGGTTTGAAGGGAAAAGGCACATTAGGTGTCAAACTGTGACCAACCAGGCAGGTCAGGGGTCATGGAAGCACCTGGGTAATGTGTGTAGGGGAGGGGTGGAGCCACCAACCTCCCCCCCTCCCCGCCCAAGGCTTCAGAGCCAAACTCCTACCGACATGGCACCAATCTGACAGAATAGGACTGAGAGCACGGCTCGTGAGCACGCCAGCACTGACGGCTGACGGCCAACAGAACATCCACTTCTGCAGGAGAAGCCCAGCCCTTGGTCTTCCAGCCCATCACACCACACCCGCCCCCTCACACCCCCAGGAATCCCAAACGCTGGCTGTCCTGCCTGAGAGGTCAGCACTTCGACTGGGCAATGCGATATTCCGTTTATGGGAGCTTGCTGTGCACAGTTCCAACGGTGGCTGCCCTTCAAAGAGTACTTCCTGGCCTCTGGGGCATCGAGAGACACAGTAGGCACTATAATGAAGACATTCACCATTCATTTGAAGCAGCAACTCTCTTAACCCCCCTGCTCCCTCATCCCAACCTCAAATATTGCCCATTTCCTTACAATGGATTTGATTAGGCCAAATGGCCTCATATACATGCATTCCCATTCTCCCCAGTAACCTCTCTCTCCCCCGCCCCCCAAGTCCACCACTCACCTACACTACAAGCCATTAACCTACCAACTTGCACGTCTTTGGGATGTGGGAGGAAACCCACGAGGTCACAGGGAGAACGTGCAAACTCCACACCGACAGCACCAGAGTTGAACCCAGGTCTCTGGCGTCGCGGGGCAGAGGCTCTACTGGTCATACCACTGTGCCGCCCTGAATACCAATTGCCCTGGGGATTCATTGTTCTCATTTCCCCTGCTCCCCCAAAGTTGACAGTCCAGTGGGAACTTGCTCACCAAACAAGGCCTCAGGATTCAGTTGACTGAGTATTGGAGGGGACACGGAGAAGACAAGTTAACTCCATGCTCTGCCACAGATAACAGCCAACTCTCCCAGGAGTTTGCCGCATTCTCTGCATATTCGGAATGCCAACCAGACAGGCAGAATCCCGGCCGGATAGAGAGAATTTAGTGCTGTCCATGCAGATGAAATCCTTTCCGGAATGCGACTAAAGTTATGGACAAAAGGGCAGGGCAGGTTAATCCAAGCCAGCTCAAGGTTATCAGGAACAGCGGGGTCGTGAGAGAAATAATTAAACAGGTTACAGAGCAGACTGGTCTCGCCTCCACCATAGTTATATTAACCTTCAGTCTGAGATAAAATGATTAGGAGGGTTTGATCACTGCAACAAGAAACAGTTTCTCCCAGTTGAAACTTTAAAATGGAGTTTGGATACAGATTGACTGCGACCCGAGAGAACAAACAGTCAGGTTGGTCGACTTAGGAGTTGTGGACACAGCTCAGCACATCATGAAACCAGCCTCCCCTCCATGGACTCCGTCTACATTTCTCACTGCCTTGGTAAAGCAGCCAGCATAATTAAAGACCCCTCCCACCCCAGACATTCTCTCTTCTCCCCCCCTTCCATCAGGTAGAAGATACAAAGCCTGAAAGCATGTACCACTGGGCTCAAGGTCAGCTTCTATCCCACTGTTATAAGACTATTGAATGGTCCCTTAGTACGATAAGATAGACTCTTGACCTCACAATCTACCTCGTCATGGCCCTTGAACCTTATTGTCTGTGCTGCACTGCACTGTGCAGCTATGACACTTTATTCTGCATTCTGTTTTTGCTTTTCCCTTTGAACTCTGTGTACTTATGTTGTGAAATGATCTGTATGGATGGCATGCAAGACAACATTTTTCAACTGTATCTCACTACATGCAACAATAATAAACCAATTGCTTACATGACCACCTCCTGTGCAGGAATGGGCCGCCACTGACACCAGCACATCCACGTGACAGTGTTGCTGCCCTACCAGCAGGGCATGGTAGTATAGTGGTTTGGATGTTATGTCCACAGCCAAGGCCTGGACTGATAATCCCAAGGACAAGGGTTCGAATCCCACCAGGACAGACTGGGAATTCAAAGCTGTTTTTTTTTAATTAGAAGTTAAATATTTAATTATCAGGGAACATTACTAGGAATCTGTTGCACTGGTGTGAAAACCGATCTAGTTCCCTGATGCTCTTTAAGGAAGCCAGCTGCCTAGCAGTTATACATTGTAGAAATAAACACAAGAGGGGGAGGAAGAGACAAGTGGGACATCGACTCGTCTCCCCTTTCTCAGTTTTGACAATTGGTCTCTGACCTGAAACCTTAGCTGCTTCTCTCTGCAGATGCTGCCTGACCTGCCGAGTGTTTCCAGCATTTCCTGTTTTTATTCCAGAAGGGCATGGTGATGTGGTTATCTGGACAGGGGAGGGGACCTCAACTTTGGTGGGGAACAGTTGGCTCAAAAATCACCTCTTTCTGGACAATTACCCATGGGGCAAGAGAGTGTCAAAGAGCAGAGAAACAGGCCCTTCAACCCACCACAGTCGTGCCAACATCACACTCTAGAAACATCCAAAGATCCCCACCATCCGGGCCGTGCCATCTTCTCGCAGCTCCCGTCGGACAGGAGGTACAGAAGCCTGAAGTCCCACACCACCAGGTTCAGGAACTTCCCTTCAACCATCCGCTTCTTGAACCAATCAGCACAACCCTAATCACTACAGTTTAGCAACACTGACCATTTCGCACTAAAACTGACTTTTTGTTCTAATTTTGTTCTTCTAAAAATCGTGTACAATTTAATTCATGTTTTTCTTGTGAATGCTACTTATCCGATGCTGTGCACGTGATGCTGCTGCAAGTTTCTCATTGCACCTGTGCACATATGGACTGCATACAGGACAATAAACTCAACTTTGACAGCATCAACCAGTAACGAGGAACTGCAGTGTTAGTCTTTATTCCACTTTGTTCACGGCATTAAACCCAAGGGATGAGTTACGATGTGCACCCTGATACACCACAGATTATTACTGAGTGGGGTGAGGGGTGTGGAAGGGAAGCCCACTCTTCAGGTTAGCGATAGGAGACTAGATGTGATGAATATTCACAATAAACACAGGGACACTAGGTAAGCCAGAGCAAGGAGCCATTACTGAGCCGTAATCTCATTAAGTGGGGTCAAAAGGATGTCAATGTACAAGACCAAAGCTGCTATTCATTTGCCATTGGAATCCTGTGATTAGATTACCCTCTTCTGCTGACAACCATCTAATATCACTTACAATATTCACAGGCTGGTTAATTTTTAATAAATAGCAATGAGGGAGCCCTGCAATCGACATCGCATGTACCTCCATCCAAAGTGAGAGATGCTGGGATACGAACGGGAGAGCGAGCACCACAACCGGCTCTCCTCGCACGTCTCTCCACAGTGCCGAAGTCAGGAAGGTCACATCTGGGCTCCGGTCGACCCAGCTGACCACTAGTCTGCTCATTGGCAAGGGTCATCCACGGGGAGGCATCCAAGAAAAGCTTGAGAACACGTACCATCAGGCTCAGGGACAGCTTCTCACAAGAGAGACTGGAGATGCTGGAATCTGGAGCAACACAAAGTGCTGGAGGAACTCAGCAGGTCAGGCAGCAACTGTGGAAGGAAATGGACAGTCGACGTTCTGACTCAAGAGATGCTGGAATCCAGATGAAGGATCTTGGCCCAAAACATCGACTGTCAAACATAAATGCTGCCTGACCCACTGAGTTCCATCAGCTTTTTGTGTTGTTCAAGAACAGCTTCTATCCTGCTGTTATACAACTCCTGAATGGACAAAAGCGATACACAGCGCCGTGAACACAGCATCATGCAAACCAGTCTCCCCTCCATCGACTCCATCTACACTTCCTACTGCCTTGGGAAAGCAGCCAGAATAAATCAAGGACCCCTCCCACCCCAGACATTCTCTCTTCTCCCCTCTCCCATCAGGCAGAAGATACAAAAGCTTGAGAGCACATACCACCAGGCTCAAGGACAGCTTCTATCCCACTGATATCAGACTCTTGAATGGACCTCTCATACGGTAAAAGGTGAGCTCTTGATCTCCCAATCTACCTTGTTGTGGCCCTTGCACATTGTCGTCTATCTGCACTGCACCTTCTCTATATTCTGTATTTTGATTTCCTTTTTACTACCTCAAGGTACTTATGTATGGAATGATCTGTCTGGATGGCACACAAAAAGTTTTGCACTGTATCTCTGTACATGTGACAACAATAAACCAATTGCTCCCACAAAGGTGGGGCAACCAATCACTCACTGGGAAGCAGATTGGTCAGGATGAGATCCAGAAGGACTCCAGTAACCTCAAGGACAACCTCAGACAAGACCGACAAGAGCAGAGAAGTGAAGCTAGCGTTTGTAGCCTTCACCGATTTCATGACATTACATCCCTGACTCGCTCTGTAATCTAGCAGTCTTGCCAAGAGATTAATGGGCCACCATTGGTTCTGTTTGTGTGCATCTGTCTACAATGAACGGCCTCCTTAAGCTGCTCTTAAAACAAAATTATAGGTTAGAATCCGCCTGAAGGCACAACAGGCACTCAACTATACTTAGAACAAGTTTACACATTCAACAAGCTTCATTTTACACTGCCCTGTCTCCTGGCACTCTGCATCAGACAGCAAGGTGGTCATTGATGAAGACCTGCCTTTCTATAGCGCCTGTTGGAATGTCCTATGAAGCCCTTTAACAAAGTATAATCACTGCTGTAATGTAGAAGTTATCAGCCAACTGTGCACTCTCACAATGTGGTGACCATCTGACAATCTGGTGGCTTAAGGCTCTCCCAGTTACAGCAACTCCTCCACCCCCACAACCCTCAGAGATCCCAGCCTTTTTCCAAAGCCAACCCTTTACACATAACCAAATTTAAATCACTCCACCATTGGCCTCTGTGCCCCGAGATTTCGGAGCTACAGACCACCTTATCCACTATCTCTTTCAAGAATTACAGCTCTTCACCTGCTCTTTAACCGAGACTGGTTCGGAGAAACCTAGTCAGCAAGGAAGGCACCATGGAAGTCCAGGCCGTTGTGCAGATAGAAGTACTTTAAAGAGAACAACCCTCTTAATTTTCCCTGGAATCATGGAAGGATATAGCAGGGAAACAGGCCATTCAGCCCATTGAGTCCATGCTGACCATCCCAACCTTCTTCCCAACTGATGACACTAAAGCACCAGTACCCAGGACTGCTCTTTGATCCAAGATCTCATCCAAGTCTTCTTTCGAAGCCTCTCTCAGAAAGGCTCCAGCACAACATCTCAGAAGCACGTTTTTGTTTTTAATTAGAGTCAGAGAGATACAGCATGGAAACAGGCCCTTCAGCCCATCGAGTCCATACCAACCATTTACACCAATCCTGTACCAATACTCTGTTTTTTTCTCTTCTCCCCAGATTGTATCACTCACCCACACACTGGGGACAATTTGCAGTGGCCAATTAACTTACCAACCCACACGTCTTTGGGATGTGGGAGGAAACCAGAGCACCCGGTGGAAATTCTCACAGACACAGGCAGAACGTGCAAACTCCACACAGACAGCGCCGGAGGTCAGGATCGAACCCCGGTCTCCGGCACTGCGAGGCAGCAGCTCGACTAGCCGAGCCACTGTGGAGCTCAATTTTCCCCAGAGTTCACCCACTCAGGAGAACTTATTGCCCTCCTTCACTGGCACCAAGGGTGGAGGGTCACCTTCTTACAGCACTGCCATTCCCTGTGGTAAAGGGACTCCCACTGCGCAGTTGGTTGAGAAATCTCCAGGAACAAAGGCTCATGCACTTCCAAGTCAGAATGGTCTGGGATGGAGGTGGGAAGGGACTACATAGATGGTGGATGAAAAACACGATCCTCAGGACTGAAGGAAGAAGGGTCATGACCCGAAATGTTGACCGCCTGCTTTTCTCCACGGACACTGCCTGGCCTGCTGAGTTCCTCCAGCATCATTGTGTTTTTCATCTGGATTCCAGCATTTGCAGTCCTTTATGTAGATTGTGGCATTAAAAATCAATCAAGCTCATTGGTTTGACAATTTGCAAATTAAATATGATCAGGTGCAATAAAAGTCACACCACAAACAGACTACATAAGCTCTCAGTCACAAAACAAACATTAACTGCACCCACTGTCTAGAATCACCTCCTACAAATTACTATTTTATCAAAAGATTGTGCAAGATTACAACTCAGTGGATGTTAGACAGAAGCACAATTGTGACACACCCTTCCAGTCTCCTGAACCGTGACAGTCAGAAACTTCACAGAAGACAAACACCTGAGAGAGTGTTGCCAACGCTAAAAATCAGAATGCTGGGAATACTCAGCAGGTCAGGCAGCATCTGTGGAGAGAGAAGCAGAGTATACAGATGGCCCAGTGCAGATACAGTTGGCCCACATCTGGGAGTTGATAATTATTCCTCACATTGATCCTTACAGGATCTTGCTGTGCTCAGGTTTGCTCATGTAACAGCCCCTAGGCTTCACAAGTGACATGTTGGCCCCACAGTATTTGGAAAATCAGAATCAGGTTTATTATCACTGACTCGCATGTTGTGAAGTGTGTTGTTTTGTGGCAGCAGTACAGTACAAGACAAAGACATAAAAAACTAAATCGGGCAAAAGAGGAATAACAAGGTAATGTTCAGAAATCTGATGGCGGAGGGGAAGAAGCTGTTCCTGAATCGTTGAGTGTGGGTCTTCAGACTCCTGTACCTCCTCCCTGATGGTCGTAACAAGAGGTCATGTCCCAGACGGTGAGGGTCCTTAATGATAGATGCCACTTCTTGAGGTACCACCTCTTGAAGATGTCCTCAATGGTGGGGAGGGTTACGCCCGTGATGGAGCTGGCTTTGGTGACATACCAAATCTCCTCAAACTCCTAATGAAAGAGCCACTGGCATGCCTTCTTCATGATTGCATAGATGTGTTGGGCCCAAGATAGATCCTCAGATGTTGACACCCAGGAACTTGAAGCTGCTCACCCTTTCCACCGCTGACCTCTCAATGAATACTGGTTTATGTTCTCCTGACCTCCACAATCAACTCCTTAGTCTTGCTGACATTGAGTGCAAGGTTGTTGTTGTGACACCACTTAGCCAGCCAATCTCACTCCTGTACACCTCCTCGCGACCACCTGAGATTCAGCCAACAACAGTGGTGTCATCAGCAAATTTATAGATGGGTGATACCATAACCAATGGTGGCTTGCAACCTCTCCTCCATTTAGATGAGATCATGCAAGCCCATCCGTCCCTGCAACCTCTAATTGTGCATCTAATCACAGATCTGTCCATCAGCTCATTCCGCCTCCCTTGATTTCCCCACCTCTGTACTTGCACAAAACCTGTTACTCACTAACCTGCAGCATAAAGCTTTCCTTCTCTCCATAGCTCTTGGCTGAGTATTTCCAGCATCTTTGCTTTTATTTCCACACCACCCCCCCGCCCCCAATAAGACCCTTAAATTGTTAGGCTGTATCTAAAAAGGCTGATAAAGGAATAATTTTCTCAGAACATTTAATGGCTCCATTGCTCAGACTGAGTTGCCAAATGACAAGTTAATTTCTGCACCTCCCTCCTCCTCAGCAAGTGCTCCAGTCATGCATTCCTCTCCCAGACTTCCACCGCTTTAAACAACAACAGATTTCTACCTGAGCCTAAATCAAGATGAAAGAAACTAATTCTACTGGGGATTTCTTATGATCTTGAGCATTTGGAACAGATACTTTGTGTAAAATATACATTTTTAAAAACTTCTTTGAATGAAACATTTTCCAAAGTCCCTTTGATATGCATGATACAAAATTGGAACAAAGTTTGACACATACAACTCTGAATGCAAAGCTTCAATCTCCAAGACAACTTTTACCTCCAGGAGAATGTGATGAGTGGACTAGAAAGGTGCTCTAGGCATGTGGGATGTGTCACATAAAAGACTAGAATCCGTTGGAATATTTCTCTTTTTCAGGAGCTTTTAATTTCAATGCCAGATAAGTCGTTATGAAATGGCTGCTGGGTCTTTCCAGTGGGGCAGCAAATTGTCAGTCTGGCCTTTCAGCCAAAATATAAGAGGGGTATGGAATTAGTGCTGGCATGGGATCAGCAGAGATAGGTATGATGGTCAGCATAGAGGGTCCGTTTCTGTACTAGACAATGCCATGTCTCTATGTTGCTCTTCCTGCAGATGTGGTCTGACCTGCTGAGTATATCCAGCATTTCTGCTTTCAGACACAAGATCTTTATTAGTCACATGTACACTGAATCACACAGTGAAATGAATCTTTTTACATGGTGTTCTGGGGGCAGCCCGCAAGTGTCGCCACACTTCCGGCACTAACATAGCACGTCCACAACTTCCCAACCCGTACATCTTTGGAATGTGGGAGGAAACAGGAGCACCCGGAGGAAACCCACGCAGACACGGGGAGAATGTACAAGCTCCTTACAGACAGCGGCCAGAATTGAACCTGGGTCACTGGTGCTATAATAGCATTACTCTACTGTGCCTGCTTACTCCAAGAGAATGCATTAGTTATATTCTTTTAATTTAATTTTTGATGCAGGGCATTGTTGGCAAGTCTAGCAGTTGTTGCCTACCAGTAGTAGTCATTTACTTCATTGAACCATTGTCCATAAAAAGTCAATTGTACGACATGGAAATGTGGCCTTCGTCCCAACTTGTCCATGCCAACTATGATGCCTATTTACACTAATCCCATTTTGCCTGCATTAGGCGCATATCCTTGTACTACTTGCCAAGTTCCTGCACAAATGTCTTTTGAACGATGTAGTTGGATCTGCCTCCACCAATTCCTCTGGCAGCTTATTCCATACAACCATGACCCTCTGGAGATCTTGCCCCTCAGAACTCAAAATTTCTGCCCTCTCACCTGTGCCTCCCAGTTTGACTTCCCCACACAAGGAAAAAGACTATGTACCCTATCTATGGCAGGCATGGTGGTGTAGCGGATAGCATAAAGCTTTACAGCGCCAGCAACCTGGGTTCAATTCTGGCCACTATCTGCAAGGAGTTTGTACGTTCTCCCAGTGTCTGTGTGG
>JAUZTB010000107.1:3473655-3483738 GCA_034780895.1 Rhynchobatus australiae | reverse complement strand
ATCCTCGGGAACTCCTTCATTCATGTAATGGGTTTCTACAGCTCTTCAATCAGAACAGCTCTGGGAAAAATGATAAAAAAAAGACAGGACAGGATTCACAGCATCACTGAAATAAAGGGTTTGGACATGCAGTTAAATTAGCCGACTAGTAACCTAGAAACCTGAAACGATAATTGAGAGAATAAAAAGCAGAGAGTGCTGGGAAAACTCTTGAGTCAGGTAGCATCCGTGGGGAGAGAAGCAGAGTCAACATTTCAGATCAATGATCTATCATCAGAAGAAAGATTTTTCTGAGACCTACCAGGGGCAACCATGGAATTCAAATACAGTTAATAATTTACATTTGAAAAGAAAGACAGTTATTGGTACCAATAACTACACAAATAACGGTTTGTTGTAAAACACATCCAGTTCACTGATGGTGCCACAGGGGAGAAAATCTGTGTCTTCAGTGGCAGTGACTTTCAAGTGACTCCAGACCCAACATTGTGATTGATCCTCCAACACCCTTTGAAATTACCTAGAAATTGGTTCAAGGACAATTAAGGATGGGCAGTGAATGATGACCTCACTGGCAATGCCTAGGTCCTGAAAGAGGACTAGTTGCATTATGGTCTGGTACAGAAATTTGAATGCACAGGAATGTTAGAAGCTGCAGATAGTAGTGGACTCTGCCCAATACATCATGGGCACATCCCTCCCCACCATTGGGAGTATCTAGAGGAGGTGCTGTCTCAAGAAGGCAACATCCATCATTAAAGATCCCCACCATCCGGGCTGTGCCATCTTCTCACATCTCCCATCGGGCAGGAGGTACAGAAGCCTGAAGTCCCACACCACCAGGTTCAGGAACAGCTACTTCCCTTCAACCTGCACAAACCTACTCACCACCTCAGTTTTGCAACACTATCACCACTTTGACCACTTTGCACTAAAATGGACTTTGTTGTTTTTTTTGTTCTAATTGTGTTCTTCTTGTATAATTTTGCATAATTTATGTTTAATTTACATTTTTCGTGTGAATATTGTGCCTCTAATGCTATGTGCCTGTGATGTTGCTGCAAGTAAATTTTTCATTGCACCTGTGAATACGAGTACTTGTGCATCTGACAACGAACTCAACTTTGGTAGATAAACTTGAGCAGACCCAGTGCAATTCCAGCTGGTTAACAGTGCAATGATATTCAAACTGAGCAGAGAGAGGATGGGCATGTTGGCTGGTACACCAGTCACGGCTGAGGGGTAGAGTTCTTGCACTGCATCAGCATTGAGTTCTTGGTTCTGTGGATACAACTCTCTGACTCAGAGACAAGGGTATTGCCTGCTGAGCCACAGCTGACAATGAAATCTGTACTTTAAACCACAGCAGTGAATTGTAACAGCAGGAACGACTCTGTTATTCACTGTGGCAATTTGTGGGTCCAATCACACTGCCACAAACCGCAAGTGGCCCAGTTACTAAAAGCAACAACACAGCAACAGATAAAGGAAACCCAAAGGCTCGACAGTTCTTTAATTTAGCAGCACAGATTTTGTTTTACATGCTGTGAGGAACAAAGCTGCTGGAACATTGGCTGAGGAAGAGCCTTATTGCAGTTGGTGCTTTAACAAAAAACTTTTCTTGCTGGCTGTGATACTGCAATTGGTATTGACAATTCTACACTGGAAAGACAAAGAACAGGTTGAAGGAGGTTGTTTTACTGAACCCCTCTGTTCATTTTACAAGCATGACTGTAGGTCTGGTTGTTTCCAATTTTATTCTCTGCCCAGCTCCCAATTTCTAGGACATTGGTGTTCTCCAGGCTTCACCTTACTTCTCATGAAGTTCAGACTGCAAACTTACTGTAGTTAGGAAAAGAATTAAATCTACTCAAATATATTTTGATCAGGATTCCTTTGACAAACTTCATCCCAAAGAAATGTTGGCATATTTACAGGGACAACTTTCCCTGGACACTCCAGAAGTGGCCATGGTGGTTTCTTGAGATGAAACCTTGCGATTGGCTTGCTGTGGAGGACACTACTGAACTCAGCAAGACTGCAAAGTGGAGGGTTGCCAAGGGGCTGACTGACACTTTAAATACCGAGTAGGACTCACTCATGAGGTTGCACAGCATTTTGTTAATTAAAGGTTGACCCCACACCCACTCGTAACAGCAAACAGTTGAGCAAAAGTAACCTGGTCCTCGTGAACAATGTTGAACCCTACTTTTGAAAGACTTCCTAAGAGAATGACCCATGGCGTCAACATTTATTCAGCAAGTTCTCTGAGGACATTGCCCGAAGAACGTGAGTGTTGAGTTGATGCGAGTCACCAGAAGTGAGGAAGTGCTGGTGTTCCTCTCCACCCACAGCCGGAATGGGAGCAGGGCGTGAGATTGGCCGTGCAGTGGCCACTGCTGGATGGGGGAGCAGAAGGTCAAGGTCAACCCACTGACTCTGTGGTACAGGACAACCTCCTCCTCTGGATCTCCTCCAGCATGTCCAAGAACCCTTCCTCGGTCTTGGAGCCACCCTGGAATCTCCTGCTGCTTGTCTCCCAGCATGCTCCACTCCCTGAGTGGGAAGAGGCAACATACACCATTCCCTGAAAATTGCTTCTAACTGGCAGCTAAGTATTAAACTTACAGGCCCCTGCTTCCAACTCTCCAGGTGAGGTCACATTTTGGGAATCATCCATCGGAGTGTCAAATCACAGCACTCACTTAGCACCAGTTTTCATCCCTTCACCAGCTTCACACCCACCTCACCCTCATGCGACATTCCAAGCCCTTACTGCGATGAAAGGGAGGGAATTTTTATCTGTCATTCCAATCTGGATATAAACCGGGGTCCGGGAGGAATGGTGGGGGTGGGGTGGGATGGGATTGTGTTTTCTCTCACCAGCCCACCCTGCCCAGCTTCCCTTTATCTCCCAAGCAAGGCAAATGATTCGAGTGCTGACACTACCGTCAACATGCCTTTGAGGAACCGAGCAACTTTTACTTACTCTGTCGAGGCTGAAGTTTGAGTTGTTCTGTGCCATTTCCAAATGACATTACTCACGGAAGATGGATGATAGCAATTGTGAAGCGCAACTAAAGCTGGTCACATATTTTACATTTTCTACCTGATGAGTCGAGTTGTTGAGACTCTACCATCTCCAGAAGTCAACTATTGAGGTCTGAGAAGGTAAATCATGTGAATAGGTGAACAAGAACTCAGACAAGGGGACGAAAACTGGGGCTGAGGATTGTCCTTGGAGGAGAAGTGGATCATAATTGATGAACCAAGTGTGCAAGTTAACCTACTGTTCATTTGACATTTTTATCCAGAAACACAAACCCTGTTCCCCATAACCTAACAAAGATGCCCATGTATTCAGGGTAAAACACTGAAAGATGATCATCTTAAAAATGGAATCAAGCTTATTCAATACTGCACTGAAGAAGCATTTTGAAGGGAGAATCATTTCCTTCTCTCCACATGAAAGGTCACTCCCAATTTTCTGTCAAGGTTCCAGAGATCAAAAATGATCTAAGGCAACAACAGAGTTCTTTTCACCCAATCCCAGGGCAGAACCACAAGGGCTAAGCATTCAAGTTAGGAGCAGTAATCCAGAACTTGTGCCTGAAGAACTTTCATTTATACAGGAACAGACTTTCTTCACCTACCTTATCTGTTACAACAGCGACATTGGAGGCACTGACTGTCATGGAGACTATAGCACGTGTGATGCCTACTGTTGCCACAACAAATACCTGCAGAAGAAATTACCCCATTAGATTGCACAGGCATTGTACCTTGAGAATGGGAGGCGGTCAAACCGAGATGTTTAAAGGGGAATAAGGGAACCTGTTGGGGTTACACAGATGAAAGCTTTCCTCAACCAGAATAAAAGGGGAGAGAAAAGTAAAATTAGCGAGTTGCGCCGATAAAAGGTCACGTCATGAATCACTTCTTCAGAAAAGGTTGTTGGGTGTGGAGAAGTCTCTCTCTGAAAATACCCAGATGGACAAGGAGCCAAAATCAGAGGAGCACAGATCTCGGCAGTTGTAGAAGGTAAATCATGTGAATGTGTAACACGAGGACTCAGAGAAAGGGAAGGAAACTGGGGCGGAGAATTGCCCTTGGAGCAGAAATGGATCATGGTGGATGAACTGAGCGTGTAAGCTGAAGTGCTGGAGAAGAGTGCAAAACAATGTCATAGAAGTGTTTAAAAACTTTACCCAACACCCCACAAAATATAAAGAAGTATACACTGGCATCACGTCTTTGCAACTTTCTCTTTTGTACCATTTCCTTCACGTTAGGTCGGTGTGAGAATGGGGAGGGGGTTTGGAATGACCTACACTGGAAGCTCGAGCGTTATATGGGATACCGAGGGGGCTTTACAGCAAAGATGCTGAGCTTTAGAATAAGGAGTTGTCTACCCAAGACAGGGATGAGAAAGAATTTCTTTGCTGAAGGGTGTGAATGTTTGGAATTCTCTGATGAAGAGAGCATGGAGACTCAGTCATTGAGTACATCAAAGGTTGAGGTAAACTGATTCTCCCATAGTCCTAACATGATAGAGAAGAGGCAGGAGAAAGGATTCAAGGCCGGGATAAGGTAGCTAGGATCTCAGTGACTGGCAGTGCAGACTTAAACATCTGGATGATCTACTCCTGCACGTACATCAGATTGGTGTGTGGAAACGTGATGGGAAACTTGAAGGTGCCACATTTTGCTCTCCTAATCCATATTGGTAGGAGGTGGTGCCACAGCAGCTTTCATGAGTTGCTCAGATACATTCTTTCGATGCTGCAAGCCGTTACGTACGTGCAAGGCTCTTTCCTTTAAAAGCAATCCTGTCCCTCCTTCAAAACCAGCACAGGAAACACACAGCTAGCACCGGGAACATTTCACACGGTGGGACTGGGTACTGTCCCTGGATGAAATGTTGCACCTTCAGCTGTTGTTTATTCGCCTGCCAGTGAGAAATGACTCACTCCTTCTAAAATTGATCGAGGACAACTAAGCAAATACTTGTCTCTGCAGAATCATCTCAAAGACTGCTTGGCCAACTCTTTCCTATGCTCAAAGTGGCTTCACAAAGCAGTTTGCAGATTCATCTGACAGTTGGTTTGGAAGTTAATGAAAATCATGATAAACAGTCTTTGACCTGAAGTGTTAACTGTGTTTCTCTCTCCACAGATGCTGCCTGACCCGCTGAGTGGTTCAGGCATTTTCTGTTTTTGTTTCAGTTTCGAAGTTACATATATAAAATCACGGCAGGCACTCTCTTGCTTCTGCATTGGGAGAATCTGTCTACATTTTGTCCTTTTATTTCTGATTTCTTGAACACGCTATGCTCTGGTTGAAGAGGGAAGGGAGCCAAATTTATCCTTTGACCAATATTAACCAGATGGGTCATTGTCACATTGTTGTCCATGGGATGACGCTGTGCACAAATTGGTTGGCAGGTGTCCTGCATCAAGGCAAAGATGGTGCTGGGAAAGGTTATACCGATGAAGGGTCTTCACCCTGAAACATCAACTCTGTTTCTCTACCCACAGATGCTGCCTGACCTGCCGAGTATTTCCAGCACTTGCTGGTTTCATTTATGTTTACAGCATCCAGTTTTTCTTGACCTTCAGATAAACACGCTGGACTTTTTTCTTGGCTTCAAGAACATAAGAAAATACGAGCAGGAGGTGACCACTCAGCCCATCAAGACTGCCCTGACATTCAATATAATCTGCACCAGGGCTCAACTCCTCTTCTGTGCCAGTGTCCCATACTGGAATTGGTTTATTATTGTGACCATATAATGAGGTACAAGTAAAAAACTTGTCTTGCATACCAACCATGCAGATCAATTCATTACATCAGTACATTGAGGTAGTACAGGGGAAAACAATAACAGCATGCAAAATAAAGTGTTACAGTTTCAGAGAAAATGCAGTGCAGGCAAATAATAAGGTGCAAGACTATAACAGGGTAGATTATGATGAGGTCAAGAGTCTTATTGTACCAGGGAACCATTCAATAGTCTTATAACAGTGGGACAGAAGCTGTCCTTGAGCCTGGTGGTACGTGCTTTCAGGCTTTTGTATCTTCTGCCCAATGGGAGGGGAGAGACAAGAGAATGTCCCGGGTACGTGGGGTCTTTGATTATGCTGGCTGCTTTACCGAGGCAGCAAGGTACAGACAGAGTCCATGGAGGGGAGGCTGGTTTCTGTGATGTGCTAAGCTGTGTCCACAAAGTCAATTCTTCAATCTTTTAAAGACTTATCTATCTTCATCTTAAATATATCCAATGATCCGGCCTCCATAACCCTCAGGGGCAGAAAATTCCAGAGGTGCACCACCCTCTGAGAGAAGATGTCCATTCCCCCTGTCACTTGTTATAATGCAGGAAGGTCATTGGTGAGAAGCATTATCTATGTTCCTCTGTACACAGATGTTCCCTGGAATTTAAGCATTTCCACCACCCTCTCTCTTTTTATTCCAGGGCGATGTAACAAGTAGGGCTGCTGCCTCACAGCTCCAGCAACCCAGATTCGAGCCTGACATCGGGTGCTGCCTGCGTGCGGAGTTTGCACATTCTCCCTGATGGGTTTTCTTCTGGGTGCTCCAGTTTCCTCCCACATCCCAAAAAAAAATGTATAGTTTGCTAGACTAATTGCTCACTGGAAGTTGCCCCCAGTGTAGGCGAGTTCTAGAGTCCAGGGTGTGTTGATGGGAATGTGAAGAGAAAAATAAAGGATTAGTGTAAACAGGTGCTTGATCAATGCCAACTTGGAGGTCCAAAGGTCCTGATTCCATGCCGTATAAGTCATTGATATCCAGTATCTGAATTTTGGTTCTCAGCCTCGATTCTTTGCCTTTTTTTTACAGAGGTGATATTTCTAAACTTACAACTGCTTTTCTGTCTGGTTCCACAGGTCCTCATCATCCACATGCACATCTGCCACCCTCAGAGAACGAGGAGGTTTATATTGAAGCTGTCAAACACACTTAAGTCGCTTGAAATGTAGCAAAGACACAAACGCCATTTCCAAGGACAATGTCAAAGCAAATAAGTTACTTGAGAGTCAGCAATACACAAGAGGATAGCATTTGCACAGGTGTCTTAACAATTGCAATGGGCCACTTTCCCTTGTTAAACCAGAGGGCAGAGGGAAGTCTGACAATGCATTGCTTACTTGAAATTTTAACTCTGATTGCAGGTGGGACCTGTTAAGTATTTCAAGTTTTTCAACATTTTGAATTTTGGGAGAGACCCCAGAAAGCTGCAGGGGGTCGTAGACACAGTTCAGCACATCACGGAAAGCAGCCTCCCCTCCACAGACTCTGTCTACACTTCTCACTGTCTTAGTAAAGCAGCCAGCATAATCGAAGTCCCCACCCACCCCGGACATTCTCTCTTCTTCCTCTTCCCATCGGGCTGAAGATACAAAAGCCTGGCTCCACCAGGCTCAAGGACAGCTTCTATCCCACCGTTATAAGACTATTGAACGGTTCCCTAGCACAATAAGATGGACTCTTGACCTCACAATCTACCTTGTTAAGGTATTGCACCTTATTGTCTGTCTGCACTGCACCTTCTCTGTCACTGAAACACTTTATTCTGCATTCTGTTATTGCTTTTCCCTTGTACTACCTCGAAGCACTGTTGTGATGAAATTAACTGCAAGGATGGCATGCGAAACAAAGTTTTTCACTGTACCTCGGTGCACATGGCAATAATAAACCAATTCCAATTTCAAGGAAGCGCGAGGGACTTGCATGTTCTCTGTCTTTAACTTTCTCTGTCCCTGTACACGGTTCACCTCCACAATCCACAGCTGAAACATCTCAGGCCTCTCCAGAAAGTAAGAGGAACTAGGTAGGAGAGTTCACGATAACAGCCAAGTCTCAAAAGGTTCTGGCTCCAGATCCACTGCAGAGAGTCAAGCCCACAGTTCAGGTTGACACTTCCAGTGCTTAGAGTGCCAAACTGCTAGATGAAGTGCTGCCTGTCCTCTCAGATGGATGGCCAAAGTGCTTTATAGCCAAGGAAATATGTTTTGAAGAGTAATCACAATTTGCAATATAAACTCCCACAAACTGCAGTGAAATAACAGAGCAAACAATTTACCTTTGTGAGGTTCATAGGCTGATGAATACTGATCAGGCTGGCCAGGGGGACTCACTTGCTTCTCATCAGAGTGCAGAAGTCTGCACCTTGTGCTGTTCTCTTACATGCCCAAGTCTTTGAAGTGGGTCCCCCCTGAGGTTAGGACTGTTGAAGGCACAGCCAGCAATGGTGGGGTGAAGGAAGACGAAGATTGTTCAGGAGGCCAAAACTGGAGGAAGGCAGGGGCAGTGCAGTGGGAGGTCCTCTCCCTCCCTCTCCCCGCTGAGTTCACATTGACAACCAACAACAGAAGTTTGGGGAGGTGGGGGTGGGGGGGATGAGCACAAGGCGGAGGAGTGGGCAAGGGGTGCCGTTGGAGATGACCTGAGATACTAGGCAGCAGATCTAAGCCTTTAATTTACCGAGTTATCATTGAGCCATGCCATAAATCGCACCAGTCTGTGAATTCACTGCAGGGGACTCACCAATATGTAGAATGTGGTGAAGATGGGGCTCGACGTGGCCCGGATCTTCGCTCGGGCTGACGGAAGCTTCCAGAGCAAAAACGCAAGGAAAAGCACATTGGGGATCAGAAGGAAGACATCCCAGAACCGAACTCTGTTGGGAGAGAGGTGCGAGGTGGTGGAGGGTGAAAAAAAATGCAATCAAAATGCGCAACTGACGTGCAAATAGGGTCATCTGCTTCACACACTTTACAGCAACACATTTATAATAACATCTTCCACATGGATATCCCAAGGTGCCTCACAGGTGCAGTTATCAAACAAATCCTGACCAAGTCACGTCGGGAGATGATAAGGCAGATGACCAAAAGCTTGATGGGTGCGACAGGCTTTAAGGGGCTTCTTAGAAGAAGGAAAGAGGGCAGAGGTTTAAGGGAGAGAACGCTGATAGTTGAAGGTATGGATGCCAATACGGAGCAAAGGAACTCAGTGATACACAAGTGGCCAGAAATGAGAGGCATAGATATCTCAGAAGGTTGCGGTGCTTGAAGACTACAGAACCAGGGAGGAGAGGAACCATGGAGATATTTGGTGGAAGGAAGGAGTTCTGTTTTTCTTTAGTTCAACCAAATTTCAATAAAAGTACTGTGAATGATCATGATCTGATTGAATGGTAGAATGGTCTCAAGGGGCTGAATGGCCTGGCCCACTGCTAGATTGCGAAGAAACATGCATTTCCCTTAGTTACCACATCCCTGCCCAAAACATAGACGGCTTTTGTGAAGGATATCATTACAGTTGAGCAGAATGTGCAGAAATTATCATGTTCAAGCAAGATAGACCTTGTACTTCTGCTGTTCTTTTCACGGCATCAAGATGTTCTAACAAACATTACAATAAATGCAATACTCTCAAGGTGCAATCACTGCTGTGCAGAGCCATCGAGTCTTACAGCACAGAACTGGGTCCTTCAGCCCAACAAGTCCACACTGACCATCAAGCACCCATTTACACTAATCCTCCCCCTCACAATCCCATCGCCTCTCCCCAGTGCAGCAGATCATTTGCACACGCAGCAAGCCTCCACAAACAGCAGTGTGAAAATGACCATTTGTTTTAATGCCGCAAATTGAGGAACAAATAAAGACCAGGGCACTGCACTTCAAAGTTATGTCAGTGAGACCTTATATAGTCACTTGAGGTGGCTGATAGAGCCTCAATTTAATGGCTCATCCGTAAGTCAGCACCTCTGACAGTGCAGACCCACAACAGAGCAATGGAGTGCGAAGTGCTTGATAATGTCCTTTCACTTGGGGATACAATAGCACAATGGGGAACTTGGTTCAGTAGATAGACTCAGCCCAATACATCACGGGCACATCCCTCCCCACCGTTGGTGGTATCTACATAGGGCGCTGCCTCAAGAGGCAACATCCAACAGCAAAGATCCCCACCTTCTGGGCCGTGCCATCTTCTCGCAGCTCCCATCAGGCAGGAGGTACAGAAGCCTGAAGTCCCACACCACCAGGTTCAGGA
>JAUZTB010000107.1:3428650-3439385 GCA_034780895.1 Rhynchobatus australiae | reverse complement strand
CTTGTTGGTGACTGCCAAGGTGAGAATGAGGACTGAAGTTCTACAAAACATGCTGGTGACTTGAACATATATGTCAGACGGCAGCTTATTGGTGCATTAACCAGTTTAGGCATGACTGAGTTCATTCAATGCCAAATGAGCCCAGTAAAATTGATCGAGAGATGGTAGTTAATTGGCATGAAAAACAATTGTGTAAGTTCTCCTGGAGACCAGCAAGAACTGCTTCATTAGCAGGTGAGTTGTGAATGGAAATCCTTTTGTTTCCTTCACCAGTGCCAAGGCCTGTTGTTGTAAGTTTTCTTTAGGTGTGACTTAGATTTACACTTGAAATTTTGCACAGCCACTCCATTCCATGTTGCCTACAAATTTTATGGGCTTCAAGAATAAAAATATGTTGCACATATATAGCACCTATACGATAGGAAAACATCCCAGTGCTATCAAAGCAAAATTTAAAAACCAAGTCACATGAGATGTTAGACCAAAATATTGGCACGGGTGGACTATAAGGAGGATTTTAGAGGAGGAATGAGAGATAAGGAGGGTTTGAGAAGGCGCTCCAGACCAGTCTCAGCAGATGATACAATGGTTGAGTGATTATGTTTAGTGGTGCTCAAGGTGCCAGGACTGGACATATACAGACAGTTCAGATGGTTATGGAGCTGGAGTAAGTTAAGGTGGAAGGTGAAGCCAGCTAGGGATGTAGAAAGAGGGCTGAGAATATTACTGTTGAGTTGTTATTTAACAAAGAACCAACAGTAAGTGCAGGGGTGATGGGTGAGAAGTACATGTTGCAAGGACATGAGAGGCACACTTATTCATCACCTCAAATTCATGGAAGGCAGAATCATTTTTTTCCTAATTCCCATTCTTAATTATCCTGGAGAAGGCATTGGTGAGCTGACTTCTTGAACCACTGCAGTCCCTGAGCTGTGGGTATACCCACAATGCCATTAGGGAGGGAGTTCCAGGATTTTGACCCAGTGACGGTGGAGGAACGGCAATATGTCTCATCATGGAAAGCAGCCTCCCCTCCATGGACTCTGCTGCACTTCTTGCTACCTCAGTAAAGCAGCCAACGTAATTGAAGACTCCACCCACCCCAGACATTCTCTCTTCTCCCCCCTTCCCATTGGGCAGAAGATATATAAGTCTGAAAGCACATACCACTGGGTTTAATGACAGCTTCTATCCCTCTCTTATAAGACTATTGAATGGTTCCTTATTATGATAAGATGAAGTCTTGACCTTGCAATCCACTACATTATGGTCTTGTACTTTATTGTCTGCCTGCACTGCACTTTCTCTGTTATTGGAACACTTTATTCTGCATTCTGTTATTGTTTTCCCTTGTACTACCTCAATGCTCTGATGTGAACAAATGATCTGTATGGATGCATGCAGGACAAAGTTTTTCACTGTACCTCGGTACATATGGCAATTGTAAACCAATTTATCAATTTATATTTCCATTTGGAGGCCAACTTACAGGTGGTGGAGTTCCCTGATTTTGCTGCCCTTGTCCTTCTAGTTGGTAAAGGTCATGAGTTTGGAAGGTGCTGTCTAAGGAGTCTTGGTGAGTTGCTACCGTGTATCCTGTAGATGGTACAACCTGCTGCTACTTTAGAGTGAGTGAATGGTTGTGGATGGGGTGCTTATTAAGTGGACTGCTATGTCCTGTATGGTGTTGGGCTTCTCACCACAGCATTCCTAGCCTCTGACCTGCTCTTGTAGTCACATTGTGTACTTGGCTACTTCAGTTCGGTTTCTGGTGAATGGCAACCCCCAGGATATTGATAGTGGGGGATTCAGAATGAGGAAGTGCAGCCAGATGGATGAAAATGGAATCGGATGTTAATTTATTAACAACTGCAGCATCTGCTAATCCCTCCCTGCAATATTAGAATGACCTGACTTGATTAGGCTGAATGTTGAAGCCGTCGTGGAAATAGAAGACCCAACTTCACTACCTTGTGGAGTAGAATCATCACTTTTGGTTGTGTGATGTCCCAATCAGGATGCAAGAAACCCCATCAATGGTTTGTGTCCCTGAAAAGACTGGTTAAGGCAGGAGGGATTAGAATGTGTCCTACAGCTGTTCGTGGGATGAGGCAGGAAATTTCCCCCAACATGTTCCTTCCAGCCCCTATCTCGCCATCTCTGATGCAGTGTGAACCTCCTCCAGCATTTCTTCAACAATTGTTGTGGCACTTGTGGCTCAGGGTTAACCACACCTCTGATCTCTTCCTTCTTGTGTACATTCCAGACATGTTTTCAAAAGGTTTTGGGGGAATTCCAGAATCTCTGGATGACATGAAAATTCTGGATAAGAGTCCAGTGTTGGTGTTATAGAATTACATTAAGTCACGCCTCAGCAACAATCGGCCTCCAAAGTAACTTATCTGACAACCAATCTGTCACATCATATATCATGGCTTCCCTGAGGCTTTATATGGCAATTAATGTGTGCACACTGACTGTTCATGCACGAGATACAGATACTCTTGTGTGAAGCTTTGAGCCACTTGCTGTTTAAATCATTCCCAGTTTCTGAATAAATTCTGATTGATATTATCATATCCTGTGTGACGCATCATTAAAAAGTCAAAATATACTTCTGATTTGATTCTTTTTCTATTGCATTTGCTTTTATTTGTAATTGGCTGTCCAACAATTTAAAAACTAACAACTGATCTTTTAATTTAAAACTGCAATCGCAGTTTTAATTGCATACTTAATTGGTAAAGTTTACTCCATGAATCTCATTCCAGTTTATTTCCATGCCTTTATTGCATGGAAATAAGAAGAAAACTTATAAACTGGACAAGATCTCATGAAGATACCATCAGAGATGTTTAAGTCCCTATATCCCAGAGTGTAAATGACAAAGAATAGTTAAATGTTCTCTCGCCAGAGATTAAGGCAACAGACCACACAAGTCTAAAGAGAACTTTGAGTCTGCTTCTTGTTGTCATTAAGCTGAATTGGAATTGGTTTATTATTGTCACATGTACCGAGGTACAGTGAAAACTTTGTACTGCATGCCACACATACAGATCATTTCTTCACAGCAGTGCATTGAGGTAATACAAGGGAAAACAATAACAGTATGCAGAATAAGTTGTTACAGGTACAGAGAACGTGCAGTGCAAGCAGACAATAAGGTGCAAGGCCATAACAAGGTAGATTGCGAGGTCAAGAATCCATCTTATCATACTAGGGAACCATTCAATAGTCTTATAACAGTGGGATAGAAGCTGTCCTTGAGCCTAGTGGTACGTGCTTTCAGGCTCCTGTATCTTCTGCCCGATGAGAGACGGGAGAAGATAGAATGTCAGGGGTGGGTGGGGTCTTTGGTTATGCTCGCTGCTTTACCAAGGCAGCGGAAAGTATAGACAGAGTCCATGGAGGGAGGCTGGCTTTCGTGATGTGCTGAGCTGTGTCCACAACTCTCTGCAGTTTGTTGCGGTCACAGGCAGAGCAGTTACCATACCAAGTCATGATGCATCTGGATAGGCTGCTACCTACGGTGCATTGATAAAAGTTGGTGATGCTCAAAGGAGACCTGCCAAATTTCTGTAGCCTCCTGAGGAAGTAGAATGAGATCAAGATAGGTACGTGATCATCAGCATAGACATGTTAGACCAAAGGGCCCATTTCTGTGCTAAACAACTCTATGACTTTATGAAATAGGAAAGAAGGGAGGATACGAGAGAGACACAGAGCAATGGAAATAAAAACAGAAAATGCTGGAAATACCCTGCAAATCAAGCAGCATCTATGGTGACAGACAAAATAATTTTAAGATGTAGAGAAAGGGAAAGTGGCAGAAGAAATTTGATAGAAATTTTTGACAAGGTAACAGTTCGAGCTGATGAGGACAATGTGGTGGGTATGTGGACTTCCAGAAGGGTTTTCATAAGGTGCTACCTAACAGACTAATCAGCAAAGTTGATGCACATGGCATAAAGTGTAGCAGTTAGTACAACGCTATTACAGCGCCAGTGACCTGGGTTCAATTTCGGCCACTGCCTGTAAGGAGCTTGTACGTTCTCCCCGTGTCTGCGGGGGTTTCCTCCAAGTGCTCCGGTTTCCTTCCACATTCCAAAGATGTACGGGTTAGGAAGTCGTGGGCATGCTATATTGGTGCTGGAAGCGTGGCGACACTTGTGGGCTGCCCCCAGAACACTTCGTGCAAAGGTGCATTTCACTTTGTGTTTCGACGTACATGTGACAAATAAAAGATATCTTATCTTAGAGGGAGATTGATAGAATGGATATGTAGTAGTGGACAGCTATAGGTTGTGGCAAGTATGGGTGTTCCCCAGTGATCATTGTTGGGGCTTTCTTTAATCTATATTAATGACCTTGACGTGAGGTTGCAAGTCCCAATTTCTAAATTTGCAGATACCATAAAATTTGGCAGTATTGTGAACTGTGATAGATTGCAGCAGGATATAAGTAGGTTGGTGTGATGGCAGACACATGGCAGGTGAAGTTTAATGTGGAGAAATGAAAGCTGATGTATTTTGGTGTGAAGAGTAACTTGATACAATATAGGATAAAGGATAATGTTCTCAAAGTGGTGTCGGAGCAGAGGGACTTGGGGATATGGGTATACAATTCATTGAAGGTGCCAGGGCAGATTGAGAAAGTGGTTAATAATGCATGGACAACTTTGGGCTTTACCAATAGAGGCAAATGTGTACCCAATTCTACTTCATGCATTTTAGGAAAGATGCGAGGGCATTGTAAAGGATTAACGAGAATGATTCCTGGGATGAGGAACTAGAGTTACAAGGATAGATTACAGAGGTTAGGACTATTTTCTTTGGAGAAGCTTGAGGAGAGAGTTGGTGGAAATATATAAAATAAAGGATCTAGAATCGTAAGAGGTTGCTCCTTTTGTTGGAGTGGTCAAGGACTAAAGGTCAGAGGTACAAAATAAAGGGGAAGAGAATTAAGAGCGACATGAGGAAAGTTCTGATTTGCAGTTTGCATTGGAATTGGAACACACTGCCCACTGATGTGGTGGAGGTAGGTTCCATTGTGGCCTTCAAGAGGGAACTGAATAAATATCTGGTAAAGGAAGTTTTGCAACACTCTGCAAAAAGGGCTAGAGACCAGAACTAGAGAGATAGCTGGTACAAGTAGATAGCTGTACATACTAGGAGATAGCTGGTATAAAAAAACTGGGCCAAATGAGAATATGACATTGAGAGGCAGGATCAGCCATGATCATATTTAATGGTGAAGTAGGCTCAAGACCACGAATGCCCATTTCTTCTATGTTTGTAGCTTTTTAGTACAGTTCTGGAACCCAGTCTGAAAACGTGGAGATAAAAATCCTTGGATATAAAAAGTATCTTGGAGGAGAATTCAATATACTATAAGCTTCAGGGCTAGGAAGTGCAATTAGATTAGATGTGACAGACATAAACACTATTGCATTAACATCTCGGATTAGCATTGATGGAAAGATGATACCTGATGTACAGGCTCTATGGATGTGCCTGATTTTCCAAGAGGAGTATACACAGAGTGAGTTGGAAGAGTGGGTGGCTGAGGACGGATCCCTGAAGAATTTTAAAAGATTATGTTGAAAGAAGACCCATTCCTGAAGATCTTCTAGATCCAATCTGATAAAAGTGGGCCAACTCGCAGAAAAGCCATTTATCTATTACCTTAATTTGATTTTAAATTAATCTTAACTTGGTTCCCTCTCTTCACTATTCTATTCGCATTACAGCTGGAGAACAACCAGTCCAAAGGCTAGAAAGAAAAGTCAATATGGGTTTAAATATTAATTTCTTCTTATTTTAACGCCATCCGCAATTTGGTGATCATCTCTTACCTGCGACTTAATTGACAGGACAAGTAGCCAATCAACTAATGCGATGGCTTCAAATGACACCTACCAGCAGCCAATAATTATACGTCAGGGGTGGGACCAGAGTTTTACCACTCCTCTTTCTTCTTTTCATTGATATTTTGTGTTTTTTTCTCAAATCAACGTTAATTGATTTCAGATATTTACCAGACAGGATTTATCATACATTCTAAAGTATAAATCTTCTTTTCTTGATAATATACCCGCTATTCCGACGCAACGCTTCATACCCGTGCAGCGTTGATGACGTACCCTAATTTATATGCATGCTGCACGCCTATTATGACATACGACACGCCTAATTAATATGCAGAAATACATGAATATGCATGAAGACGTGATGACGTGAGGCACGCAGAAGGCGATTTGGCGCCAGATTTGGGTCAGGTGGGTGGTTTGGCGCGAAAATTTTTCGTCCGCTGCTGAGGAGAGGGACGTGGAGACACCATGGCGGTGAGTGAAAGGGAGCGGACAGGGAGGTGGTCGCGGCGGGCCGCTCTCTCCGCCGGCCTGCCGGACAAAACCTGACAGGAAAGTGTTTGGTTTGGCAGTGCTGCGGAGGCTCCAGTCGAGCGGCCGCTGGAAAGTGGCGAGAGCGGGGCTCGGCGGCCTGCAGCCCGGGGCAGGCCCGAACCCCTGATAGGCGTTGGATCGTATTCGCTCATCATCACGCCGGTTGATGCAGGGATGATGCTCACAATTAACGAGATTAAACAATGAAACATCAATAAAAATCCCTGCGCTTTATGGCAGCAGCTAAATATAAGGAAGCCGCGATACCTCCGGACCCTGGCCGGGAGGAGACTTACTCTGCAATGTCCCCCCGGCACTGAACGTCTCGCCCCGGCTTCTCTTCTCTCCCGACTCCGCGTCTATCGACGCGGTCCCGGACGCTCGGTATCACCCCCACCCCTCACCCAACCCCCCACCACACTGACTGCCCACCCCACTTAACTAACCTGGTTCTTGGTTACCTGTCCGGGCGGTGGGGGACGAGGCCTGCCCTTGTTGCCCCCCTGAAAATGGGGGTGAGCAGCCGCTGTCCGGGGTGATGGGGAGGGATTTACAGGGTTCACCCCCTCCCTGTCTTGTGCCCCTCAATATCCCCCATGACCAGCTCTGACCCTGCAAAGCTTGCAGACTTCGGCATTCCTCAGACCTTTGGCCACTTGTGCATTCTGAGGCTGGGAGGGAACGTGAAGTTGATCATACAGTCAGATCTTATTAAATGGCAGATCAAGCTCGAGGGGGCCAAATGACCTACAACTTGGACGGGTACATGGATAGCAAAGGTTTAAAAGGTTATGGGCCGAACACAGGCAAATGGGACTAGCTTGGATGGGGCATCTGGTTGGCATGGACCAGTTGGGCTGAAGGAACTGTTTCTGTGCTGTATCACTGTGCTCCTACTAACTTGTATGTTCTTGTATCCCACTCTGCTAACGTATCCCTATTGTCACTTTTTTAAATTAGATTTCTTTTAAATTTTATTTACAGCGTGGTAACCGGCCCAGCGAATCGGCACCGCCCATTTTTAAAACCCATATTAACCTAGGTGTCTTATCTAAACATGAATTTTATAAGAGAAGCAATGCCAAGTGTTCTGGGTGAAAGTTTGACAGAAAAGGTGTAAATCATTATGTCCATTAAGATCTCCAGTGAACCATTTTCACTGCAGGCTGTAAACTGAAGCTTTGGCCTGTTAATTCCATACCGTTCAGATGCTCATTTGTTTTAAATTGATCATTGATGACTACGTTATACCATCTGTCCAGCTGAGATACAATGAGCATGATCTTCACCATGTGATCATTTCTGTTGAGCCTCTGGATAGACAGAATCCGCAGGGTAGATCAGAGAGCTCTCCAGCAACTTAGAGAATACAGTTGGAGGATCCTGGTACAGTTTTAGGAACAATGAACGTTCCTTGAGTTCTGTATTAGCTGGCTAGGGAGCTGTTTGAAGGATTTCGGTAGGGTAAATAAGGAGAAACTACTTCCAGTGGGAGTACAGATTTGGGTCATCAGCTAACGTAGAACAATACAGCACAATACAGGCCCTTCGGCCCACCATGTTGTGCCGCCCATCAAACCGCACCTCGCACTATCTAACCCTTTCCTCCCGCATATCCCTCTATCCCACATTCCTCCATGTGCATATCCAACAACCTCTTGAACCTGTCCAATGTATCTGCCTCTGCCACCACCCCAGGCAGTGCATTCCATGAACCCACCACTCTCTGGGTGAAAAACCTCCCTCTGACATCTCCCCTGAACTTCTCTTTTCCCCCCCACCCCCCCTCCATTACTTTAAAGCTATGCCCTCTTGTCTTGAGCATTGGTGCCCTGAGAAAGAGGTGCTGGCTCTGTCTACTCTATCCCTCTCAATATTTTATACACCTCTATCATGTCTCCCTCATCCTCCTCCTCCTCTCCAGTGAGTAAAGCCCTAGCACCTTAAGCTTCTCCTCATATTGCATGCTCTAATCCAGGCAGCATCCTGGTGAATCTCCTCTGCATCCTCTCTAGTGCCTCCACATCCTTCCTATAATGCGGCAACCAGAACTGAACACAGTACTCTAAGTGTGGTCTAATTAGAGTTTTGTGAAGCTGCATCATCACTTTGTGGCTTTTAAACTCAATCCCACGACTTATGAAAGCTAGCATCCCATAGGCCTTCTTAACTGCTCTATCCACCTGCGTGGCAACTTTCATTGAACTGTGAATATGAACCCCCAGATCACATGAGAAATGTTTGTTTTTAGGGGTGGCTTTGATGATTTTATAAATGCTGCTTGATAAGGCAGTGGATATCAATTACATAGTAGTCTTTGGAGAGGAATTGAATATATACTTGAAGGAGAAATACAGCCCTAGTGGACTGAATACTATTCCATGACCAGATCGCGTGCGCTGATGAAGTTGGGGAAATAAATGTCAACCAGAGCATTGGGGAGATTAGGACATCAGGGCTGCCCTTAAAAATGACATTGTAGATTTTCCTGAAAAAAAAGATAAGCAGAGCCTTGCTTAATATCTGAAAGAGCACTTGCAACAGTCCTTGGTGTTGCTCTGGAATACTGGTCGAAATTTTGTGTCATAAGTAATTAGAGAAGTTCTTGAGTCAGTGGCATTCCAACATGGATATGAGTGATTTTTTTTGATGTGCTCTTGCCACTTGTAGCTGTAAAGATACTTATTAGTCACATGTACATCAAAACACACAGTGAAATGCGTTACTGTGAATCTGCTGGGGGCAGCCCACAAGTGTCGCCACTCTTAAGGAGCCAACAGCTCCAAACCTGTACGTCTTTGGGATGTGGGAGGAAGCCGGAGCACCCAGAGGGAAATGTGCACAAACTTGTCATGGGGAAAACATACAAACTCCATGCAGACAGCAGCGGAATTGAACACGGGTCGCTGGTGCTGTAATAGCGTTATGCTCACCGCTTCACTACCTGTGTCATTTTGATTGCACCTGAGACTCGTCTGTCTCAGTGAGTCATGTACACTGCTTGGACTTTTGCCTGTTGAACTGATAAACATGCAGCCAGTTACATATATCAAATTTGGTGAAAGTGCATCTATAAACATTTTGGGTAAGTTTGTAGCAAGCAAGTAAATCCACTTGCAAATCACTAAAACTTTTGGCACAATATATGGGTAATCTTTACCTCCTTCAAGACTTAGGAATTACATTTTCCGTTTCCATATTGTAACTAAGATGTTTTGCCTAGCCTAATATGAGTTGAAGCTTGAGAACTGTATAAAGATAAAGTGCTTCATTATATTTTGTTCCCCTATGCTCCATCCCTATTTAGGATTCTTCTGAGTCATTCACCATGGCAACTAGCCCCAATCAAACCCCTCGGCGTGATGCCTTGACTTCTAGTCCAGGCAGAGATCTACCACCTTTCGAAGATGAATCAGAAGGATTATTAGGAACTGATGTCCTGGCAGAGGAGGAAGAGGATGGAGAGGATCTGATAGGAGATGACCTGGAACGGTCAGTAATGATCAATTCTTGCTGATGTTGACTGTTCTGTAAATTTGGGTTTATCTGAAAGAAGTTGATTTGAGACCTGAAATTTATTCCTTTGAACAAAACCCTACTTTAGGTTTTTAAATCAATGTTAAGAAAAAAATCGATTATGTTTATGAATAATCTTACCTATAACCTTAAATCTAATCTGGTCACTTTGTTTTAAACTCAAATGACTTAAAAATTATGCAGGTTTAGTTCATTGGATTGCTAACGATGACCAACCTTGAGCACTGATTATCTGAATAAAAAATTCATTCTACTCATTTTTCACCTTTGCGTGAAGGCAGTTGTCACTGACCACTGAGCAGTCTAAAGCAAAATCTCCAGGCTGGGGAGAGCAGTGCAACAAAATAAAGATAGTTGGAGACAGCAGCTGCCATTGGATCCAGCTGTAAATGAGACGGATGGTAAGATTTTGGTGGTCGGTATTTGGAGTAGCCACTGCCAATCCCCAGCTAAGACCAGGTTGCAGCCCCAAGGTGCACAACTCTCCCAATGCCAGCACTCAAGTAGCCTCTCTACACCAAACTTGGAGAGATTTGTTGCAGGATTCATGGCAGGTGCCTGGCACAGCAGCACAGTCAGTAACACATCTTTCTCTAAAGCTGCATTGACCCCTTTAGCGCTAATTTGATTAGTACTCTTGTTTCTGGCAATGCATCCAGAGAGGAACCAGTATAGTGTTCATTCTATGAAGATCCCAAAATACATTAGTCAATGAAATGTTTGTGGTTTTTGCAGAACATTGTTTGAGAAATTGCGCTGAAATAACTAGCCAGTTAGATATAGGTCTGTAGATTT
>JAUZTB010000107.1:2817377-2830607 GCA_034780895.1 Rhynchobatus australiae | reverse complement strand
TATGGAGGGAAATATGGAGTCCTGATGAAGGGTCTTGACCTGAACCATTGACTGTCCATTTCGCTGCACAGACACTGCCTGACCCATTGTACTCCACCAGAAGCTCATCTTATGCAACTCATTAGATTTGTTTCCGATAGTTCTGTCTCTCCAGAGATGGTTCGTCCGAACTGCAAAGTCCCTTTGCACAAAGAGATCTGTCCAACTCTTTCAATGCACATTATGTTCACTTAAAATGCGTCCATAGCAACGCCAAGCTCCAACTGCTTCATGATTGTGAACTGTTATCTATCAGACAAGCTTGCAAAGTTTTTACCATAGCAGATCTCGGTGAAAAAGAAAGAGATAAGTCTAGGTTTATGTTGCAGGAAGGGTTAGCATTCCTTGAAGGGCTGAGGATATAGATATGGAGATTAAAGTAAACAAACTGTCCTCAAATGAACAAGATACTGATTTTACAGCCAGCACTCTTTATCTCTCATACTGACTGCTTGTCTACAAAATATTTAACTGCCCAGTAATATTTGCATGTGAACTGAATTGTATCGCTCAACATTTAATAAGTGTTTACAATTTACCTGGAGATATCTGTGATGGCTTTTCATAAATACACTCAAACTGAAAACTTAATGTCTTATTTTCTCTCATCTTTTGCCTTGTGCAGTGCTAATTGAACTGATCAAAGAATAAACAAGTTATCATGTCATTTTGCAAATCATTCTTGATTTGCATGGTAGAATTTATCGATTCAATAGAATAAAGCTTGCACTTGTTCTATCTTAGATACAATTTCATACTCAAAGGGACTGCTGTAACTTTCATTCTGTATGATGGTGTAAAGCAGGTTGCTGAAAATTGCCTGCACATTTTACCTCTTCACTGTTATCGCTGACTTCAACACAGGGGAGGTGTGGATGTGGACAGCTGACTTGTCATTGCCTCCTCGAAGATCCCCCGTGTGTGAACACAGGTGCTTACGGCAGAAGAGATGTGATACAATCTGTGGAAGGACAAAGTGAAAAGGGAAGTGTGAGAGCGAGAGAGGGAATGAGTTAGTGACAAGAGGAAGAGAAAGAATGAAACTGAAACAAAAAGTGCTGGAAATACTCAGCAGGTCAGTCAGTGCACATGGAGAGAGGATTGGGGTCAATGTTTCTGCTCAATCACCTTTCATCAGAATAATTCCAGCATTTCCAGTGTTTTGTTTTATTTGAGATTTCCAGCATCTGCAGTATTTTCTTTAAAGAGAAAGAATAGGTGAATTCAGGGAAGTTAGCTTTGATCTTTAGTTTGGTACCTGGCTCAGCAGGTGATGAATCCCACAGTCCCCTTAAATGCACTGGGACCCCTTTTCCATGTTCCTATCAACTCACCAGGGCCCTGTTTCCTGTGCTCCCTTTAAACTCACTGGTGTAATATCTAAAAAATGTGAATTAATAGTGGATTGGGGTATTAATAAAGGTAACATCCAACAGTCTGGAGAATCTACCAATCTGACATCACCAAGGTCCCGAGGGTGACAGATTATTTGAGTTTTACTGTAGTTGGAAAAACAGTGCAATAGCATTTGAAATGAATCTTGCGGGGACTTTTACCCTGTGGATAGTTTCAATTAATTAGGTCCAAAGTTCTTTTGATTACCAGTACAGTCCAAAGTTGTGATACAGGTATTTTAATTGAAGACACAAGAGATTGCAGAATCTGGAGCAACCAACAATCTGCTGGAGGAACTCAAAGGCTCGAGCAACATCTGTGGGGGGAAAGGAATTATCGACATTCCAGGTCGAAACCCTGCATCAGATCTGTTTCAGGTTGGCAATTCCTTTCCCACCACAGATGCTGCTCGACCTGCTGAGTTCCTCCAGCAGAGTGTTTGTTGCTGAAGGTATTATAAATTATTTACAACACAGAGGTTAGACGTTCAGACCAGTGAGCTCTTGCGGTGTGGTCACTCTTCACACCCTCGTCCTTCCAAAGTCCATCAACATATTCTTTCCCCCTCAAGTGATTATTCAGGGTCCCCTTGAAGATATTCTTGTTATTTGTTTCAACTACCGCTTATGGCAGTAGTACTACTTTCTAATCAAAAATTGGTAAAATCAAAAAAAGTGGAAATCTGAAATAAAAACAGAAAATGCTGGAAACACCCAGCAGGTCAGGTGGCATCTGTGGAGAGGGAAGTAGAGTTAACGTTTCATGTTGAAACCCCTTCCTCAGGGCTCACATATTCGCGTTGGAATTACCCAAGTGTGTGATCCAGGTACGATCCAAGTTTGGGTGTGTGACATTGCACATGGATGAATCTCACTGGGTGCTGTGCATGTCGATCATGACCATTTCTGTGGAGAACACTGCACCTGACACAGTCAGGAAACAAGGAGGGAGGAATCTCTGAGTTCCCTGTGTTGCTCACTATCCTTTGATTCATTGCTGCTAGTTGCAAGGGGATAGAGTTAGTTCTCACCCTGGCTTGAACAGTCCAGCACCCACAGTTCATAGTGAGACCAGTCTGTGCCACTCTTGCCTCAGAAGGAAGTCAGTCTTGAGGAGAGGAAGCTGGTGAGGAGCGGTAGGTTAAAAGAAACAATGAAATGGTGAGAAGCAGTTGGAGTTGGCAGTTGCTACACTGTTAAGAATAAGGTGCAATCTGTGAGAAACAAATAACAGTCTGGAGACATACAGACTCTACTTCTCTCAACATCTTTAACTGATCACTTCTCTGCAAAAACACCCACAGGCACTCTCATCTCTAAGGCATTCTTAATTGCATTTTCTTTGATATTAAGGTGCCTCATCGGAACAAAACTGGTATTTCAAATGACAGTAACATCTGCAGATGTGTAGATAATTATACAACGTTTAAGGTTATGTTTTGGTCAGAATAGCGTTTGCATATCTCATCGAAAATAGAAAACCAAGGTTTAAGAAGCAGCTAATAAAGTGAAAGCAGTAAGTGCTGGAAAGACTCAGCAGACTGGGCTATGTTTGCAGAGAGAGAAACTGAGTCAAGGTTTCAAGTCGATGGGTTGTCATAAGGGCAGTGCAACTCCTCAGCAAGACGGTTCCATCGGAGTCTGATTCTGGTTAGACATAAAGCACACACCTTGGCCTTTGCTAAAGGCTACAAATCAGAAAGAAAACTAATCCCATTTTATTTTCCCCACATTCCCATCAACTCCCCACTCCCCCACCCTATCCCCCAGGTTCTACCACTCACCTGCACACTGGGGGTAATTTACAGCGGTCCGTTAACCTATCAACCTTTTTGGGATGTGGAAGGGAACCAGAGCACCCGGAGGAATCCCAAGCAGTCACAGGGACAACATGCAAACTCAATACAGACAGCACCCTAGGTCAGGATTGAACCCAGGTCGTTGGTGCTGTGAGGCAGCGGCTCTTCTGGTGGTGCTACTCTGTCCTCTGATCAAGTTTGAAATAACCCCAGTACGAGGGCCAATCACCAGTGGGACTTTGGCTGGGTTTACATTACACCTTTCACATCACCGCAGTCAATTACAGCATCTTTTAAAGTGTTCTTACTGTTGTCACAAGGCAACTGCAGCTACAACACACACCACAAGCCCACACAAACAACAAGATCATGACCAGATTATCAAAAAACAAAAAAAAAACACACACAAATGCTGGAAATCTGAAATAAGAATGGGGATTGCTACAAACACTCGACAGGTCAGGCTGCATCTGTGGAGAGAGAAACAGAGACAGTTTATTAGGAACTGTGCTGATAAAAGGTCATCAACTTGGAACATTGATTCTGTTTCTCTCTCCACGGATGCTGCCTAACACACTGGATATTCCAGCATATTCTGTTTTTAATTGCTGATCAGATACAGTAGTGTAGTAGTGTAGCGGTTAGAGTAACGCTATTACTGCGTCAGCAATCTGGGTTCAATTCTGGCCACTGTCTGTGAGGAGTTTGTACGTTCTCCCCGTGTCTGCGTGGGTTTCCTCTGGGTGCTCCGGTTTCCTCTCACATTCCAAAGACATACGGTTTAGGAAGTTGTGGGCGTGCTATGTTGGTGCCGGAAGCGCGGCGACACTTGCGGGCTGCCCCCAGAACACTCTACGCAAAAGGTGCATTTCACTGTGCGTTTTGATGTACATGTGCTAATAAAGATATCTTACTTTATCTTATCTTATATTTTCATTACACTCTCCTTACACCTTATATAAAGAATATAATTGGAGAATTTTTTTATTCATTTACATACTTAGGAGCAGGAATAGGTCATTTGGCCATTTTAGCCTTCTCGACTATTCATCAAGATCATGGCTGATCTTCACCTCAGTTCCATTTACCTGTACTTTTGCCCCAAATATCTTACTCCTTATCATGAGACTGTGACCCCATCCAAACTCATTCCAGACTCTCCATCCATGAAACATCCACACTGCATCCGATGTGTCTTGCCATGCCAGAATTTGTATATATCAGTGAGATGCCGCCACTTTGAATACAGGCAGAAGTGACCCGACCTCTCCTCATCCAGCAGTCCAGCCACCCCAGGAATTGGTCTGGCGGACCTTTGCCTCCGTAGCAAACATATCTTTTTTAGGTAAGGAGCCCAAAATTGTACAAAAAATTCAGGTGTGGTCTCACCAAGACAGCTTTGCTCCTGAATTCTTTTCAAAATAAAGGCCAACATAGGATTTTCCTTCCTAATTAGAGACACAAGAGAGACTGCAGATGCTGGAAATCTGGAGCAACACACAAAATGCCGGAGGAACTCAGCAGGTCAGGCAGCATCTATGGAGGGAAACAAACAGTCGACGTTTTGGGCCGAGACCCTTCATCAGGACTGGAAAGGAAGAGGGGAGAAGCCAGAATAAATGGGTGGGGGAGGGGTAGGAGCCCAAGCTGGCGGGTGACAGGGGAAGGGGGAAGGTAGGTAGGTGGGATAGGGGGTAAAGTGGGAATGATGTAAGAAGCTGGGGAAGATGGGTGGAAGAGGCAAAGGGCTGAAGAAGATGGAATCTGATAGGAGAGGACACTGGACCATGGAATAAAGGGAAGGAGGTGAGGAATAAGAGGGAGGGGATGGGCAAGTCATGAGGGCAGGGGATGGGAGTGAGAAGGGGTGAGGAGGCCACAATAATAGGGAAAACGAAGGGGGAGGGGACATAGAGGAGTGGTTACTGGAAGATAGAGAAATTGATGTTGATGCCATCAGGTTGGAGACTACCAAGACAGAATATGAGGTGTTGTTCCTCCAACCTGCGTGTGTCCTCAACGTGGCAGTAGAGGAGGCTGTGAACAGACATGTCAGTGTGGGAATGGGAAGTAGGATCAAAATGGCTGGCTTGCTAAGTGTGAGTGTTGTGTTCAATATTGGTCATCCTGCTATAGGAAAGGTGCCATTAAGCTGTAAAGAGTGCAGAAAAGACTTATGAGGATATTGCCAGGATTCGGGACTGTTATAGGGAGAGGATGGGCAGGCTAGGACTTTATTCCTTGGAGCAAAGGAGACTGAGGGGTGACCTTGTAGAGGTGTATAAAATCATGAAGGGCATAGATAAGGTGAATGCACACAGACATTTTCCCAGGGTTGTGAAATCAAGAACCAGAGGCCATGGCTTTAAGTTGAGAGGGGAGAGATTTAATAAGGACCTGAGAGACAACTTTTTCCACACGAGGGTGGAATGTATATGGAATAAGCTGCCAGTGAAATGGTTGAGGCAGGTACATTTAAAAGACATTTGGATAGGTACATGGATAGGAAAGGTTTAGAGGGATACGAGTCAAATGCAGGCAAATGGGACTAGCTTAGATGGGCACCTTGATCAGCATGGACAAGTTGGACTGAAGGGCCTGTTTCTGTGCTGTATGACTTTGAATCTGACTCTAGAGTTACTGGATAACATTTGGGAACTGAGCAATGTCTCCCCTTCTTCTCTGGCTGTACTTGGAACTAATCCTGTTACACGTAGCGCTGACTCAGCTGAGACTAGTTCAGTCACTACCAATGAGGAAGCTAATATAACTTTTTTTTCTAATTTAAAGATTTTTGTAACAGTTCGAACACAATCAATCTGTGCAAGAATGGGATGTGTTGAAATAATTTCCAAATGGTACCAGCAGCTGCCATTATAGAATACCATATATTAGCACTGCTCACATTGGTTAATGAATCTGGCAAAAAGCAACAAGGGCTGCTGAAGAACAGGAATAAAACAGAAACAGCACCTATTTGTACAAAAGTTATGCGATAAACAAGAAGTAATTTTTAAAAAAGTAAAATATAGTTTCAGCAAAGCATGCTGCCTCCAAGTAAATGTAGGTTTTATGATTGCCTATGTCTGCATGCTATCAATTAGATCTCAATTCGTAGTACAAGACAAGCCCTTGGCGATGGGCGATAGTTCTTGTGCAACTTTCCTCAGGCTAATTTTGTGGTGCATTGTACTGATCTCCATCCAGCAGCAGTATGCTAATGTGTAACATACTGGCAGAGGGAATGCAAGTGTGGAGAGGAAAGAGAAAATCTTCAATAAAATTTTAAAATAACAACCACTTGATAGAAACACTTGTATCTTCATGATACCACAGCTGGAATGTCTCAAGGCTCTCTGATCAGAACAAGATATTGCTGCTACAGAGACAAATACGGCACCATTTTGTGCACAGCAACATCCCAAAAGTATCGAGGAATGACCAATAATTGGTGTCGTTGATTGAAGAACATATACTCGCCAGGATACCAGTAAAACACACTGTTCTTCAGGTGTTATGGGATCCTTAACACTCAGTTGAATTACTGGAATGTGCAGACAGGACCAGAGTTTAACTTCCCATCCTAAGGATGGCACCATAGACATTCTCTCAGTACTGCGAGACCAGAATATGTGCTTGGTCTCTGGGTTGGACTTGAAGCTACAATCTTTGGCTTAATTTCCAGCCCTGGAATCAATCTCTCAGTGATTATACTGTTTAATGAATTTCTAAAACTACCACTTATCAACAGGTGACATAAGAATATTCTGCCAGTGCTTTCCATGAAATATTATTGTGTCATTAGGCGCTCAAGAATGCTCAAAAGTCCTTTTCAGCAGGCACAGTAGTGTAGCAGTTAGCTTAACACTATTACAGTGCCAGCGATCCGGGTTCAATTCCAGCCACTGTCTGTAAGGAGTTTGTACATTCTTTCTATGTCTCTGTGGGTTTCCTCCGGGTGCTGTAGTTTCTTCCCACATTCCAAAAACGTATGGGTTAGGAAGTTGTGGGCATGCTATGTTGGCGCTGGAAGCATGGCGACACTTGTGGGCTGTCCCCAGAACACTCTAAGCAAAAGATGTATTTCACTGTGTGTTTCGATGTACATGTGACTGATAAAGATATCTTATCTAATGTTTTGTGTCCTTGCATATGCAGTTGGGCCATTTGAAGTGTAGTTCTGATGTAGAGCATCCCCACGTAACGAACAGATTCCTTTTTTATAGACATCCAGAAGTCAATTTTGTCCATAAGTCAGAAAGTACATAAAAATGACTCATTATGGTAACCGTACATCCAAAGTTGTTTATTGTAATGAATGGCATTTGAAAGTCTCTTGTAGATTAGCTTGATATTGCTATTGGTATTGGTTTATTATTGTCACTTGTACTGACAATAATGAGTTCAGTGTTCAGTCCCTCTGCAACTCCTTGGATAATGAAATAATGATTAGTGATGCAAGGTATTGGGATTTAAATGATGATTATTGGTTGCCACATTTCCCTGCAATACAGCAGTGACTACACTTCCAAAAGTGCTTCATTGGCTGTGAAGAGCTTTTGGGTGTCCTGAGATCGAGACAAGGTTTGTATAAATGCAAATGTTCTTTTTTTTTGGATCCGGGAAAGAAAGTTTAGTTCCCCAAAGTGCAATACTTGGTCAACAAGCTTGAGCACATCAACATTGGAGTACCAGTTGCATTTAGTATTGGTAAATTGGTTTATTATTGTTGCATGTACTGAGGTACAGTGAAAAACTTGTCTTGCATACCGTCCACACAGATCATTTTATTACACAGTGCATTGAGGTAGTACAGGGTAAAACAATAACAGAATGCAGAATACAGTGTTACAGTTACAGAGAAAGTGCAGTTCAGCAGACAATAAGGTGCAAGGCCACAATGAGGTAGATTGTGAGGTCAAGAGTCCATCTTATTGTACTAGGAAACCGTTCAATAGTCTTATAACAGCGGGATAGAAGCTGTCCTTGAGCCTGGTGATATGTGCTTTCAGGCTTTTGTATCTCCTGTCCGATAGGAGGGGAGAGAAGAGAGAATGGGGTAGGAGGGGTCTTTGACTATGTTGGCTGCTTTACCGAGGCAGCACAGAGTCCATGGAGGGGAGGCTGGTTTCCGTGATGTGCTGAGCTGTGTCCACAACTCTTTGCAGTTTCATGCAGTCTTGGGCAGAGCAGTTGCCACACCAAGCTGTGATACATCCGGATAGGATGCTTTCTGTGGTGCATTGATAAAAATTGGTGAGGGTCAAAGAGGATATGCCAAATTTTTTCAGCCTCCTGAGGAAGAGGCACTGGTGAGCCTCCTGAGGAAGAGGTACTGGTGAGCTTTCTTGGCCATGGTGTCTATGTGGTTGGACCAGGACAGGCTATTGGTGATGTTCACTCCTAGGAAAATGAATTCTGTAATCTGCTACAAAGAAGATTAAAGCAATTTAAAACGATGCTCAATAATCAAGTGAAGCCTTTTTATTAAACCTGGCTCTCCACTAAGGTTTCATTTCCACTGAATTGGGTGTGAAGTGATGTCTGGGACATAATCTCCCACCTCCTGTCTAAATGTGCTCTGAGAGATGTACTACCTGTAACGTTCACACCAGTGAAACACCAAAATATCTTTGTGGCAAATTTACTGGTATAAGTCTTTAGTCTTGTGTATTTCACAGCGTACTTTGGGTTTATGGGTGCTATTGTAAACTTGGATTATTGCTTTCATCAGTCTTTATATCGTGATGGTAAATGATAGTGATAGCAAGTATATTCTGATAACATGCTTATTGTATTGTCAAAAGCTAATTTGTATGGTAGATAGTACAGCATGGGGAACTTTTTGATGTAAAGTAAGCTCACAGACTTTCTTTTTGCTTGTGTTTCTAATTTTCTTTAAAGGATTTTTAAAAAATCTGTGGCTAATTTTATTGTTCAAAATATTCCTATTTTGCCTATAACCATCTGTGTATAGTTTGGCAGTATAGTGTAATGAACACCTGATTTTAACTTGAATTTAATTTTGTGTGCTTCAAAATAACTCAGAAAAATGTTTTTTTTTCCGGCGTTTGAGGTTACACTTCTTTTCTTTCTGCAGTTGTTTTATTCGTTATTTACTCTGCTTTGACTGTGACCAGCTTTGGGATTGTCAAAAACTGTAACTCCATACGATAGGCTTTATATTTACCATCCCATTCTAACCTGGAGCAAGCTCTGTTTATTTGTCACAACTGTGCTCAGTGATACTGGCTCCCAGTCTATCAACAGCACTGGTTTAAAACTCTCGTCGTCGTTTTCCAATTGAATGGCCTTATCCAGTCATTCTTCAAGATCCTTGTGCACTTCAGATCTGGCCTTCTATTCATCTCTAATTTTCATTATTCCAATCTTGACAAAAACTCCACTGGCCTGAATTGTAACTTGCACAGAGGGAGATAGTTCTGTTGTTGAAAGTAAGCCATCTCAATCTCTGGACATTGCTGCAGGGCTTTCCTAGGGCAGTATCATTGGTCCAACAATCTCCAACTCCCTCATCGGTGACCTTCCCTCATAAGGTCAGAAGTGGAATTATCCACAAGGAATGGTCAATTCCATGCCCAGCCATCACAAAATGGACCACTCATCTCTTTGCATGCAGGCACCTAGAACACATTTGGACATGGACTCATAATCTAAGTAACATTTGCATCAGTTAAGTGCAGGCATTGACTACCTCCAACAGGAGAGACAACTGGACACTCTGCAGCATTTCCATTTCTGAGTGCCCCACCAAAAATATCTAGGGGGTCACTATTGGTCAGAAGCTCAGCTGAACCAGTCACATAATTACTGTAGCTAAAAGCAACAGGTCAAAGGTTAGTATCATATGGCAATTGTCTCTTCTCGACAGTCCAGAGATTTTCCATGTACACGGCATGTCAGTAGTGTGATTTGAATCCTCGTTCACGTGCCTGGATGGTGGAAGACTCTAAAGCATGTGAAGCTCAACACCATCCAGGATAAGGAATGGGATGCCACTCATTTCCTCTGTCGCTGATGACAGGGTATCAACCCATAACAGTATCTTCATTTTCTCTCTCCACAGAAGCTGCCTGACCACCATTCCTTTTTTTTTGTTTTGAGCAACTTTGGTGTTTGCATCTGTGTTCCAGTACTTTTTTTTCTTTCTTCTGTTGTCCCTCTGTTTGCATCTCATTGAAACATGTCGGCTTCGATTAACAAGCCTTCCCTGCCCTCTTTGATCTGGCAATGCTACCCTTGTATCTCTTGATGGCGCATTTGATGGTTCTGGGCCTGTGCTCGTTGGAGTTTAGAAGGATGAGGAGGGGGGGAATCTCATTAAAAATCTACCAAATAGTGAAATGCCTGGTTAGAGTGGACATGGAGAAGATGTTTCCAGCAGTGGGAGAGTCTAGGACCAGAGGGCACAGCCTCAGAATAAGAGGACGTCCCTTTAGAACAGAGATGAGCAGGAATTTCTTTAGCCAGAGTGTGGTGAATCTGTGGAATTCATTGCCACAGAGGGCTGTGGAGGCCAAGTGATTGGGTGTGTTTAAAGCAGAGGTTGTTAGGTTCTTGATTAGTAAGGGTGTCAGAGATTATGGGGAGAAGGCAGGAGGATGGGGTTGAGAGGGAAAAATAAATCAGCCATAATCGAATGGTGGAGAAGACTTAATGGGCCGAATGGCCTAATTCTGCTCCTATGTCTTATTAGGTCGAATGGTCAGATTCTCATGGTCTCCACCTTATCACAGACATTTCCTTTGTTCTCTCCAGTCTTCTCTCTTCATTGCATCTTTTCCTAGTTCTGATGAAAGGTCACCCAACCCACAACATTAACTGTTTCTGTCTTCAAGTGCTGCCTGAACTGATCGCCAGCATCTTCCAATTTTAATTTCAGGAGCATAAGCAATAAATTGAGCACATAGAACAGCCTAAAGTATTGGAGGAAACCCACACAATCACAATTTCACAGTGGTAGTACCCAAGGACAACATTGGACCCAGTTCCTGGCGCTGTGAGGCAGTATCACTGCCTGTTTTGCCACCATGCTGCTGTTCTATACTCAATCATAAGCTTTTCCACTCTGCTGTTAAGTAATTCATTGTCACTCAGTTAGGGTTTCACCAGGATCAGTCAGCATAAGTGGCTACTGTAAATTACCCCTTAGTGTAGCTAAGTGGCTAAAGATTCAAAGAGGAGTTGAATAGGCATGTGAGGGAGAGTGTAAGTTGCAGGGGTACAAGGGGATGAATAGTGGGACTGATGAGATTTCTCTGCTGAGAGCCAGCATGGAGCCAATGGTGGTCTCCAAACTAAAATTAATAAGTTCTAAACTTCCTTAGCGGTTGATCCAAATGTGGCAAAAGGAGCTGAATTCTGGAGATGAGAATGACTGACCTCAGTATCAAGTAGACAATCGAGAAGTGGCATCAAAGACACCTGGTAAAAGGTAGGATCAAGGGGAAAAAAAACACCCTCTGAAGTCATGGGTGGAAGTTGTTTGCAGTCAATGAAGTGCAGTCACATCAACCGCTGGACGGCACAGAGGCAACTCCTCAGGCAGTGTCCTTGGCCCATCCATCTTCAGTTCCACTGATGATGTGTCCTGTACCACGAGGTCCGAAGTGGGAATATTTCCTTCTTTCCTTCCACTGCATTTCCTCAATAAAAGCTGCTTGTCTGTAAACCTGGACAGGGTTCAGGCATGGAGTCATTGGCACCCCACCATTTGGTCCTGACCATTTCCAATGGCAGGTGAAGTCAGTGTCCTGTGACATTCAATGACATTACTGTTGTCAGGCACCTCACAGTGGAGATTCTGCCCTTGACCAAAAACCCAACCAGCCATGTACAAACAGTGGTTGTGGTTCATGCCAAAGACCGAGAAGCCTGTGGCACTTTTCTGTCCAAAAGTAAACTTTATTCATAAAAAAATATACAAAAGAGGAACAGTGCTAAGCTCTTTACACTCATAGTGTCATTTGGTCAATACCTTCGGTAGTGTTAACACATCTTTATTCCATAGCACCATTGCCAGTCATGTGGTTCCCTGCGGTGATGCACCCCTCCAACTGTCTGAGGAGCTTCTGGACTCAGCTCCTTAATGTCCAGTAGCGGAAGCTGTGGTCATTCCCCACAGAGCCTCTGCATTGGCAGCACCCATCTTCAGCTCGTCCCTCAGCCAGTACTGGAATGTGCCAGCCTGTGGCACCTGACTCACCACTTGTTCCCCAAACAACTCTGTATTTGCCTGCATTAATGCGGTTTCGGAAATCCTGACAGAAGCTCAAAATCAAAGCAACTGCTTGATCAGGACTTGGTCCTTGGCTGAAACGTTCACACTTCCATCATTGGCACACAGTGTGTTCAAAAACACCCCTGGAGCACAAAGCTACTCTGACAGCACCTAGCAAATCTGCATAATCAGGCACTAGAAAGGCGAGGACAGCAGGCATATGGAAATGTCATTCAGTTCCCCATCCAAGTCTCATAATATTCAACTTGGAGTTATGTTCCTCTTTGCTTCATCGTCCTTGAAGACCTCGCCACAATGAAGGAATTGCAGATGTGTTTCCAAATCCTGGAACTCCCTCTCCATCAATGCGGTGGCCCTCATCAAGGGCAATCAGGGAGAGGCAATAGATGCTGACCTCTCAGGCAATGTCTGCATGCCGAGAATATATAATAGATTTCTGCTATAACTATTGGTCCAAGTCTGATTAGAATTGATTCTGAAAGCAATTGTGCCTTGTTTCTACCACCAGGCCTGATTGATGGGAGAACCCGATTCACCTGTGTGCTTGGGCAGGGTTCTGTTTACTGTTAGAAAATGTTAACTGATTTCTCGGCTGGTAAGAACATTCCCAATCTGCAGACATTTTGAAGCAATATCCCACAAATATGGAGCACAAAAAAAATCTGCTGGAGGAACTCAGCGGGTCGAGCAGTATCCGTGGGGGTAGAAGGACTGTGGACGTTTCTGGTCGAGACCT
>JAUZTB010000107.1:816340-826943 GCA_034780895.1 Rhynchobatus australiae | reverse complement strand
CTCAACAACTCCTTTTCCTTTAGATTGATTAGTTATAAAAAGGAAACACTAGCTTGGTAATTATTCAGTTTTGACATTTGAACATGTTATGATGATGTATCACTGTTTTAATGAATTTGTTAACCTGTTCCATTTGCAAATACTTCAAACTAATGGGCAATGAAATGTGGTTAGATTGCTTCACGTGCCCTCAGTATTTACTGTAATTCTGCTTTGTCTTACAGATCTGTTTGTTGACTGGAAACAGAATGCAGATGAGGTTATTGTGAAGTTGAAGCCAGGAGAGGGGAGCCTAAAGGTTGATGAGGTTGATGCAGCTTTTACAGACTCTGATTGCATCATTACACTACCAGGTGAGACTAGTTGATACATGATTGGAAAATTGTTGCTGTTCTTAATTGATCTTGCACAGCAAGGAGCAACCTTTGGGATATGGTTGCAGGTGTGTAATGGCGCGCTCTTACACTGCCATCTCCCTGGGATTTTTTTAAACTTCCTTCGCACATTTAATTTTTTAATCTTGTCCCTAGATTTTACTGCACTTCTAGATCCCTGTCTCTGGATTTCTCTTGATCTGCTGTGCTGGTGATCCTGCCATTCCCTCCCCTCCCATTACTCCCTCTAAACCAAAAGTCCTCTGTTTCATCCAATACTGTCATCATCTCTCAGGATGTGCTGGTCCAGAAGACAATGACTTGTTGCTTTGTATCATGACCCCACTGCCAACACTACCCAAGCCACGAATTCCCAGACTCTGGGTAATCTCTTGGATCCTTCAGCTCATTTGCAGCAGCTCCTAAGCTGCTTAAGATTCTGATGGTTTGACCACTTTTATTGTTTCCTGCAATTCCACTTAATTCCCTCACCTTCATTATATCTTTTCCTATGCTTAGTCCCGACTTGGCCACGTCAGTGATTCCTCCATGTCTTCTGTCATTTTTAAGTTTCGTGTTCCCAGCCTCGGTGTTCAATACAATTTCACAAAAATTGACAGCTTGTTAGTAAATCTCTCATGGTTTCATGCTGATTCTCGTGTTGAGAGAAGTAGGAAAGTCAAATGAGTCACTTGAGGTTTAAAGGAAATATATGAGAGAATTTAAGAGATTAAGAAGGTAAAAAAGGGCTATGAAATGACCTTGGCAAGTTGGGTCAAGGAGAATCCCAAAATCATCTTTGTATATTAGAAGCAAGAGTGTAGTCAAGGAAGGAATAGGTCCTGTCGGGAACCAGCAGGGTTATCTATGCATTGAGCCAGGAGATATGAGTGCAATCCTAAATAAATACTTTATCAGTATTCACCAGGGAGAAGGCATAGAGGCTGGAAAGTTTTTTGGAGTTCATCTCTATCAGGAAGAAGAATGTGCTAGAAATATTGAAACACATTAGAGTGGATAAATCCCCAGGGCTAAATGGGATCCATCCCAGGTTGCCAAGGGAATCAAGAGATTGCTGGGGCTCTGACAAATTTTTGCTTCTTCATTAGCCACATGTGAGGCACCAGAAGACTGGCGAATAACTACTGTTGTCCCTGTGTTTAAAAAAAAAAAGGCAGTAGGGATAAGCCTGGAAACTACAGGCCTGTGAGCCTTTCCTCAGTGGTAGAGAAGTTGTTGGAGAGGATTCTGAGGGACAGGCTACGTGTTCGCTTGCAAAGGCAGGGGCTAATTAGGAGGAGTCTGCATGGTTTTGTGCAGGGGAGATCATGTCCCTCATCTGAGTTTTTAAGGGAGTAACTAAGAAATTTGATGAAGGCAGAGTGCCACACATGGTTTATATGGACTTTAGGGCTTGTGAGAAGGTCTTGCATGGTCTAGAAGGCTAAGACACAAGGGATCTGAGGCATCTCGGCAAACTAGATCCAAAACTGGCATGGTGATAGAAGTAGAGGGTGTTGTGATACAGCATGGAAATGGACCCTTTGGCCTAACTGGTCCGTGCAGACCAAGATGCTCATCTAAGCTAGTCCCATTTGTCTACGTTTGGCCCACACTCCTCTAAACTTTTCCTATCCACGTACCTGTCCGATTGTCTTTTAAATGTTAATAAATGTGTAAATTTGGGTGTTGTTCTAACTTGAAGATTATAGCAAGTGGTGTACAGCAGAGATCAGTGCTGGGATCTTTGTCTTCGTCATATCGATATAAATGACTTGAATGAGATTGTAGGTGGTCTGATTAAGTTTACAGACAACTTGAGAATAGGTAGAGTCGTAGATAATGAAGGTTGTTTAAAGATGTGGTGGGCCATACATCAGTCTGAAAGTTGGGTGGACTGCTGGCAGGTGGAATTTAATCCAGACAAGTGTGAGATCATGTACTTTAGAAAGTCAGATTCTGGTAGGACGTACAGAGTACATGGCAGGAACCTTGAGGGTGCAAGTCCAAAGCTCTATGAAAGCGGTGACATGGGTCGGTAGGTAGTGACATAGGTATTTGGTATTCTTGCCTTCATAGGCCATGGCATTGAGTATAAGAGATGGGACTTCATGTTGCAGTTGTGAATGAATGAATTGATCTGTATGATCGGTATGCAAGACAAGTTTTTCCACTGTACCTCGGTACAAGTGACAATAATAAACCAATACAAAGCATTGATTAGACCACACTTGGAATATTCCACACAGTTATGGTTGCCACATGACAGGAAGGATGTAGTAACAGTAGAGAGTGCAGAGGAGATTCACCAGGATGTTGCCTAGAATGGATGCTGTAAAGATCAGAGGTTGGATAGGCTGAGATTCTCAGTGGAAAATAGGAGGCTGAAGGGTGACCTTATGGATGTTTATAAATAGGATAGATAGTCAGAATTTTTTTCTCAGGGCTGGAGAGTCTAGAACTAGAGGGCAGGGGTTTAAGGTGAGTGGGGAGAAATTTAAAGAGATCAGAGGGGTAAGTTTATCACAGAGGGTGATTAATATCAGGAATGAGCTAACAAAGGTAGTGGAGGCATATACAATTACAATGTTTAAAAAGCGTTTGGGCAGGTACTTGGACAGGAAAGGTATAGATGGATACCAGTCTAATGTGGGCAAATGGGACTAGCATGGGTAGGCATCATGGTCGATATCACTGAGGTGGGCCCAAGGAGCGTATTTCTGTACAGTGCATTTTAATGATTATATTTAAATGTGTAAGATACTTGGGTTTCTTTTTAGTGTTTTTCCTCAAGCAAATTGCATATTGCCCTGCTGTACGAAGAGCCCAATGGTGGATTGGAAATGTAGCCTTGTAACTTCTGTGGAAAATGCCACAGCTCATTCCTGAATTGAATAAAGTAATAAATATTTGCGCAGTACACAAAGCTAGTGAATGTGTGACTCCAGTGGAAGCATTTAATATGGATACCCGAGACAAATTTGCAGAATATTCACAGCAAGATAATCTGTTACATATATGCCATCAATGACTAATGGGATTAGAACCTCTGGTCCATACAATCTGCCATGATACAATTTGTAACCATCTTCCACCCTTCATAAACTTGAGCAGTCTGCATCCTAGCTCACTAGGTTAGATGCATATTCACTGATTTGCATTGGCTCCCGAGTCAGCAGGCTTAAATGTTCAAAATTCTTGTTTTCCAATATTCCCATGGCCTAACCACCATCTCTGCAAACCACTGCAATTCTCTAACTTTGGCTACTTGCTCATCCCCAAAGAGAGTCTCTAATCTTTCTCATTTTGGCTTCCACTATTGAAGTGCACCCTGTTGTAGGGAGATACAGAAACAGACCCTTTGGCCCACCAAGTCCTTGCTGACAATCAGGCACCCCATTTTACACATTCTTTACCAGTCTTCTGTTTTTATTCTCATCAACTCCTTCCCATATTCTGCCATTCACCTCTGCACTAGGGGGCAATTTACAGTGGCCAATTAACCTACTAACTTGCATGCCTTTGGGATGTGGGAAGAAATTGGAGCACCTGGAGGAAACCCATGCAGTTGGAGGAAGAAAGTACAAACTCCACACAGTACCAGAGATCAGGATTAAATTTGGGTTGCTGGTGCTGAGGCAGTGGTTCTACAGGCTCAACACCAGCTGTGCCACTGTGCTGTGCTATTTTCCAAGATCATCTGAAAATACAAAAGCACCCCCTGCTGGTTCCCCTTATCTAGTCTACTGGGTATGAGAACAGATCTGTCAAATGTGATTTCTCTGGTAAATGCATGTTGACTCTGCCCAATCCTGTTATTTTTCTAAGGCTTCTACTGCCACTTTGTTAATGAAAATTTCTCATTTTCCCCAATTGATGAGGTATTTTGTACATAAGTTAGAAATGAGGGTAGCTAGTGAGAGGGTAAGACCACTTGAGGACAAAGGGAATTTATACCTGGAGCCAGAGGAAGTAGGTGAGATGAGTAATAAACATTGGTATTCTCCAAGAAGGAAAACATGAGGGATAGTGAGATGAAGGAGGGATGTGCTGATTTTCTTGATGTGTACATGCCCTAGAATGAGGAGCTGTTGGGTCTTTTGAGGAACATAAAGTAGATAAGACTCCAGGGCCTGATGGGATATACTGTATCCCAAGATATTGATAGAGACGAGAGGAGATTGCTAGGACCCTGGCAAAGATCCTCTTTAGCCACAGAGGAGGTCCTAAAGGACTGGAAAGTAGGAAATGTTGTTCTTAAAGGCCAGTAGCGATAATCCAGGAAATTATAGGGTGGTGAGCCTTGTATCAGTGGTAGGGAAATTATTGGAGGTGATTCTTGGGATTTACGCATATCTGGAAAAGCATGGACTTGTTACAGATCGTCAGCATAGCTTTGCGAGAGGGAGGTCATGTCTTATAAACTTGAGTTTTTTTGAGGAGTTATCGAAGGTAGGGCAGTGGATGTTGTCTACGTGGACTTCATTAAAGCATTTGATATGGTCCTTCGTGCTAGGTTGATCTAGAAGATTAAGGCACATGGAGACTTGATGAAAGCAGAGGGTAGTGGTGGAGAGGTTTTATTCTTACTGGAGGTTTATGACCAGTGGTGTTCTGCAGGGATCTGTTGGGACCTCTGTTTGTAATTGCATATAAATGATTTGGACTAAAATGTAGATGGATTCATTAACAACTTTGCAGATGACACACAAATTTGACAGAGTTGTAGCATTGGGAGGGCTCTCAAAGGATACAGGAGGATATAGATCAGTTGGAAATATAGGTGGAGAAATGGCAGATGGCGTTTAATCCAGACCAGTGTGAGGTCATGCACTTTGGGAGGTCAAATGTAAGAGGCAAGTATAGAGTAAATAGCAGGTCTGTTAGGAGGGATCTTGGGGTGCAAGTTCATAACTCCCTGAAGGTGGCAACATAAGTAAATAGAGTGGTAAATAAGGCATGTGGCATACTTGCCTTTATCAGTCGAGGGGTTGGGTGTAAAAGTTGGCAAGTCATGCACACTCTGGTTGTCGTGTTCTGTCTCCAAAGACGCACCTTTCAATGCCTTGGGATACAGGTCAAGTCATGGGGATTTATTGTCTCACAGTCCCATTTGTTTCTCCTATACACTTATACTCTAGCTAGGCCACATTTGGAGTATTGTGTGCAGTTCTGGTCGCCACATTACAGGAAGGACATGGAGGCTTTGGAGAGGGTGCAGATGTTCACCAGAATGTTTCCTGGATTATAGGGTATGAGCTATAAGGAGAGGTTGGACAAACCTGGATTGTTTTCTCTGGAATGTTGGAGGATGAGGGGTGACCTGATGGAAGTATTTAGAATTATGAGAGGCATAGATAGGGTAGATCGTCAGGGTCTTTTTCCCAGGTAGAAATGTCAAATATTGGAGGGCATAGGTTTAAGGTGAGGGGGGAAAATTTAAAGAAGCAACAATGTGCTGGAGGAACTCGGCAGATCATGCAGCATCTGTGGGAGGAAAGAAATTGTCGCATTTCAGGTTGAAACCACATCAGGACTGAGGGTTGCTCCAGATCAGCATCTGCAGTCTCTTGTGTCTCCAAAGTTTAAAGGAAATGTGCGAGGTAACTTTTTTGTTTACATAGTGGTAGATGCCTGGAACGCACTGCCAGGGGAGGTGATGGAAGCAGATGTGATAGCAACTAATGTGATTAAGAGGCATTTAGACAGGCAGAAAATGGAGGGATACGGACCAAGTCAAGTTCAGTTCACGTGCACAAGTATGGTGAGGTACAGGTACAATGAAAAACTTGCAGCGGCATCACAGGCACATAGATGCAGACAACACACGGAACACAAGTTGTACATAAATTATACAAGAGCATCATGGATGGCACAGCTATGGTGGGCTGAATGGCCTGTTGCTGTGCTGTATTCTATGACATCAGACTAACTGGTCTGTGGTTTACCAATTTCTCCCATCCACTCCCCTTTCTTCAATGGTGGGTTACATCTGTTACCGCAAGAACTGTGGAATTTTGGTGCACGCTCAGGTTGGTGTTTACTGCCTCCAAAGATGCACCTTTCAACACCTTGGGATGCAGGTCATCAAGTCGTGGGGATTTATTGCCTCTCAGTCCCATTATTCTCTCCTGTCCATTTTTAAAAAATAATGTTAACTTCTTTCAGCTTGTTCACTCTACTACACCCATTGTGACATTTTTTTGTTTTACTATGAAGACAGACAAAATATTTGTTTAATTTCTCTGCCATTTTCTTATTCCTCAATATAAGTTTTCCCATTTCAGTCTGTGGGACCTACAGTAACTCCTTAAAATCACAAAGATTGACATGTATACTGGAGCTTTTGCAATTTGGTTTTTTGCTAGGTCACTTTTGTATTCATACTTTCCAGTTAACTTTAGCCATCAGATGGTATGGGATTGAAGAAGGCTTGAAATAATTAAACCTGATTTGAAATTGTACATTTTTTCTTCTAATGTTTATATAATTTAACTTTTATATAAAAATCATAATTACCAAGACAGGAATTTGAAAAGGGAGCTAAGCAGGTTGTCAGGGTGCAAACTTCAGAAACTAATCTTGGGTTATACTTCTTTTAAAATATACCCTTTTTGTTTATTTTGTTTTCATTTAATCTTGTACTCATTCTTGCTGTGACACCTTGTAATGTAGATGGACGCCAGTGGAGTTGTCAGTTCCATGAAGAGATTGAGAGCTCGTGCAGTAAGTTGCAGTACAAGGAGAAGGGAAACTTCCTGCAGCTTGTTATGCCAAAGAAGATTCCTCTGCACACATGGTCATCCCTCATGGTATAGTAAATCACCAGCATATGATATAACTGTTGTTATTTCTCACTGAACTGCTCTTCAAAGAGGTGTTTTCAGACTCAGTGGGCCAATTAGCCTTTGTTGCTCTTCCCTTGGATGGGGACATGGCCAGCAAGGCCAATATTTATTGACAGTCCTAAATGTACTTGAAGGTGGTGTTCTTCCATGAACAAGCCTCCACAAATCTCTGGGGCAGAGAGTTCTGGCCTGACAGCCTGGTTTTCCTTTTTGATTCCTTGTTCACCTCTCCCATCCCCTCCCACCAGCTGGTTCCATCTGTCCATCAGCCCCTTGCTATCAGATTTCACCTATCACCTATTCTACTGTCCTTCGTACTGCTCTATACTGTTCCCTCTCAGCCCGATGCCAGATTTCAACCCAAAACACCGACTTGCACCTTTTGCCTCCACAGATGCTGCTTGACCCACTGAGTTCTTCCAGCATTCTGTTTGTTGTTCAAGATTCCAGCATCTGCAGTCATTTTATCTTTATTTCCAAATTAATTTGCCCACTTCTATCCAAATTCTAAGTTGCAACAAAAATCTATTTCAGCCTTGAAAATTTTATTCACCTGCTAGCATCCACTGCTTTTGATGGAGGAATTCTATTATTCATTCTGTGCAAAAAGTACTACTTTTATTTCATTCCAAAATGGTCCATCTGTAGCTTTAGGATCTGTTGTTAAGATCTCTAGAAAACACTTCTGTGAGTAAACTATTGAAACCCTTTTCTTTTAATAAAAGAAACACAGATTTCTAAACCTTGGATCCTTTAAGTCAAGTTTCTGTAATGTGGCTTTATAATTTAACAAGTTTAGATCTCTCATTTTGTTTTATTTGTGTTGGACCCTTTTCATGCCTAATGTGGCTTTTAATGAATGTGCAAACTCCTAAAAGTCTAAAACGGGCTTATTTTATTGAATGTTGATGATGAGAATGAATCTGTGGGCAATACACTGAGTTGTGGTGACGCATATGATTGAGCACATATAGGGTAGATGCTGATCGCTGTTCTCTCGTATAACAAAGTAGAAACTGTTTTCTTGTTGATTTTCTGCACTTGCTCCCCATTGGTTATTTTGCATATTCAGTTTCTGATGGGAGGTCAATTTCCATGATATCAGGAATTAATGAAGGAAATTGACAAATCCTTCATTTCTACGATTTAATCTTTAATGTCTTCAGTGTTACAATTGAGGATATCAAATGCAATATAAAAGAGCATGCAGTGAGACAACATCTTAAGTAAGGTAAAGGAAAAACAAACTTTATAATGTCTTGGGTTTACTCAGAGCATCCCAAAGAACTTCAGTCGACAAACTAATTTTGTGTTGTGGTTGCTGTTGCTGGGTATACATGCCAGCTAATTTGCTTGCAGCAGCAAATTAAAATCAGAAAGCTGCAAATGCAAATCTGGAAAAAAAAGCAGAAAATGCTGGGAACATGATTGGTTTTGTGATGGGAGAGAAGGAATGAAGGGCAGGACTGTGAGGTGGAAAGTGGGAATGATTAAATGAGGTGAAAGATTTGGTAAAGAATATCATATTCTTTAATATCTGTAGGAGTAAACAATATCATAGAATGGTTACAACATAGGAGGAGGCCATTTGGCTCCTTGTGCCCTTGACAACACCCTACCAGAGCAATTGTATTTGTTCTGGTCCACTGGCCCCTTCTCTAGCCTTGTAAATTTTTCCAGAAAATAATTTTATCCAATTCTGTGGGGAGAACCACACTGGAATCTGCCTGCACTACTTGTGCAACAGTACATTACAGATTCCAACCACACCTTGCATTAAAGAGTTTTTCCTTGTGTTATTCTTAATTCTCTTTACTTTTGTGTCTGTAACCTCCTGGATCTCAACCCCTCCATGAACAGGGACAACCTCCTTCCATTCAATGTGTCCAGACCTCTATCAAACGTTCCCTTTTAAAGAAAACAGTCCGGGCCCCTCTTGCGTATCCTTGTAACTGAAGTCTCTCATCCCACAAGCCATTCCTTTAAATCTCCTCTGGACTCCCCAGTACTTTTAATATTCTTCCTATAACGTGGCAACCAGAATTGAACACAGTGATCCAGATGTAGTCACATCAGTGTTTTATAACGGTTCAGCATGATTTCTCCGCTGTTATACTCTCTGCCTGCATTGATGAAGCTGCGCATTGTGTGCGGCTTATTAACTGCTTTCTCAATTTGCCCTTCCATTTTCAGGGAGTTGTGCATTCATAACCTCAAGTCTGTCTGCTCCTGCACCCCTTTTAGAACAGTATCCTTTATTCTGTATTGCCTCGCTTCATTCTTCCTACCGAAATACATCAGCCTGCATTGCTTTGCCCTCACACCTGCCTTTCCTACCACCCTGTTTATCTCCTGCTGTAATTCATCACTATCCTTCTCTCAGTTCACAATGCTACCAAGGTTTATTGAAAATTTAGAAAATGTAGCTTTCGTTCCAAGGCTGCATCATTCCTATAGATCAAAGCAATTGCCTCAATCCAACTATTTACCTTCCTCTTGTCTGGAAACCAACCATTCACTACGTTTGTTACTGAGCCAGCTTTGTATCCATGCTGCCACTGTCCCGTTTATCTTTCTGGAAGTCCATGTATGCTGAATTGACTGCATTGCCCTTGTTAAATCTATCCATTACCTCATCAAAGAGTTGTATCAAATTGGCAAAACAAGATTTGCCCTCAACAAATCAGCTTTGACTTGTGATAATTAATTCCTTCAGGTGACTATTGATCCTGTCCCATATCAATGTTTTTGAAGTCTTTCCCATCACTGATGTTAAACAGACGGGCCTGGAGTTGGGCTTATTCTCACTCAACTTTGAGTTGTGCCATCAAGCCAGACAAGTCTGATCATTGGAGGTGCTAGCTTTTGGACGTGGTATTCAAACCAAGGCTCTCCTGACCAATCAGATCCTGCAATGCAAAAAAATCCCATGAAATAATTTTGAAGGTTTTTCCTGTGTACAATATTTATCCCTTCGTCAATATTACAGAAAGATTATTAGGTTATTCCTGCAGTGCTCTCTATGGGAGCGTCTTCACAACTTGTCGGTCACCTCTCTCTCTTCTCATGGTGACTGCAACTCAGAAATGCTTCACTAACTGTAAGGCGCCTCAGAATAAATGGAAGTTGTGAAAGGCACTGTAGGGTTGGATGTTTTTCCTGCTCACAATTTAATTTTTGCTTCTCCTGAAGGAGAGGTCATATTTTCATCCCAACATATGACCAGTGACTTTGTTTCAATACTCAGCTAATATTAGAAGCGCAAGATTTCCTGGCTTGAAATAGTAAAGTTACTCATTAGTGAAATAGAGCTGCAACTTAACATTTCAATTATTAATTGACCATATCAGATTTCAAAAGATTTTTGTCCTGTGACAGCAA
>JAUZTB010000103.1:47816-59058 GCA_034780895.1 Rhynchobatus australiae | reverse complement strand
TAATATTCATTCATTTCATTAAGCAAGCGCAATGGTCACTTTTATAACTCAGCCTTCACCTTTTACCCACTTTTTTTCATGCAAGCAGCTATCTTGCAGTCTCTGCCTACAGCTGTCTTGTCCGGTGTTATATATGTCTTCTGCAAGTTAACTCCCAGGGCTCTGGCAGTTTAATCAAACTCATCTCTCACAAATGTATCATCCTCCACCACCACCCCAGACAGCACATTCCATACACCAACTACTCTCGAGGTGAAAAACATCCCTCTGACATCTCCTTTGAACTTCTCACACATTACCTTAAAGCCATGCCCTCATGTATTGAGCATTGGTGCCCTGGAAATGAAGCCCTGATTGTCCACTCCATCTATTCCTCTCAATATCTCGTATACCTCTATCATGTCTTCCCTCATCCTCCTCTCCAATGAGAACGGCCGTCGCTCCTTTAGTCTCTCCTCATATACCTTACTCTCTAATCTGGGCAGCATCCTGGTAAATATCCTCTGCACCCTTTCCAACGCTTCCACATACTTCGTACAATGAGGTGATCAGAACTGAACACAGTACTCTAAGTGTGGTCTAACCAGAGTTTTGTAAAGCTGTGTCATCACTTTGCGGCTTTTGAACTCGATCCCACGACTTATGAAAGCTAACACCCCATAAGCTTTCTTTATGACCCTATCCACCTGTGAGGCAACCTTCAGTGATCTGTGTATATGGACACCCAGATCCTTCTGCAACTCTACACTGCCCATAATCCTGCCATTCACCTTGTACTCCGTCTTGGAGCTTGTCCTTCCAAAGTGCAGCAGCTCACACTTCTCCGTATTGAACTCCATCTGCCAATTGTCAGCCCAGCTCTGCATCCTATCAATATCCCACTGCAAGCTTCGACATCCCTCCGCATTATCCACAACACCACCAATCCTTCTGTCATCTGCAAACGTTCTAACCCAGCCTTCCAACCCCTCGTCTCAGTCGTGAATAAATATCACAAAATGTAGAGGTCCAAGATCCGATCCCTGCGGGACTCCACTAGTCACAGCCCTCCAATCTGAATACACTCGCTCCACCACAACCCTCTGCATTATACAGGCGAGCCAATTCTGAATCCACACAGCCAAGCGTCCCTGGATCCCTTGGTCTCTGACCATCTGAAGAAGCCTACCATGTGGAACCTGGTCAAAGGCCTTACTAAAATCCATGTAGACCACATCTACTGCACTACCATCATCACTATTCCTGGTCACCTCCTCAGTGAACCCTATCAGGCTTGTGAGGAAAGATCTTCCCCTCACAAAACCATGTTGGCTGTCCCTAATCAGTCCATACTTCTCTAAATGCTCATAGATATTATCTCTTAGATTCCTTTCCAACAACTTACCCACCACAGACGTAAGGCTCACTGGTCTGTAATTCCCGGGACTATTCCTGCTACCCTGCTACCTTTTTTGACTAATGGGACAACATTCGCCTCCCTCCAATCCTCAGGCACCATCCCCGTGGACAACGAGAACTCAAAGATCCTCACCAACGGTTCAGAAATCTCCTCCCTCGCCTCACGAAGCAGCTTGGGGAATATTCCGTCAGGCCCTGGGGAATTATCTATCCAATATTTGGTGAACATTGTGCACAAAATTCAAACCAGATATTTGCCTAACTAAATCACGGATGTTTATTAAATCGTGAAGGCAGAGCCCTGACTGATGAAGCCAAGTGTGTCAAATGTCTTGTCCACCAGCCTGGCCACTTGTGTCGCTACTTTCGTGGAACTATGGACCTAGACGCCAGTTTTCTTTGTTTCACAACACTCTTAAGGGCCCTGTAGTTTATTATTTAAGTCATGCTCTGGTTTAACTGACAAAAATGCAACACCGCGCATTCGTCGATGTTAAATTGCATCTGCTATTCCTTCGTCCGCTTCCACAGTTCATCCAAATTCTGTTGTAATCTTGGATAACTTACGTCACTGTTCACTGCCCACTAGTTATGCTATTGTCAACAAAATAACCAAATATGTTCACAACATTGTCATCGAAATCTTTAATATACATGACAAGCAACAATGAACTAAGGACCGATTCCTGCCGCTCTCCAAACCTTCATCGGCCTCCGACCTGAATAAGAACGCACTACCACCGCTCCCTGATACCTCTATTAAACCAATACTGTATGCAGTTGGCAAGTTCACCTTATTTCACATGTGATCTAACCGTCCATACCACCCAATCATGCAGGACTTTGTGAAAGACCTTGCTAAAGTCCGTGGAAACCACGTCCAACTCTAACTTCCACTAATACAAGCTAAAAAGGGTACGGATCCGCCGGAGTCTTCCTTCTGCATATGATTTCTCATCTTCTTCCCCTTCCCACAACTACATGTCTTCCCTCTGCCTCTTCCACTGCCACAGTGAGGTCAAACGTAAACAAGAAGACCAACACCTCATATTCTACTTGGGCAGCCTGCAGCCCAGTGGTAGGAATATTGAATTACCTAATTCCATGATATCCACACCCCCTGAGTTCCTTTCCCACAACTGCCATTCCACCAGGATTCCCCGTCCCTTTGTTCACTTTTTCCATTTCCCACCCTCTCCTGTTACCAAGATTAAGTGCCCTCCCGACTGGTTCCATTGGCCATCAACACTACCACCTTAATCTGCTTCCAGTTATCACCAACCAGCCTGTCTCCAAGCCACCAGCCACCCTATCCCGTTTCAGCAGCCTGATCTCTTCCCACCCCCAACTCATCTGTTTTCATCTGTCTGTCTAAGAACACCCTCTGCCCTCCCTGGCTCCACCTACCTGCCAAACCGCCACCATCTGTTTCCAGCTGTCGTCTCATTTCTATAAACTGGCCATATTCCCTCCACACGTTCTTTCCTGCTGTAGTATCTCGACGCGAGACGGTTACTAACGTGATTCCTCTACAGATGAGTCCCTCCAGGAGTTTATTTATGCCCCTTCCTTCGATACCTGACATACTCCCCGAATCTCACAAGATGAGGCACGGCAGTGGCATCTGGTAGATGTGAAGAGACGGGTTCAACATGAAATATCTTCACCCTACAAAGCCTATCCTCCTGCAACATAAAGAACATTTTGACAGAATGGATATGTTCAATTACATAAGAAATCTCTACACTGCTGTGAGCAGCTCTGCGCAACAGAAACTATGTTTACCCTGTAGTGAAGCTAACGGAACATGCTCGCACAGTGTTCCACATCTCCTCGCACTGATAATATTTCTTTTTTACACAACAGATAACATCTTTACATAGAAATAAACAAAATTATCCACGAGGATAGTTTTAAAATAATCACAATACAGTATTTCACCATAAAGTAAATATATTGTCACAGAGCGGACAACATAGTTATTACAACAGGAAACGTTTTTACAAGACTGATATATTTTACGCAATGCGGGACAGATGTTTGTACAACAGACCCAAGCCATAAATAATGAGAATAATTGTATCACAATAAAAAATCTTCCACACTCACGAATCCGAGACACAAATCGCCATGGTGGTACACAAGGAAACGCCATTTAATATCAGCAGGCATATTTAACTTGGATGATCTATCAGTTCCCGGGGCAAAGGCGTCTTACGGAGAGACACATCTGTGCAGAGATGGAAATATCTTGGGCAGCATCTTGCAAAGTGTTTGACTTTCCACAGTGTGGAAGGTGTTCAACACAGATAAGCTTCACACAGCTCAGCAAATTTGGGGAAACATTAAATGAGTCACCGTACAAAACCGGCAAGGATCTTTCAATGCAACAGCAACAACTTTACACCACAGAATTTCCTTTGCACGAAAATCACTGGTCGGGTTTCTCCTTCTCAGTGCCCATATGCCTATCTCCTGTAACATTCTTTGTGTCTGGTCTCCTGGGTTATTTGAAGTGGTGTTGTACCGCACTGAACCAGACCCCTCGCCCCATCGAGTCCCTCCTTTCCATCGCAGCAGCCTGCACCGATCACATTTCTCCTCTTTCCCCATCAAATCCACACTACGACTCTCCTGCCACCCACCACATTCCAAAGACCTGCCTTACCCCGTTCAGAGAATTATATTCATATCCTCTGAGATCTCTGTCTCAACCCCTTCTGTATGCACCGATCTTTTTTTTTCCCTGAAGATACTTAATCACTTATACGGATATATTCACCACGTCGATTGTTGGTCTCTAATATCTCCAACCAGGGCTGTCTTAAACCACGAAAGGTGAGTGTAAATATGATTAAAGAAGCGCTCTTTTCTGCATTCCCCATTTCGATCATTATCGTCTTTCTTCCCTTCATTAGGCTCCCTGAGGCAGTTGTTTTGAATCAAACACCTCTGCAACTGAAGCTGGGATTGGTTATGTGAGATGACGAGATCAGATTGTCTATTATCCAGATGAAAAACCGTGGGAACCCATTGAGTTTCCATCTCTCGATTTCCCAGCTATACCTGGGGATTCAACTCAGTAACCACGTGAGTGATTCGCGCGTTCGTGTTCCTGGGTTCACCTCACTGAATCACCATCCTATTAATTAACTGCATCAAACATCATTGCCCCTTTCCCAGAGAATCAAAGAACTCTGGCATTGGGCCCGCCGAGTTCAGCTCCGAGCAGTGCAATCCAGGGAATCCCATGTTATCCCCATTTGCTCGACGACCATGCTCTCTCCCAAGTCTCTTCGGTTTCTCTTTGGAAGCCGGAAATGATTCCGTTCCGACAACCAGTCAGCAGAGATTTGCATAAAAATTTCTGGAAGTATTAAACCTTTTTGCTTTCCTCCCCGCTAAAGATTTGAAAAACATTTCATTGCTGTGCCTCTTGGTCCTTGAACAATTCGCTGAGGGGAACGGCAACCTCTCTTTAATGAGCTTAGACCACTCCGGACGCGGCACACATATCACCAATCAGTGAAGTACTGCAGGGGAGCAGGGTCTGCTTTACTCGGTGGACAAAAGGGTCTTTTTTCTGTGCCGATTCTCTCGACCTGAAGTTAAATCTAAAGTAGATACTGTCAAAAAATTACAATAAGATTATAAATTCTAAATATATGAAGGTGATTTTTGCTGGAAATGACAGTTGAAGATATCAGTCTCTGTACAATGGGATTGAATCAAAGTCATGATACAATGAAGAAACAAGAAACTGAAGATGTTGGAATATGAAGCAACAAACTATCTGCTTGAGGAATTCAGCATTTCGAGCAGCATTTATGGGCGAAAGGAATTGTCGACGTTTTGGATCGAGAGCCTGCATCAGGATACGATGAATTCGGTTTCGTATGCTCGCATGAACGAAGAAAAGACGTATAACCGCAAACTTTATAACCCTACGGACGGCAAGGTGTACAACTGGTAAGATAACATAATGAAAGAAATGTTGAGTTATGTACGTAAAGCTTAACACGGCATGGGAACATCAAACGCACTGAACGCGCACGAGCGGTATTGGAACCAGAAATTAGGAAATTAAAGTATGTAGAAAAGTTGGGACAAGTTAAATCAAAGAAAATCCACATGTCTCATGAAACGCTTTATACCTGTGGAAAAAGAAGACAGTGAGGGAAAAGTCAGGCATGTTAAGAAGGAGGAAATTTGGCGCAGGTGTTGATGTGGGGAGTGGCGAAAATGTTCATTGAGTAAGTAAATGCGTCTTAATTAATCGGGGGTTGGGAAAACTAGTTGAAAACGACTTGTGATACATTTAAAATTATTACTATTGAAATATTACAAGGTTAGCAGGTCTCATCAGATAAGGCACAATGTCTGGATGGAATGTATTCCGGCTATTTATAGAACCAAGAGTAGAAATTGCAGGTGCTATTCATTTGAAAATTACTTCTAATCTTACCACTGTTGACAAAGGGTCGCAGGACCATTAACCTCGTCCTGTCGTCGAAAGCGAGAACAAATGTTAAACTTATTAATTACACATCGCGTCGTTCAACTTCGCTAGTTGTAAAATTATTGGGATCTATTCCAGGTAACAATGTAACTATTAAGGACAGCCTAAACCTGAGAAATTCACAGATTAATACAAGCCAGAATGAAGTATTGAACTGAAGGTGATCATCAACAAACTGCCTTCTCTCAGGTGGGGGAAAGATCAGGTAGATGAGGAACCTGCGCGTGATCTAATCTACCGGGATTTTACAGGGTATTATACCAGATACTTAGAAACGGATACAGGAAACGCTCTCTACAGAGATTGATGTTTACCTGAAACAAAAACTTCAATGATATGTATTTAATGCAACAGATGCCTTCATAAATAAGGGAGGAGGAGTGAAAATATGTTTATTCGTTAAAGAATGGAGCGGATAAGGATCGAGCGGCGCCTTGAGACCCGTATTTGGGACCAGATTCTTGTTTCAAGTACAAGATAATTCGTTGAAGAACACAGACCGATATGATTATTGCAGGCACAACCCCTCCATCAGCAATACCGGATTACAATGTTTGAACTTGATTTTCACACCACGAGCGCATTCTGATACCAAAGCCCCCACGCCACATGTCCGCGAAAAACTGAAACAGAGCCTTTTCCGGGTTAGACACGCCGCACTTTTTCAAGCTCTTTCATACTTAATTTGCGGTAAGAAGGACATTCTTGAAAGTCATGTGTACTATTACCATGGAATCCGATACACTTCGCCTGAAAACAAGTTTTGGTTTATGAGTTAACTTTCTCCAGTAACCTCAGAAGGATGTGCAGTCATGTCCCAGAAATCACTAATCCAGTCGCTTGGAATACAATTTCCCAATACAAGAGTCACATCGCCAACATTTAGTTCGTTGCCTGCGTCCCCCAACGTAACTAAACGAATGATGAAGACTTCGGTGAATATAAGAGTTTCCCGATGGTTTGGCACATGCCATTATTATTCATTGTATTTACCGTGGAAAAGGACAGGGAATCTCGCGAGTTGTGGGAGAAGCACTGTGAGATCTGAAACATATCGATATTACGATTTAACAGGTTAACAGGGACGGGGTTTTCACACAGGAAGGGATGGGTATGTGTAATGAGCTGACAGAGATGCCTGTGGCACGTACAAACGCAATGTTTAATGGAAAAGAGAAGTGGACAGGTACATAGGGAAGGTTCAGATGGATGTGGTCGAAACGAAGGAAACAGGGATTAGCGTGGATAGGTATCTTGGCTGGTATAAACGAATTGGACCGAAGGGCCAGTTTCCGTCTGCATAAACCTATGAATCTGTGACTCTATGAATTAGTGGCATATCCGCCCAAACCATTAATGTCTTGCAGCTTTAATTTCAATGCTCTGCCAAATTGCAACGGGAGCTGCAGTTTATCTACGCAGCTGCCCATTAAATGTGAACAGATATTTCACTCCATTCTTCAGCTCTTTTCTGAATTTCCTCTGCGTCAGTCCATAGATACACGTGTTGGTGCACATACTGATCATTTGCAACATATAACCGAACTGTTGCAGGATATATATCGGGGTATTCAGATATCTGTCTGTGTAGGAATAGTTTTGTGCTTGCCAGTTCATGGACCACACCACATAAGGTATCCAAAATAATATGAAATTGGCAGATATCGCAAACAACAAAATCATTGATTTTCTCCGGTTCTCCACCTCTTCATCCTTCTGATTCTCACGGAGACCCCTACGGACTTTATTTGCCGCTATGATCTGTCTGACTGTTAACCCATTGAATGCCAGAATTAAGCAGATTGGTAACAACGGTGTTAAGATGCTATCAAATAACTCGAATCCTTTCCATGCCGATGGCGTCAAATAATCGTCCGTGTAGACGCAGCGCCATGGGACGTTGTCAATTGTGACTTCGGGCTCCACCATGAAATAAAACGGGACACACCTCCCGCAGCTCACTGCAACCACGGTCACTAGAACCACAGCCGCTGTTCTCTCCGTGCAGTATCGTTCCCGTAGCTTTTGTGAACAAATTGCGATAAAGCGATCGAAAGTGAAAGCCACTGTTAGCCAAACGGAACAGTCCCTGGTTACAACCCTCAGTACAAGTGTCAGGGCGCAAATTGGGGTAATAAGCAAGAAATTGGCATAAATATAGATGTAATTGGTGTGCTCCACAAGAGCCACAACGAGAACCACCATGAGATCTGCTGTTGCCATTCCCACCAGGTAACGGGTGATGCATTTGGAGAGGCCGCATTTTCCGCGAGACAGGATCACAATCGCCGTTAAATTAACTGCAAAGCAAAAACAAAGTTATTCCAAAAGCGCCAAAACGGATTCATTTCACTTAACAAATCCGCAGGACCGTTCCGAATGATCCCTGTTCCTCTGATCCTATGTCGGAAATGGCTGGCTCAGAATCTTGGCTGGGAAATGTACCCCTGACATCGTGCTGGCATCATCGACGATGACGTCCTGGCATCGTCATTACGCTCCATCTGGAGGACAGTTGCGTCGTCAACTCTCCATCAGTTTACGGCGGGGAATGAAGCCCACAACATACCCGTGATCGAGACTTGGCCCATTATTTGAGCTCAAATGTTGAATCGAGCATTGACAGTGGGAACAAAATTGACTCATGGCGACTATTGCAGTGGACATACCATGTTTGGGATGTACTACTGCAGATATAAAATCAAATTGTGAAAGAACGCCAGCGGGGAACCCCGGAGATGTTTTACGTCATTTTTGATATTGGACATTTCGACAGATATAATAAAAGAGTTCTCATTTGTTGGCTTATGCTAGACAAGGCATGTGTGTCAAAGTAAACTGAAACGTTCACTGAAATAACTGCCAGGTTGTTGTACAGTTCCAAGATTTTCTCCTGATAGAAACTCCGACCCGGAACAACCGGTACAAAACGCTTCGAAAGACGAGGATGTTAGAATGCTGGAGCAATTATAACATTGACACTAATTCAATGGTCTAAAAACCGGACATAAAATACGAGAAAAACAAAACAAAACAATCACATTCTGGAAGAAATCCGCAGGTGAGGCAGATCCGTTGCTGGGAATGAAGACGGCTATTCTACAGTGCAGCAAGTACAGCCGACGGAGTGAACCATAACCAGATCCAATATCTTACCAGGGATACCAACCGCTGCAAGTAGAGGAAAGAAAATGCTCGCGATGTAGAAAATTGCTGGATATCCCATTTTCTGTCTAAAGCAGCTTCAGTTGTACAGAACCTTCCAGCTGCCCATCTGTACAAATGATTGGTTGAACAAACCCTTATACAATAGATGGAAATTCCACGGAGACAACCAGGGCCCCCTCCTCCTGAATCACATCAGTCACAACCCATTGAACAAACACGGTAAACTATTTTTATTCATTGTGTCATTGTGCAATGAATTTGGCTCCTCACGGGATATCACAAACTAATTTTTTTGCAAAAGTGTTAACCCTTTTCAAAGGAGAGTGTTGCAAGTTCAGGAAATATCGAGACTTCAGCTGCTGAAAAACAACTATTCCGTGGAAGTATCATTAATGGCATTCAGACTCAGCTTGAAATAAGTCTAGTTTGTAACAGCTGGCGGAGCACCTTTCGCTTGTGAAATGAAGAAAGGGGGCGTAGTTTTCCGGGTGGAATGAAGTACACGTCTTCCTTGAAGGGGAGGACTCATCCGTCCCATTTGGTCTGGGAGGTTTACGTGCTGGAAATCACAGGAATAGCTGAGGACATTTAACGAAATAAACCGAGAGACCAGACCACTTCACCTCGCATCATTGATGTTTGTTTCAGTTTCTTTTATTATATTTTCAAACATTGTCACGACTGTAGGATATACAATGTTCTGCTCCTACCTCAACTTTTTCCAGGCCATTTCCTGCTTGAACCTGCCTTAAAACATCTTTCGGTCCGAATGTTCCAGTGCCCATCATTTTTTTGGCCCAAAGTAGAACACAGAACATCGAAAAACTACAGCACAATTCCGGTCTTACGGCCCACAAAGCTATGCTGAACATGTCACTCACCTAGAAATTACCAGACTTACCCAGAACCCTCTATTTCATTCAGCTTCATGTACCTGTACAACAGTCTCTTGAAATACCCTATCGTATCCGCCTCCACTACCGTTTCCGGCAGCCCATTTCACGCACTCACCACTCCCTGAGTAAAAAACTTACCCTTGACATCTCCTGAATATCTTCTCCACTACAGCTGAAACCTCTGCCCTCTCGTGGCCACCATTTTAGCCCTGGGGAAAAGCCTTTATCTATCTACCTGATCAATAACTCTCATCATCTTATACACCTCTATCAGGTCCACCCTCATCCTCCGTCTCTCCAAGGAGAAAAGGCCGAGTTCCCTCAACCTGCTTTCATAAGGCATGCTCCGCATTCCAGGCAGCATCCTTGTAAATCTCCTCTGCACCCTCTCTATGGCTTCCACATCTTTCCTGTAGTGAGGTGACCAGAACTGAGCTCAATACTCCAAGTGGGGTAATGGAAAGGCATTACTCTGTTGAGAGCATTTGGACTCTACAACAGGATATGGATAGGTTGAGTGAGTGGGCAAAAGCTTGGCAAATATTGGAAAGTGTGAGGTTATATGCTTTGTGAGGAGTGATTAAGACTATTATCTAAATGGGAGAGACTACAGTGGACTACCGAGGGATCCAGGTGTTCTTGTGCATGAAACACAATAAGTTAGTAGACAGATGCAGCAAGTAGTTATGAAGGCAAATGACATATTGGCTTTATTGCAATGGAGGTTGGAGTTTAAAAATAGAAAAATATTGATACAATTTTTTGTGTGCTGGTAAGGCCACTTATGGAGTATTATGTACAGTTTTGGTCCCATATTTAAGAAAGAGTATACCAGCATTGCAGGCAGTCCAGAGGAGATTCACAAAACTGATGCCTGGGATGAAGCAGGTAAAAAAAAATTGGACGTGTATTCATGGAATTTAGAATGATGGGTGAACATATTGAAACATATAAGGTCCCAGCATCGAGGCTGAGCTGCTTCCACTTGTGAGAGAGTCTCAAATACGGGGACATTGACACAAGATAAGGAGGTGGTCATTTAAAACAGGTATGTAGGAACTTCTTCTCGCAGAGAGTGGTAAATCCTCTACCCCAGAGTTTGTGGAGGCTAGATCATTTTTATTTGAAGTAATAATTATGTGAAAGATCAGGGAGATGAGTGCCATGGGGAACTGGCGCAGAAGAGGAGATACTATATGCCTGGAGCAGATCAGTCATTTTCATGTCAAATGGCCATATGGATTTGAAGGGCAAGATGGCC
>JAUZTB010000103.1:34542-47716 GCA_034780895.1 Rhynchobatus australiae | reverse complement strand
CCCCTCATCCTCCGTCTCTCCAAGGAGAAAAGGCCGAGTTCCCTCAACCTGCTTTCATAAGGCATGCTCCACATTCCGGGCAGCATCCTGGTCAATCTCCTCTGCACCATCTCTATGGTTTCTACATATTTCCCGGACTGAGGCGACCAGAACTGAGCATAATAGTCCAACTGGGATCTGGCCATGGACCTATATAGCTGCAACAATACCTCTCAGCTCCTAAATTCAATTCCCCGATTGATTAATGACAATACACCATCTGCAGTCTGAAGCACGGGGTCAACCTGCGCAGCCGCTTTGAGAGTCCTATGGACTCGGACCCAAAGATCCCTCTGGTCCTCCACACTGCCAAAAGCCCTATATTAATACTATATTCCGCCAACATAGTTGACCTACCTTGCAGCGGTTGACCAGCCTAGCTCTGCATCCTATCCATGTCCCTCTGTAACCTCTGACAGCCCTCCAAACTATGCACAACACACCAAACTTCATGTCATCTGCAAACTTACTAACCCACCGCTCGACTTCCTCATCCAGGTCGTTTATAAAAATACCAAAAAGAGTAAGGTTCCCAGAACAGACCACTGAGGTACACCACTGGTCACTGACCTCCACTCAGAATATGACCCTTCAACAACCACTCTCTGCCTTCTGTGGGTCAGGCAGTTCTGGATCCACAGCATAATATCCCCTTGAATCGCATGTCTCCTCACCTTCTCCATAAACCTCGCATGAGGTACCTTATCAAACGCCTTGCTGAAATCCATATACACTACATCTACTGCTCTCCCTTCATCGATGTGATGTCACATCCTCAAAAACTTCAGACAGACTAGTCAGAGAGGACCTGCCCTTGACAAAGCCATGCTGACTATTTCTAATCATATTATACCTCTCCAAATGTTCATAAATCTTGCCTCCATCATCTTACCAACCACTGAGGTAAGTCTCACCGGTCTATAACTCCCTGGGCTGTCTCTACTTCCCTTCTTGAATAAGGGGACAATATCCGCAACCCTCTAATCTTCCGGAACCTCTGCCATCTCCATCGTCGACGCAAAGATCATCGTCAGAGTATCCGCAATCTCCTCCCTCGCCTCCCATAGCAACCTGGGTACATCTCATCCAACCCTAGCGACTTATCTAACTTAATGCTTTCCAGAAGTTTCAGCACCACCTCTTTTCTAATCTCTACATGTTCAAGCTTTTCAGGCCGCTGCAAGTCCCCACTGCAATGCCGCAGATCTTTTTCCGACGTGAATACTGACGTAAAGTATTCATTAAGTACCTCCGCTATCTCATCCGGATCCACACACGTTTTCCCACTGGTACACTTGATAGGCCCTATCCTTTCGCATCTCATCTTCTTACTCTTCACGTGTTTGTAGAACGCCTTGGGGGTTTCCTTAATCCTGCCCACCAAGTCCTTCTCATTTCCCCTTTAGCTCCCCTAATCTCTTTCTTAAATTTCCTTTTAGCCTTGTACTCTTCCAGAGCTCTTTTATTTCCTAGCTCTCTGTACCTTTTGTATGTTTTTCTTTATTTTTTGACAAGATCTATTATAGCCTTTCTACACCACGGTTCCTGTCCCCTCTCGTGAATCCCCTGTCTCATGGGAACATGTCTATACAGAGCTCCACACAAATACCCCCTGAACATTTGCCACATATCTTCCGAACAGATTTCCCAGAGAAAATCTGTTCCCAATTTGAGCGTCCAATTTCCTGCCTGAGAGTCTTATAATTCCATTTGCTCCAAGTAAACACCTTTCTAGTCTGTCTGTTCCTATCCCTCTCCAGTGCTAACTTAAAGGAGATAAATTGATGATCATTGTCACCAAAATGTTCACCCCAGAGAGATCTGACACCTAACCAGGTTCGTTTCCCAGTATCAAATCAAGCACCGCCTCCCTCTTGGAGGACTATCTACATACTGTGTCAAGAACCATTCCTAACACATCGAGAAAACGCCACCCATCCAAACCCCTCACTTCTTAGAAATGCCAATCGATGTTTGGGAAATTAAAATTCCCCATCACAACAGCTCTGTTATTCTCACGCCTTTCCAGGATCTGCTTCCCTATCTGCTCCTCAATAACCCTGTCACTATTGGGCTGTCTATAAAAAAACACCCAGTAGTGTTATCGACCTATCCCTGTTCCTAACCTCCACCCACAGAGACTCCGTAGCCAATCCCTCCACAACGTCCACCTTTTCTTCAGCTGTGACACTATCTCTGATGAACAGTGCCACTCCCCCACCTCTCTTGCCTCCCTCCCTGTCCTTTCTGAAACATCTATAACCCGGCACTTGAAACAACCATTCCAGCCCCGGAGCCATCCAATTCACTGTAATGGTCACCACATCATAGCTCCAAGTATCAATCCAAGGTCCAAGCTCATCCGCCTTGTTCACAACGCTCCTCGCGTTAAAATAGACACATCTCAAGCCTGTCTGAACATGTCCCTTCTTTGTCACCTGCCTATGGTACTTAATCCTGGCCTCCTCTATTTGAGAGCCAAACACCTCTTCGCCAGTCTCTCCAGTAGAGATCCTACCCCAGATAAATCTTGTTTAAACTCTCCCCAGTAGCCTTAGCAAACCTCCCCACCAGTATGTTGGTCCCCCGGGATTCAAGTGCAACCCGTCCTCTTTGAAAAAGTAATACCTGCCCGAAAAGAGGCTCCAATGATCCAGAAAACTGAAACCATGCTCCTTACTCCAATCCCTCAACCACACATTTAACCTCCGACTCATCCTGTTCCGATACCCACTGTCGCTAAGCACAGGCAGTCATCCGTAAATTACCACCTTCGAGGTCCTGCTTTGCAGCTTCCTTCCTAATTCTCTATAGTCTCTTTTCAGGACCTCATTCCTCTCCCTACCTATGTCATTGGTACCAACAATTACCACGACTTCTGGCTGTTCCCCCTCCCCCTTTAGGATTTGTTGGACGCGATCAGAAACATCCCGGACCCTGATTTTTCTGCTGGTGGTGCTCTATGGACTAAGTCACAACTTGGCTTTGGTCCAGGCACTTTTCAATTTACTTTTTATCACCCTTTAATAAGTCGTCTATAATACTCGCACAAGTTTAATTTTGATCTTTAACTGTTAAAATGAACACCAGATCTGAAGCCTCTGCTAATGGAAAAGGTCATGGAGACCAAACTACTTTGGAAGCTTTTTCTAATCTGGATAGAATATTCTATCGGAGCTTTGCCGAATTGAAGTCCATTTTAAGAGATTTCGAAGATAAGCAAAATATTCTTATCCAGGACAGTGCCAAACAATGCAATTAATTGCTAAACTAGACCAAGCTGGTAAAGAGAGAGATGCCAAACTTCATTCACTTGTAAAAGCCTTAATTACAACCAAGCAAAGCCTGGAAAAGCTTGGATTCCAGAGGATCATCGACCTGGAAGGACCCAGTAGAAGAAACAATCTAAGAATTTTTAATTTCCCGGAGAACACCGAGGCTGGTAACCCTACAGAATTCTTTTCCGTTCTTTTGGTCGATGTGTTTGGTTCCGAAATATTCCCTGTTCAGCCATTATCGGTAGAGATCATAGAGCAGTAAGGTCTAAATCTGCTCCGGATCAAAACCCTCGGCCAGTAATTTTGAGATTTCACTATGCCAGTGTCACGGAACTCCTGGTGCGTGCTGCTCGTAAACGTGGAATGATTCAGTTTAAACGATGGAAGTTTCGAATAGTTGAAGATTACACCCCAGAAGTTATGAAAGAAAGGCTGACCCACAAACCAATTATGGTTCGTCTCTATCAAAGCAGTTATCATCCTGCACTATTGTTTCCAGCAAGGTTGAGGATTTCATTACCTGATAAATCTCGCAAAAGGTTCAGATCTGTCGAAGAGGCAGACAGATTCCTTCTGGACTGACTTTTAACTTAAAAACCCAGTAAATGCGCCAGATTTTTCTTCCTTTGATTTACTACTTATTTTTTTTACTATCCAATTGATTTTTATATTAAACCTTTCTAATTGTATTTTTTAAAATATTTTTAATGTTTTGTTTGAATAATAATTAAGAATTTAACACTTAACTGATTGCTTGCTTTCTTTTCGAAATAATTATTAAACTGTATTTCTAAATGCCGGTTGCTAACGCCCTTTGGCTCGGTTTCAATCTTGCAATAGTAGACATTTACTTATCTTTGTTTTGTTTTAAATTGCTTAATTTTAGTCAAAATATGGTGGTTCACATACTTCTCAATCTGGACTATTGCCATCGACAGAAATGGGGTTAGTTCAAGGAGAGGGTAGCATTCTGGCTATCTATTGGCCAGTTTACGGGCTCCTCGGGGAGGTGGTGGGTTTTTTTGTTTTTTTTTCTTCTTCTTTCGGGCTAAACTACAATTTTTCTTAAACTGTCGTCACATCTGTTTCCTCTTTGAAGATTTGTTTCTATTTCTTTCGGTTGGTGAGACTCGGACATACCAAGATTAACCCTTCACATACCATTTGTTTTTTTAAATCTGTCAATATGGATAAGACTATTAATTTTATCTCATGGAATGTGAAAGGCTTGAACATTCAGCTTAAACGCAAGAAGATTTTTAATGTTCTTTACAGATTTAATGCTCAGATTATTTTTGTCCAAGGGACTCACATCAGGAAGAAAGATAATCAACGTTTTTTTTTGGATTCTGGAGATGTCTACATTTTCATTCCAATTCACAAGCAAAGGTGAAAGGAGTCTCTAATTTTATAGACTCCTGAATTTCGTTTGTTCATCAGGAGACAATATTAGACCCAAATGGTAGAATTTATTAATTTTTGTTCTTCTTCATAATAAAAAAGTTGTTATGGTTAATCTTTATGCACCCAATTTAGACCATCCTGAATTTTTTAAACATTTGTTTGCATTTTTTTTTCCTAATTTAAATGACTACTCTGTGATTATGGGTGGAGATTTTAATTGCTGCTTAAACCCTTCGATGGATAGATCTGTGTTAAAACATGCACTTCCAAACAAATCCGCCGTCTTTATTAATTCCTTCCTAGCTGAATTCGGAATTTTAGATATTTGGAGATTTTTACACCCATATGATAAAGAATTTTCATTATTTTCTCATGTTTATCATAATTACCCGATGATTGATTATTTTCTTATTGATGCTAGATTAGCTCCACTTACCATGGACTGTAAATACGATGCAATTGCCATTTCGGATCATGCACCATATAAATCCATCAGGAACGGATGCTTTACCCGAATTCATTGAAAATATTACTTTCTTTATTTCTTCCTGCGAAATGGGAGCATCTAATAGAAAACATTCATTTAACGATAATTGGGGAATCTTCAGATATGTTAAAATTCATACATTAATGTAGGATCCTCAGGGGATTCTGACTGGTATAAAAAAGAATAGAATTCTTGAAAGGATTTATTAATCTGAGATGATCTATCGTGCAGATACCATCTGGTTTACGAATTTTATTAATTTGACTTTTAGATAAAGTCGCCTTTAATTGGTTGGCCAATAATTTAACAGATTTATCAGCATATATATAAAACTGACTTTTCTTTTTAAATAGTATATTTTCAATTGAAGTAGTTAATAATAAACTGTGTTGTAAATGGAGTTCTGTTCTCTTTTTAAAAAGCTCCAGATTCGGAGTACCAGGATATTTTTTATCGATTTCTTTAATCTTGTCACCCAATATACGTATTTCATTATCAGTTCGTTTTTTTCAATCCATCAGATCACAGCCCTCCAATCCGAATCCACTCGCTCCGCCACAACCCTCTGCATTATACAGGCAAGCCAATTCTCAATCCACACGGCCAAGCCTCCCTGGACCCCTTGGCCGCTGACCATCTGAAGAAGCCTACCATGTGGAACCTTGTCAAAAGCCTTACTAAAATCCATGTAGACCACATCTACTCCACTACCTCGTCACTATTCCTGGTCACCTCCTCAGTGAACCCTATCAGGCTTGTGAGGAAAGATCTTCCCTTCACTAAACCATGTTGGCTGTCCCTAATCAGTCCATACTTCTCTAAATGCTCATAGATATTATCTCTTAGATTCCTTTCCAGCAGCTTACCCACCACAGACGTAAGGCTCACTGGTCTATAATTCCCCGGACTAACCCTGCTACCTTTTTTGAATAATGGAACAACATTCGCCTCCCTCCAATCCTCCGGCACCATCCCCGTGGACAACGAGGACTCAATGATCCTCACCAACGGTTAAGAAATCTCCTCCCTCGCCTCACGAAGCAGCTTGGGGAATATTCCGTCAGGCCCTGGGGAATTATCTATCCAATATCTGGTGAGCATTGTGCACAAAATTCAAACCAGATATTTGCCGAACTAAATCACGGATGTTTATTAAATCCGTATTTCGATGCTAGACTTTGGGGGTGAACTTGTTCTTCAATCAGAGCTTTGAGAAATGTTAATACGAAACTGCAGGTTCGAGTCCTGTGGCGGCCGCTTTGCGATCAGCACCTTCTGGTTCTCTTCCTCTCCCGGCCGTTCTGTCACTGCAGATATTTACTTCGCCCGCTGCGGCTGAACAAAGTGTTTCCCCAGCATGCGATTTACACACCTCCATTTCTGACACTGCCTCCTGAGCCGCGGGCATTTTCAGTGAACCACACACCCCAACCCCCAAATAGTCAACATTGTCCAACGTCCCTTGTCATCCGAGACAGACTCTTCAATTAAACCAGAAACACCTTGGCGTTGTGTTCCAGCAGCGGGACTCGGAGGGCAGCAGACTCAGTGCGGCTATGATGGATGAGGGTGTCTGGTGAGGACGGTCTGGTGCGGCTTTTCAGCCCGCGCCTTTGATGAGACAATGTGACGCTGATGCCATTCGGTTAGTGTTTGGTGGGTTGTTGCTCACTGTTTTCGTCATTTCACTGTGTGTTTCGATTTACATGTGACCAATAAAGATATCTTATCTTATTTTATCTTATTATTTAAATAAAGTGTGAGAGTTGAGATTGGACGACACCTCAAGGTCCGTATCATTCGAACTGAAATGCGAGGTGAATTCAGACCCGTTTCTTGAACGAGCTGCTGCAGGGAGAATTCCAAGACCCTCATTGCGGCCGTGTTGACCTCGTCACCGGCAGGGGCCTCCCGCTCGGCCAACTTGACGCTCGGTTTCAGAGCCTCAAAGCGGGCTTGGGGAGCTGTGGTACATTCGTGCGGCTGATATTTGTGCCGATGGCAGGATTTTAGCCGTGAGCACCTCGCAGTTGAAGGAAGGGCCTTTGAAGATGGAATAGTTGAGAGCAAGTCAGAGCAAGGCAGGGAGACAGGCAGGGACATTGTTAATATTTGTGAAGAGAGCGGTGTAGCCACTGGTCTCTGGAGAACGCCATTGTCTGCTTCTCCTCAATCTGAAGTCGCAACCTTCGGTCACTAGCCTCCCGTTTGTTTTGAAATAAGTTTGAATGGGATGGAGAAAGGGAAGTGACCATAACGCAATAATTTTGCGGAAAGAATTCTGAAGTACGAGTTCCACAGCGGATGCCATCACCATAGCCCTGCACTCATCTTTGGCGCATCTGGACGGTAAAGACACCTTTTTACGACTATTGTTTATTGATTACGGCTCCATCTTCAACACTCACATTGCAAACAAACGCATCTCCAAACCCTTCAGCCTGCTACTGGATCCTTGCTTGCTGACCAACAGACGCTGTCAGTAAGGATAGGCAACAGCACATACACGACTATTACCCTCAACACTGGTGCCTCACAAGCCTGCGTCCTCAGCGCCCTACGCTTCTCCCTATACACTCACGACTGCGTGACCTGCTCTGCTTGAACTCCTGCAATTTTGCAGATGGTACCACCGTGTGGACCGCATCTAATATGATGCTGAGTGGGAGTACAGGAAGAAGATAGAGAGCCAAGTGACATGGCGTCATGACAAAAACCTTTTCCTAAATGTCACCAAAACTAAAGAGATGGTCATTGATCTCAGGATGTGGGGCGGTGCACATGTTCCTGTTTGCATCAACGGTGCTGAGGTCGAGAGGGTTGAGGGATTCAAGTTCCTCGTAGTGAACATCACCAATAGCAGGTGCTGGTCCAACTACGTTGATGCCAGGGCCAAGGAAGCTCGTCAACGCCTCTACTTCCTCAGGAGGCACTAAGATATTTGGCATGTCCCCTTTGACCCACACTAATTTTTGTTGATGCACCATAGAAAGCATCCCATTCGGATGTATCAGGATTTGGTATGGGAAATGCTCTGCCTGTGAGCGCAATAAATTGCAGAGAGATGGGACACAGCTCGGCACAGCAGGGCCTCGCGTTGCCTGTGGGCACTTCCACCGGAAACATTGACCATTCCTGCCTTCCGCAGACGGCTGACGCGCTGAGATTCTCCAATGTTTTGTCTTCTACTTCAGATCCCATCACCTGCAGTACCTGGTGTCTCCTGCCTTCTGCATGGAGCTGCTTTCAGGTGTGACTCTGTGAACTGAGTGGATATCTCGTTGCAGCGCACTGCAGTGAAAGCGGGAAAGGAAAGCACCGCTCATAATACTCATGGCCAAGGGAGAGGAGCTGCCTTCTGTGGGTTCTGCCGTTTTGTTCTCATCTCTTCTTCAGTTCGGCCTTCAACGCACCCGGTAGCTGAACAATCTCCCACTTTATGATTATTTTGGAGTAAACGATAAACTGCTGGGGAATTCCGCCTGCCAGGCAGAATTTGTGGCGGCAGAGGGATAGTCTGCGTTTGGGTCAAGACGCTGCCTCAAGATGCGTTTCTTTGGGAGGAGATAGCGAACGCAGAGTGTTGAGGGTGAGTGGCCGGCAGGTAATCAGGTGGATGATGGTTAGATGGAGCCGGGTAGTGGGCGGTGTTTGGAGGTCGGGTGAGAGTCTGGAAGGTGACAACGGATCGCCAAAGGGCCACAGATTGTGGATTATGACGATTAAGGAAGGTGAGAGGTGGAACCACAGAAGGGAGGGGTGATGTGAAGATGGCACCAGTGGGGAAGTTAATAGGAGGTCCCGTGGCTTCGTCCAGTGAGTGATAGGCGGATAGAATCAGGTGGGGAAGGAAAGGAGGCCCATTGTGAGGTGGGAAAACCCGTGCATGACGGATATATGGGATTATATTTGAAGGGAGGTGTAGGTGGGAGAGTCTGGGTGGGTCAGAAGGAGAGAGTAATGAACTCAGGTGGTGCGGGTCACCTAATTTTGGAAAAGTCAATGCCCATACCAATGGGTTGTGGGATATGAGGTGCCGTACTTCCAGTTTGACTTTGCCCTCACCCGGGCCGCGGAGATGACCGAGGACAGACACGTTGGTGAGGGAATGGGAAGAGGAGTTCGGAGGACATGCACCCTGAAGCTTCAGATAGCCATTGCGGACAGTACTTAGGTGCTTCCCAGAGAGGTCTCCTTTTCTACGCACTGTAGACGAGGCCACACCGAGAGGACTGACTGCAATAGACAATGTCTGAGCAGATACATGTGGACCTCTGCCTCACCTCTGTGGGCTGTTCATATCCTTGGATGGCGGTGAGGGAGGAGATGTGGGGACAGGTGTTTACACCTCTTACGCTTGCATGAGAACACGCCGGGGGACAGGGAGGGATGAACGATCCATGGAGTTATGGAGACAGTGGTCTCTGCGGAAAGCAGAACGTGGTGAGTAGGGGACTATATGACCGGTGGTTGTTGTTGGGAGGAACACTGAAGTGTTTTCTCGTGTCCAGATTAAATGGAAGCTGTTAAATATCTATTTGGTGCCAGAGGCACTGGATATATTGAAATCTGTTTGTTGCCAGGGTAAGTGAATACTGCAAAATCTCTGCACGGTGGCGCTCCTGTTCGAGCCGTTCCCTCACAGCGCCAGAGAACCGAGTTCAATTCTGAACACCGGGCCATCTGAATGGAGTTTGCACTTTCCCCCCGCGAGGGCACGGGAATCCTCCTGGTGCAGACACATTGTGAATTAATCTGATAAATTACATTGGATTGACAATGTTGAGGTCAGGTTTTCCACTGATGGAAATTTCTGTCAATTTCAAAGTTCAGTTTCGCTGATTGAATAAGATATACTGAATAAGAGGAGAGTAAAGCTCATGGGTGGAAACGTCTGCTGGGGATACATGAGATCGGAGCGCTGGTCATTCTGGCTCTGCAGCCCCGCGCCCACTATTCAGATGTTGATCCTGAGCGTAACTGCGAGCTTGTCGTATTCAAGACGGGATGTAATCGATAACAGTAACATGGGCAGAATTCCCTTCATGTCATCAATATCTCATCCGTCTGCATGTATTTTTTTGCAATGCACTGATGCACAACATCTTTCAAACAGCACACCTGCACGCGGCCGGCTGACACTTCATCAATGGTCAGTCAAACTGTGCTTGTGAGAAGTCCGTGCTGGGTCACCCGTGACCTGTGCAAACAGAAATCTAATTCCGCAGTGATCAATGGCTCCCCATTGGAGGATCTCGAAAACTCAGCCAGCTCAGCCCCTCTCTGCTTCTGCCACAAAGAGTTCTCGAAGACTTTTGTGACTTTCGGTAAGATCTCCGTACATTCACGGAACTGACTGTAGAGGGATAGCGATCTGGTACAAACAGACTGCTCCCATATGCAACCCAGCATTTCTGGCGTCCAGTGAATCTTTGGTGCAACTACTTTATGGAATTAATATTTTTTATATATAGAAAGAGAACCAGGCGGAAGACATTACTCTTGGATCCATCTGACCGTGGCCCTGTGCAGAAGCAAACAGACACCTCCAATACTGTACTTCAACCCTCCCTGAACTCAGGTCACCATGCGCTTTGCCTCCCTATCCATCTATTGCAGATATACGCTTGCTTCACTGACTTCTATACAAGGGAAGCAACATCGCTTTGAATGTCAACCTGACCAATTCACTCACCTTAGCACAAGGAGCAGAAGTGTCCAAATGTAGACGAGTTCATGTTGACCTGTGCAATATGCTGGTGAGGTTACACGTGGAGAGATGCAAACAATTTTGTTCTGCGCACTTTGGGAAGTGCGACAACGGCCGAGCGAGGGCGCTGAGTCAGTAGAATGGTTCCGTGGCTGACAGATTTCAGCTGCAGATTTGATCGGAGAAACGCGCGCGTTCTCAGTGAAGCCAAACAGGTTAATACGAGACTTGTACAGACTAATTTCGAATGCTTATCCTTTGTCAAGCTGAGCAATATATTTGTTGTTGCGGGTGGGGAATTGATCCAAGGAAATTAAAAAATAAAAAGGACAGACTGGCAGTGGTCGGAATTGATTCCTCGCCTCTGCAGAGAAAGTGGAACCTTCGTCCACCACAATATATCGCTCGTCCAGCCAGAAACACGTGTGGCACAGTGCCGATAACATGCCATTTATTCCAACAAAACAGACGCGCTGAAGTGGTTCATGTTGGAACCCTTGTGTCCTGCACTGGCCCTTCAGAGTTCCTTTCCCGAAGTTACTGCGCTGGGCTCGGCATTTCCTTGTATCCATCCCATCCACATTTGCTTCAATTCAGATGGCAGAGGTGATCGACAAACGGCTGTTACTTCAGAGGGGAAGGGGAGTAGCAGCCATTTGGATTTCCCGGAGCCGGTGCCTTGCTTATACACATGCTCGGCATATCCCTGACTGTCTCCCTCCCTTGCCCTGCCTGCTCCTCAGCATTCTTCGTCCGACTGATTTCTCCCCCTGTCTTTTCATCCTTCTCTCACCCCACCACCCGCCAGTCTCCATCTCTCTTTATTCCAGAACATTTTAGGTTGCGAAGGGTCCAATGACTCCAACCAATATCTAGCTCCCTTTCCAGCAACGAGATTCCACGCAGAGGAAATCAGAAACTCCCTCTTCAAAGTGGATTTAACGTCACATTGTCAAGGAGAGAGACCGTTAGAGACAATCACTGGGAAAGGTCAGACCACTTCGTCAACCGCACATAATGCTGAATTTTGCAGACTCGAACTTGCTTTTGATGTTCATAATCCCATGAATCAGAGTCTTTGAACTGGGAGGGAGAAACCTTCGTGTCTCTGTCAATGGGTAGAATCGGCTGGAAGTCTCACACGGTTGGTGACTGGTTCATTGCACTCCCTGTCCTTGGTCTGATTTCCATTTGCATCGCGAATGCATCTAAGAATTCAGCTGTTGGCGCAGCGGAGGCTGTGGTGCGCTCGCCGTGATATCACGCAGGCAGCAGAGTGGGTAGTCTTCCCACGAAATCTGCTCCTGGTGATCCTTCTGGAGGACGAGTTGTGCGTGACACGGAGAGGGTCGTTCAGCTCTTCAACATGGAATACCCTCTTGTGTCGTGTAAAATCTAAAGGTCTGTCTTCCAAATTCCAGCGGTCCTTTGAGTAATCTCAGGATGCAGCGCGATGCAATGAGAAGAGCCGCGTTGCCGCTTCAGATGTTGCCGCTTCCAGCTGCAACAACCGTCACTCTGCGCTGAAAGCTGCAGTTCAGCAAATGGTGTCGGTGCAGCGAGATGTGAAGATCTGATATCTCGATATCAGTGAATAATCGTGGATCACGTCTTTTCCACCATCCGGAATAGATGAAACGACAGCCAGTGATAAAACAGGGAGACTGTACAATGTTGACCATGAGTGTGCGATGCATTGCAAATGCTCGCGGCTCCAGACACAGTGTCTCAAATGGAAAAGATTGAATCGCATTCGGTCGAACTGCGTTGACCAAATGTTCCGGACAGAGTAAATATCTGCAGTGACAACGTGGCCTGGAGCAAGATCGCACCAAGATCTGCCGACCCATAAACGGCAGCAAAAGGAATGGAACCGAACTTATGTGGACAATCTTCAAATCTCCGAATGAGGACCTATTTAAGCGAAAATGCCCAGCTCCAAATATGGACTGAATAAACACATCTGGGTCAAACCGACAAATATCTGGTTTGAGTCGCATGTGGAACATTCTCCAAAAATAAAAATAAAATCACAGAAGATGTAAATCTGAGAACAGAAACAGAACAGACGTGAAACTTATCAGGTTGGGCAGCATCTGTGGTTAGAAAAGCAGAGTGAACCTTTCAGGTCGAAGACTCTTCGTCACACCTCAGATATCACAGCAAGAATTTTGAAAAACTGTTGTCAGGGTGAATGACAACGGTGGAAATATTCACTCTCCTCACACCCTGCAGCAGCGGGGAAATAGACGTTTC
>JAUZTB010000098.1:112537797-112548192 GCA_034780895.1 Rhynchobatus australiae | reverse complement strand
ACTTGAACTCCTCTATCCTGAGGGCCTGATGAAGAAGTTGCTATCTTATGGTTTAATATTGTGCAGCATAGGTATGTCATGAAGCTAAAAAGTTAATGCTTAGGCGAGTACCCGTCCATTATGTGACAGTAAATTTATCACGCACATCCCAACACCAAAATTTTGTGGGTTTGGACTTGATGTACACATGCCTAGATGCTGTAGAACACAAGTCAGCAAAATCTTTGGAACATTGAACTCTGTTTACAATGCAAACCAAGTTGTGTTAAATTGGGTAGTGTGGGACACCAGCCTCCCCTCCTTGGACTCTGTCTTTACCTCTCATTGTCTTGGTGAAGCAGCCAGCATAATCAAAGGCACCACCCACCCAGGTCATTCTCTCTTCTCTCCTCTTCCATTGGGTAGAAGATTCAGGAGCCTGAGGGCACGTACCACCAGGCGTAGGGACAGCTTCTACCCCACTGTGATAAGACTATTGAATGGTTCCCTTACATGATAAGATGGACTCTGACCTCATGATCTACCTTCTTGTGCCCTTGGACCTTATTGCACTGTACTTTTTCTGTAGCTGTGACACTTTGCTCTGGACTGTTATTGTTTTCACCTGTACTACCTCAATGTACTCTGTACTAACCCAATGTAACTGCACTGCGTAATGAATTGATCTGTACGATCGGTATGCAAGACAAGTTTTTCACTTTACCTCAGTACAAGTGACAATAATAAACCAGTACCAATATATGTTAAAGACATGTTTATCGGCCTTGCACAACCTCCAACATCTCACTGTTTAAAACCTATTGGAGCACTTTGGAACTGTAGTCTGCTGAAATGCAAGGAAATGGCAACCAAGTAGTGCACAGTCTGGCCTCATAGCATTGAAATAAATGATCAGATTACCTTTTAGTGAAAAGAGGTGTTGATTAAAGAATAAATATTGACTGAGGCAGTTGGTGAATTCTCTTACTACACTTTGAATAGCATCATGGAACCTCTTACAGTGTGATGAGGAAGGTGAAATGAAATGGTGGAAGGTGTAAGATAAAAAAGGCTATTAATGAGTTTTAAGATTAAAGGGCAGCATTAAGGGGTTGTTAATGGGAAGAGTAGAATTATTAGCCAAAATCATTGAACTTAAATGTCGAGTCTGAAAAGCTGCAAAGTACCCAGAGGAAAGATGAGGTGTTGTTTACATTCGAGTACTTTGGATCAATGTGGGAGGCAAAGGTCAGAACTGGACTGGGATATAGAAATAATGTGAGAATTAACCAGAAACCAATACACATTAGATGATTTTATTCAGTCCTGTTTGTAGTAGATGGTATTGATACCAAGGACTTGCATGTTCTTAATCATAATCAGTGTGATTTTAATTCTATATATGTCCTCCATGTTAGAAGTGTACACTGAAGACCATTTGATTTTGTGTTTTGTATTTTTGCCGGTTAACCACAAGAATTTGATCGGCATGAAATCATGATCTATGAGGAAGTAGCGAGGATGCCACCCTTTCAGAGGAAGACTCTGGTGTTGATAGGAGCTCAAGGTGTGGGGAGACGGAGCTTGAAGAACAGGCTCATCGTAATGAACCCCATGCGGTTTGGAACAACAGTCCCATGTAAGATTTGTTTTATAACTGCAGATTTTATGACTTTTGTTTGGGAATGAGAGTTCCTTTTTTTTTGCCCTTTCTTGTTTCCCCTTCTCTGTGATCCCACTGATCTCCGCAGTTGGGCATGTTCTAGAAAAAAATACTTGGAGTTTGGAACTTTGTAATATTTACTAATATGTCAGTGGATTAAAATTGTCATGTTTTACTGTTCATTAAAAGTTGATCTGTCTGAGGACTTAGAAACGAAGTTACAGAAATTAGTTTTACAGAGACACGAGGCCTAGAGATAAATTATTTTAAAATTCATTTTCTGAACTTGAACGTGTATTTCCCCCTCTCTAGTGCAGGCTCTATACTGAAATGTTTAAACATTCAGATATCTTCAGATTAGACAAAATCAGTACTTAAATGATCAAAATTGATTTTTTTTTCTTTGGATTAATCTTTTCCATTATGATAAATCTCTGGATAATTTTATATTAATTTAGGGGAAGACTGCACGTCTTCAGTTATGTTAACATATTGAAGTTTAATCCCAAAGATAGCCCTGGAACAGAAATCAGACAAATTAGGTAGAGCCAAGGAAGGAGCTGGTAAGTTTATCAGGGAGGTGCATTTCTTGAGGGGGGGAGAGGGAACGGCAAACAGAGAAACATTCCTGAGCGGAGGCCACACGTGCTGTTGGAGGAGTTTGTGGGGGTAATGGTGGTGGGATTGGGCCCAGGTTGACAGGCAAGCATTGCAGTGGGCCAGAGTTGGAGGAATGAGAAGTTTTTGTAGACTGAGGTTGTGGTTCTTTAGAAGATTGTAGAGATGAGGAGTCACGAAGCTTGGATGGGACTTAAACTTGGGGTTTTACATAGAGGTTACTGGACTGGAGGTGAAAGTGGCTGGTCTTTATGCTGTAGGGCTCGGCATGTGAAAACTGTTGTTTAGCCAGGGACATTGCCTAGAGTGGGGCATGAAATCAGTGGCAAGGTTACAGACATTAATGCAGAAGGTAAACATGATGGCTTCTGTTTTTCTGGCATCGCCTCCAGGAACATGTTTCCTCCTTTATCCCTGAGTGGTCCTACCCTCACTCTAGTCATCCTAAATGGGATAGATAACGGGACAGCCAAGGCCTCTGGTCGAGACCCTATACCAATCCTGATGCAGAGTCATGACCCAAAACACCAACCATCCCCCTGCCTCCACAGATGCTGCCTAACCCTCTGAGTTCCTCCAGCATCAAAGGTTATTCTGTTGCGGGTGCTTGTAAAATATACTCACTGCACATTCTCACCCATTCTAGGGCACAAAATTCCAAAGATTCACAACTCCTCTGAGTGAAGAAGTTTCTCTTCAGCAATGGGCTATACTCATTGGAGATTAAAAGGAGACATAAGATTTAAGTACAAGATCTTGAAGGGCTTTGATGGGAGATGCTGGGAGAATGGTCCCTTTGCACAGGAAACTGGAAATAGGGACATATTTTCAGGAGAAAAGGAGTCACCCATTTGTTGGAAGTGAGAAGGAATTTCTTCTCAGGGTTGCGATTCCTAGAAATTCTCTATGCCAGACAGCTGTGGATAGTGAATCATTGAATATATTTGAGGTTGAGATAAATACATAGTTGTTCTATAGGGGAGTAGGCGATTATGGGAAACGAGCAGGAAAGTGGAGCCAAGACCAGGATTAGATCAGTATGATCTTACTGAATGGTAGATTGAGCTCGACAGGCTAGATGACCTACTTTTACTTCTGTTCTTAAGCTCTTGGCCTGATTTATGTGACTGAGTCAGTTACCCGGAGACTACACTTCCAGTCCCAGAATCTTCAGCCAGGGGAAACGTACTCCTAGCACCTTTCCTGCATAAGCACTCTTGGACTTTACCATGTTTCAGTGGGAAGGACAAGGCGCAAATATTTAAATGAAACCAATCTTCAATAACACACGAGTTCAACGCTCTAACCCATGTAAACACCAGTGTTTACATGGGTCTGATGACAGGGAGAGCAACAGTCCCTAAGGAGGAGGACTTGTTTACAATGTTAGCAGACGGGGAGACCAGGAAGCAAGGCTGTTTTCCAGCTGTTCGTGGGAACTGGGATCTAAAGAGCAGTAGGTTAAGCTGCAGAAGAGGTCAGAAGAAAACTGGAGGAAGCAAATGACTGTGACTTGGTGCCAGGACAAAGGAAAGCCTTGGGTGCAGTATAGCAAGGTGGACCAAGGAAAGGGAGAAGCAGGAGGGACTGCTGAACATCATCATCTCAGATGGTAAAAGAAGTTTGAGCTCCTCACGAGATGTGAATCAAAGTACAGGAATACTTCCTATTAACAACATAAAGCTGAGGTTTCATGAGTGTATGCTTATTTAAAAAAAATTGAAAGTATTTTTCTTTTCTGCCTCTGGCAGATTTATTGACGTGTCTCTGGGTCATCTACTGTTGAATATTTTCCACAGCTAAAGACACTTGTCAAGAACGTGGCGATATTAAAATGGAATTAGTGTAGGATTAATGTAAACGGGTGCCTGACTGTCAGTACAAACTCAGGCAGAGAGCCTTGCTTCCATGCTGTGTGACTGACCAATCACCTCCATAGAAGGTTGCTTTTACCTGTGCTAAAGTTTTTGCAAAATTGAATAAGACTGTACTTTGTGTTTTAAAATATTCGTTTTTGTGTTTACTGCAGTTACTTCAAGAAAACCGAGAGACGATGAACAGGACGGACATGCCTACAGATTTGTATCACGGGCAGAAATGGAACTGGATATAAGAGGCAGCAGATACCTGGAACACGGGGAGTATGAAGGAAACCTCTACGGGACAAAGATTGACTCAATCCATGAGGTGGTTGGCACAGGAAGAATGTGCATTTTGGATATTAATCCACAGGTAAAATAACGTGAAAGGTCAATATTTAGGTAATTAGCAATGAAATTAGCCAAATTAATTGTATAATGACAGAAGAGCGCTTGAGGCAGGAATTTGAATCTGGTAATAATATAATTACATCTCGAACATTTTTAAAAGCTGGATCACATCATATTATCTGGTTTTTTCCCCCCACTTCAAAAATAATTGAGACAAATTGTTTTTTAAACTGGCCTTTTAATCATTAACGAATGCAAAGGGAGAGAGATTCTGCAATATCAGTAGATCAATCAGATGTCTGTTCCTACCAACCATTCTACTCTTAATCAATGTAGCAATTTAATTTTCCTGTTAATTATTTCAATGTTAATTAAATGGAAGAAATCTAAGCAGAATATGTTTTATGGTGGGAGTGGACAAGGAGGAGGCGTTGATTAGAAATCCTGTTATTTTGGGCATATTTAATTAAGCAGCTCCTGTTTCTTTCCAAAACTGTAGAGATTACAGTGTGTTGAAGTATGTTGATGCTAAGATGGTATGGAATAATAAAGTGGAATTATTGGGACAGAATGACCTTAATCCACTGCTTCCCCTCTGCTCTTTTATTAATTTCTCTGTTTTGCCTTTGACATTGACAACTCCTGGAAGAAGGTTTTATTGGCATCATTACCTCCCCTTATCTTCATGTGTGAACCAGGCAGCAAGTTTTGGAGTGTGAAAGGCATCTCACCTGGCCAAGACTTCTGTCCACCAAATTGACAGAGTTTGCTGGTTAGAATTTAGGAATAATTCCCGTGCTTAATTCCTTCAATTACCCCACCGTTCACTAGTTCAGGGATATTAAAGCAAATTGTGTTACCCCTAATATTGGCCTGAAATTGGCTCATGCTGCACATGTAGTGTTAGAGTGAGCCCTCCTGGTTTGTTTGGAATTGGTTTATTATTGTCACATATACCGAGATACAGTGAAAAACTTGTCTTGCATACAGTCCATACAGATCAATTCATCACACAGTGCATTGAGGTAGTACAAGGGAAAACAATAACAGAATAAAGTATTAAAGTTACAGAGAAAGTGCAGTGCAACTAGACAATAAGGTGCAAGGTCATAACGAGGTAGATTGAGAGATCAAGAGTCCATTTTATTGTACTAGGGAACCATTCAATAATCTTACAATAGCTGTCCTTAAGCCTGGTGGTACACATTCAGGTGTCACTGATCCATTGCTTTATTAAATGTCTTCTGGTGTGTTTCTAATGCTTGTTTATACGTATATAATGCCACTAAACCTTTCTTTGGTATATTTGATTTGCTTGCAGGCACTGAAGATACTGAAGACAGCTGAATTTATGCCGTATATTGTGTTTGTTGCCGCTCCTGAATTAGAAACACTTCGTGCCATGCACAAAGCTGTCATTGACGCTGGAATCACAACTAAGCTTCTCACAGTAAGGGTGCCTTAAATTTTCACAGCTTTGAATTTTGGCATTCATACTCTTTTATTTCACTTTTTGACTGACGAAGCAAATACTGTTGCTATTACTCCATTACAATTAGATTTATTGCAAACAATTATCAAGTAACACTTTTGAAATATGTTCTTTAGTGTTGATTTTCTAATTGATATTTTTATCAAATTATTAATCTTTGGTGATTTGAGTTGTGGGCCGTGGCTTCCTTTAACTTTTTTTTAACTCTGTGCCATTTGGGGTTTCTGCGGCCTTGTTTCTCCATATCTACCTTGTGCATTCCTCACATTCTTCATGCTTATTTTGAAATTAATCCTACAAAAGAGACGTTTGGTGCTTCAATTATTTATTTATCTATTTACTTATTTGCAGGACACAGACTTGAAAAAGACAGTTGATGAAAGTGCTCGAATTCAGCGAGCATACAGCCACTACTTCGACTTGACCATTGTCAATGATAACTTGGACAAGGCTTTTCAGAAGTTACAGACTGCAATAGAGAAACTCTTTATCGAGCCACAGTGGGTCCCAGTTAATTGGGTTTACTAATACGTCGAAGATTAAATCTTTGGTTGTGTGAATAAGAATTGAATAACAATGTCACATTTGACAACACATCAGATGCAGAGGCAGGAAAGCTCTGTTTTATCTCATGCCTTTATATTCTTTCTAGGTTCTGTTTATAGTACACTATTTTGGCATTTTATATAAATAACTGAAGGGAAAGTGTTCTTATAAATGTAATTTATTTTAATTTTTTTCTAACTTTTTACAGATGGTGTTTGTACCCATACATATCAAGTGAAGGAAAATAAGTTGCAAAGAAACTCTTATTTGCCTTCAAGTATCTAGTTTACAGACATGTATTCAAGTCTTAAGCTTTTTTGATGCTAAGTAAATTCTTTTTTTCAGATTTCAGACTTGTAATTGATTAACTAAGCCTCTGTTGTATGTATCAGCTGAAGCTTTGCATCAGGTGATGTACAGTTTCTGCAATAGTTGCAGATAATGAAATATTGTCACAATGTGTTGAGAGTTAACACACAGCTTCAGTCTATTCCTAAAGTGTAGTGAGTCCTGCCATTAGATGTTTGTAAAGAACATACTAAGCTGATGGCTGGCCTCAGCAAGCCAGTCTTGAATTGTCACCATTTTATTAGATGTCACTGTTTCTACTTGCATCATTTGGGTTTCAGTCGAATATAGGTAATCCCTGTGTATTTAGTGCAATGAAAATAGTCAGAACATATTGCATGTCGTATTTCATGGCGGCGATGACAGTGGTCTTGTTTCTGTTTTCTAAGAATGGATGTGTATCATTTACTTTATTCCCACTTTGAAAACATCTTGCATTTGTATAGAGCCTTCAGTGCAATGACATATGCCGAGATGCTCCACGACAACCTCAAGCCCTGCCTATCAGATATGCTCAGGGCTGAGGTAAACAACATCAGAGCGATTGTGGCCAGTCAGTAAACTGCAATCCTGGATGGGTTCCACCTTGTCTTCAAATATCTCCCCTTTCTATCATTTGGACCTGTGGTGGATTAGTTGACAAGAATGATAATTGTTGTTTGTCTTCCTGGGAGGAAGTAGAGGGCAATTTGTGAGATGGAAATCCAAGTCTTTATTCCTCTGTTTTAATTATGATCCAGAATGTAATGTGCAATGTAATTGGCTAAGAGTGCTCTTGCACTGAAAAATTAAACCCAAAGCTTGACACCAGTACTTGTGATGTGTTAATTCTCTCAGGGCAGCTTTACCGCTGTACTCCATTTAAAAGGTGGACAGCAATTATTATCTCCACCTCGGCCACAGCTCTGTAACACTGCTGTATGTCATATCCTTGCACACCCAAACGTTGGCTTTTGACGCACTTTAGATCAATGACATAGTCAACATCAGCCAACACAAGAGTTTACTACCAATCAACTCCAAACCACAGAAATGTAATCTTTGGATATTATAAACATAATTGAGATGAGTCAGATAAGTGGATTTGGGCAAATTAAATGGACAACCTCGGTTGACAGCCATGGTGGGATAAATGGCCCATGACAGATGGTTTGAGCTCTAAACTGAGACAAAATGCTGGAAACACTCAGCAGGTCAGCCAAAAGAGAAAGAGTTTCTGCTCCTAATCAAACACCCTTCCTCAGAACTGGGAAGGAAAAAAAAAACCCCAAGGCTAACAGACGCTCATCCTGAAACTCTGCAGTGGGTCGTAACCACATTTGGCCTGCTCTGCTTGAACCAGTGCTAATTGAACAATTTAGGTGTTATGCAAAGATACAAGGCATTCAGCATTATGTTGACAATTCCTTGCACATCCTTGATGCTTGCCAAAAATTGCTGCCAGTCTCAAATGAAAACCAAAATCAATGTCAAGTTCAATCCAAGAATAGAACTTCCAGGCACAGTGTCCACTGCTAGCTAGAAACAGGGACAGCTTTCCCCTACCCTTCTCCCACTCCCCAATAGATAGTATACTCAAGACAAGTAAGATGTTGGATTGAGAAGCACCAGTCTTCATTTCTCCTTGAGGCCAAGTTTGATTTTGATGAGGTGCCTCATGTAAGCCGCTGTGATAATGCTGGAGGAAATGATCAATGCAAAACAGATCAGCACAGACCAGGTGGAGTCGCCGTGCCACGTCTGATAGAAATGCTGCCTGTGTTTATAATCCAAATGGATCGCTTCCAGTTGGGCCAGGGTGCAGAGGACCATGAAGATGTGGAAAATCTGATGCCCCTGTAGGAAGATGTCGCACTTTCCTGGGAGCCACTTCTCCGGGTGAGGACAAGAGAAGAAATGAGCACTTATGAGGAAGAAGATGATCTGGCATTCATGGTACAAAATGGAAGAGTCAGTACAACTGGACGAATAGCAGCTGTATATCCGGTGAACCACAGGACTAATGTCTAGCATGTAGGCCAGCCCAGCTGGGACTATCTGGTAGAGTTTGCGTGACCAAGGGTGCAGCACCTTGGCGTTGGATTTTGCATAGCAGCATCCTAAACAGGACATCCAAGCCAACAGGGTAGCCATGGGGAGGTAGAATGTTTTGATGAAGTGGTACCATTCCTCTTCAATGGAGTAGTAGTAGTGGACCAAAGCACTCCCATACTGATAGACTGCCACACCAACATAATCCATGAAGAAAAAGGAGTAATGGGCAAATTCTGAGCGAGCATGCAGAAGGTGGGCAAGAGAGCTGCAGGTCAAGTAGTTAAAGGCAGACAGCAGGAGGATCAACAGTGGCAATGCGTGCTGGTCTGACCAGAAGTCCACTGTCTGGGAGAACTCCTGCAGTTTTAGGAGGATGATCAGCGCAGCGAAGAGATGGGTCCAAACGTTGACAGACTCGTTGTGCCGCAGGAACAAGGTGAAGAAGTAGTACCGCCAGTTCTGCTCCACAGGCCTGTAGCCAGAGTAGATGTATGACTCCCGGAATATCCGTGGCACCTCCCAATCCTTCACGGTACAAGGCAGGCTGGGAATGGACTGCTCCACCAAGCTCGGGATCTGACGGATCTGCTGGATGTTGATGAAGAGTCTACCAATCTGCTCCATCACAACAGTCGTCATGGTAACACTGCAGATATACAAACACTGATATCTGTAAATTCAGAAGAAAATAGAAGGATTATTGAAGGAATAACACTTTACATTACACTGAAAAAGCAACTCTACATCTTGATCCAGGAAAAGCACTTGTATCACTAGATGCCTTACATGAACATGGGATGCCCCAATGCACTACACAGCCAATGACCTACTTTAAAGGTTTGGTCCCTATATAATGTACAAACTGCTGCAATCAAATTTTCTGTTACTGACTCAGTGTGGAAGTTTGCTGTTAAGGGCCATATTTATAGCCTTTGCCTAGTTTTGAGTAGAACAAAGTCTCACCAACAGCAGTAATAACCAGCTACTTCTTTTACCCCCCAGTGATTCTGCTGAAAGGTTAACTACAGGCCCCAGAACATTGAGAAGAACTTCCCTGTCCTTCATGAGATTTTGTTTTACATCCATAAATGAACAGCCAGAGATTTCTTTCAACTGAGCCAAAAGACTCTCTGCTAGTGAAGCAGAATGCCTGTACCCTGCACATAATGTCAGCTACACTTCTGTGCTCAAGTCTCTGAAGTAAGCCTAGCTAGTTCTTTAAATGAATTTGAGCATTATTTCATCTGGTCCCCTCCATGTGCAGAAGCAAAGTCAGAACAGATACACATCAGGACAAATAATAGATCAAACACAGTTCAGTTCAGAATCAACAATATGCACCCTATTATTAGGGCCTTGGCATTAAACATCCCTTAAAAAATTAAATAGCTACCAACAAATATCCATTTTTGTCTCTTTCTCTCCCCTCTGTTAGGATGCAGGTGAACACAAGGAGTGAATTATTCAGGCTTAAAACTAATAAGGGGCCACAGGTTGTTTTAGAC
>JAUZTB010000098.1:112524267-112536738 GCA_034780895.1 Rhynchobatus australiae | reverse complement strand
TTTATTCTGTGTTGATGCATTTTTGCTGAGCTACATTTTGAATAGTGAAGTTGTTTTATATTTTACTGGAAGTTTTATGTTCTGGCTTACTGCTTATGTTTTTTGTTTCCTTTCCCTTGTCCCTCCAGGTTCTAGTTTAGTTAAGTCTGTGGAGATCCAGGATTTTCAGAGCAGTTTATTAATGTTTATTCAACACATTCCATGCCCCAGAACATTAAAAATAAAAGCTCATTATGTGAGCTATGAGCCAGCTACATATCAGAGGTCCTCTTTATTCTTCAGGTTTTAATTACCACTATACATGGTCAATTTGTGGAGTAACTAACCCAGTATTGTTAAAGCTTGGTTAGAATGGCAGTCCTCTGCTGGAAGGAAAGTCAGGAGATGACAGTACAGATGTTAAGGTGAAATGCAGTTAACACTCTGCCCAAAGTGGCTTTTATGCCTTTTACATACATCATTGGGTGAGAAAAACTTCTTGGGGTGAATGCTGGTGAGGATATGAATGAAGACTTCCAGGTGAAGACTAGTATAACAAAGCAAATTCTACCTCATGGATGTTGATGATCAGGTTTGAAAGTTCTGTTTTGGAAGGGGAAGCAAAGTTGGAAGTTGTTTGAACAAATATTTTGGGCGATAAAAAAGGAATTGAGGAAATACAAAGTTTCATTATTTAGGAGGTAGTTTACACGATTGAGTCCATGAGGGTTATTCCCAATGGGACACATTCTTTAATAAAGAAAACAGCTAATGTTGTTGACAGAGAAAACATCTGTGGTAAAGATTTGGAATCCTGGTGCATTGAGACTAAGAACAAACTTAAGCCTAGTAAGTCCAATACCAAAGTCCTCCTAAGAGGTTTTTAAACAAAGATGGTTGGGCAGCAGAGAAGAAAGTTGAATGGAAAAAGCAAGTAGGAAATAATTTGTGAAGAACAAGTCAGAGGATAAAAATGAGTATGGTTTTATAAAAATTATACTTAAATATTATGAATAAAATGAAAGCTGATGGGTGAATAATAGTGTAGGAGATGTGGTTACTATTGGGAGATGAATAATCCATGTTTCAAAATTGAGGGATAGAATAGGAAAAAGGGAGAATGGGTAGCAGGGTATTCTAAGATTATGTACAACACAGAGGGAACAGTATCTTAAGGAACCATCAGAGTAAATACAGGCCTGCTTAACAGTGAAAGAAAGGGCATGATAAAACAGTGGTTGGCTTGTTAGTAATTCACAGTGTGCATCTAGATCCCACAATGGACTGAGAATACGAAATTAGTTTAATAGATTTTTCCAGGTTTTTAAATTTTGTCACTGTTTAAAAACAACCTTGAAACTATCAGATTATAATTGCAAATTCAACTGGTTCACTATTCTTGTATGATGTAGTTGATTAAATTATTCTCTGTAGGTACAGGGGACAGAAATGTCCTTAGATGGGAAGAAATGAAATATGTAATACTGAAGAGTGCAGAAATGATATTGGCATGAGATTACAGGAGGCAGCAGGGAAACAAAAATGTCTTTGCAGGACTATGTATAAATTACCAAAGGAGGTGAGAGACCATGCAAGCAGACACATGCATATTCCAGCATTTTGGGAGAAAAAGCAAATTGACAGAAGAGTTCATAGCATATTATTCTGATATGGAAGGATGGGAGTATTTATTCCTTCTGAATACTGGTGTACTTGTCTCATACAGAAAGTGAATTCCATAGTGAAGATCTGCCATATTAAGGCCAGGGACTTTCTAAAAGGTAGAAGTAGATCTAATCATAGGGATTTCAGTGAGGGTAATTAGACATTGTAGAGGAGGGGAACTTAATATTCAAAAGGTCAGGGCATTTTGTTGAAAAGATGTGCATAATGCAGTCCTGTCCAGAATGGAGATGAGGTAATTCCCCTGTCAATCAAGCCCAATGAATGTGCTGCTGTGTGACATGTACGTAATTTGTATGTAACCTGCACTTGCTATTTTTGTTTTTGAGAAATTCAGTGGCTGTGGTCCCTGAGGCCTGAGCTGATCTAGGTGATTAGGAGGGCTCAGGGCAGTTTAAGCGGGGAGTGTTTGGAGCCTGTGCTGATGGCAGAAGTGATGGTTAGGCTCAACTGAGGATAGATTATGTGGCGGGGATGTTGCCACTGTGTGGAGGGATCTGGGTGGGTGCAAAGGATATAAGGTAGGTCTAGGACTTGGGCAGTTCCTGCCCAAAGCTGCACTAACGAGAGCCGGTTGTTCTGGGAGTAACCCAGATGGTTGCTTTGGAGATAACTTGGACTCGTTGTCCCTGCAACGTGAGTAAATTTCCAATCAACTTTTTGGAGAGGAGCAAAAGAAAGCCTGAATGCTTGCCATTACCATGTGTCACTCCTCATTAAGTACAGAATGTTACTTGACCTAATTCCTAGGCTATAATATCCCACCGCATGATTCTAAGGAGAGCAGGTGAGTTCTTAGTATCCTAAAAACATTTCCCCCACCAACATCCGCACAATATTTTCTAGGCATTTAATGTTTTGGCTTATTGTGTATGAAATGACAGCCATGTTTCTAGGCTGTTCATTGGCCATGAAGTACCATGGGAATGTCCTAAGGTTAACAGCACTGTATAAAATGCAAGTCTTCATAGTACATTTTTAATTTTAAGAATTTATGTACATCTGTTGCTGTACATTCATTGGATTAGATGATGAGTCAGTAAAATAAAGCAATGTACATCTGGCCTGGCTTTGTCCTTAGTTAGACAGGGAAGTTGTTATGAAAAAGGAATTAGTTTCACTTTGGACAGATCCAAGGCTAAATCATGCCAGTGATGTGTGCTTTTGCTGAAGATTCTTATTAGCTTTCTACTTTGGTAACTTGGAGGCATGACAGTAATTTAGGAACTTTCTAGATTTCTAAAAACTTTTCAGTACTTGTGAACTTGGCATAAACCACAACGGAAACAAGCAAATCCATATCTAAATGGCTCAGAATATGTGGTCAGTGTCAAGGTGTTTACCACTGAATGGGAACTGCCTACAAAGGTTGAGTGATTTGTGGCAGGAGCTTCCCTTATTCTGATACTTTGCAGTTGGACATCAGTGCAAGGGGATCCTGCAGGTCACGCAGTTGGGATGTTATTAAGGTGGCTGAACAGCTATCAATGAAGAATTCTCGGGCATCAAATCAGGAAGGAAAAAGCATCACTTAATTGGCTTTTTAAAACATTGTACTGGTGGCAAAATAATCATTTAATTACTTGTGGAAGTGGAATTATTTTTAAAAATCATTCCATTTTGAAACGAGAATGACAGTTGCAAGGCAAATTCTTCAGTAAAATACAGTTATGTTAAAATAAGAAACTTGGAATACATAATAAAGTGCAAGTTTCTTCAATGTGGTCTACTTGTAGGACTAATTTGCCAATAGCTAAACCATGCCAATTCCTGATGTTGATAAAGTAATTTCCCTTGCATTTGTGGAATGGGGTAAAATCACCGATTGCAACACAAGAATTCCTGCATTTAGACGGCACTTGTGGAAATATTAAGTAGCTTTCAGTTTGTGAAGTAATGATGAATGCTGATGGTTTTGCCATTAGGATGACAAAATCCAGACCAATAAATTACAGATTAATGGTAAGTAAATGTTTAAAACTGATAATTTTCCAATGTTTACATTTATTGATATATTGAATAGGGAATCAGTTGTGCAGGTAATGCAGCTTTTAATGAATTGCAATTAATGAATTGTGTAATAATTTGAACTAAAGCGGAGTCTTGTTGTATGGTGACATTTGTTTGACCACCAAAGTAACAATTAATTGGGCAAGACACCATAAATGCAAAGCATTTAATTACAAAACAATTAGGTTGAATTACAAGCCAAAACATCTGTTGCACACATTCTCCTGTAAAAAATACATTTGTTTTAAATTAAAGCAGCAATGATAATAACATCTTGGAAAGTATATTTCAGCTTAATTTTGGTTTCTAGTCCACTTGTAATATGTTCTTCATATGTAATGAGTTTGATTTTAAAAAGTAAATTCTTATGCCAAAGTAACTCTTTGTCCAGGCTTAACAATGACTGCGCTCTGCTTGCGGTCTCTCAATCTTCGGAAGTTCTCATACCTTTTCAAAAAAAAAAGTTAAACCATTAATATTCAGCCATGGAGGAAAGTATTTTTATTAAAAAGTTCCCAGGTCTTCCAATCAGTGCTGCAGACAGCACAGTAACAAAATGTTTCAACTAAAATGAGCCGTGATGTGCAGAAAGATAGTTGGGTGAGGGCTATCATGCCTTTTGCTTGGCACCTTCCACATCAGATTAGGAATTACACAAAGGAACAAAAGCTGCAAACATGGTAATGCAAACTCAAGTTCCATCTGAGGTCAAAGATATCTTGGCTCCATAAGTTGGTAAAAATGAGGGATAACAAGTAGTAACTGGTCAGTTAGTTATAGGCCTGCAATTTGTCAAATGAAAGAAGTCATATTATTTCCTGCACTGTTGCACATTCCAGTCTGTAGAGTTTAGAAGAGCAAATGAATAATCTATTGCACCCTAAAAGCTCCAATGGATATCACAGCCCATGTTACTGATACTTCTCAGTGAAACAGAATTCTTATTTGCTGTCTTTAACAGTTCTGTAACTTTACTGCAGGGACCATGCTCACCATCCCAAATTTGCTTTGTTGTTAATGTGGCTAACCAACAGGAGAAGTTATTTAATATTTTGAAACGTCTTTAGGATTTCACATTCTTAATATTCAAATACCCAATCTGAATTAGTAACGTTGCTGTGAATCTCTGCCTGATCTTTCTCCCCTACCCAAGTCACTGTGCCACAGTAGTGATGATCTGGAAGTGCACACCTGTGAGGGTGACAGGAGTGGAAACGTACCAAGTTCCACAAAGTGGGGGAATGGCACTAAGAACAGAAAATGCTGGAACTGCTCAGCAGGACAAGTGGCACCTGTGGAAAAAGCAGCAATATTAACAGCTCTAACTTGAGATCTTTTGTTAAAACTGGGAAAGAAAGAAAACAAGTTATTTTCTTGGTGCAGAGAAGCTGGGGGAAGGATGGGCAGAACAGAGGTAAGACCATGGGTGTCAGAAGCAGGTTCTGCTTCATTGTTACTAATAACCAGTTCCGTGGGGACAAGTCCACCAAGCCAAGCTATGCCAGTAGACCCAAAATTATAACTGGATGACTAGCAGAGATGGCCAGAATTCTCCCAATCTAGTGAATTGCATTCACTGTTCACAATGTGATCTCCCCTGGATTGTAGAAGCCAAATTGGTGACCACCTGGTAGGGCACCTGCATTCAGTCCACAGGAGTGACCCTGGGCTTCTGGTTGGCTGCTGCTTCAATTCGCTCCAGATCTTCAAAGTCTGCCCAGAAGAAATCACTTACCTTCCAGTCCAGATGAATCCATTCCAGGTCGGTCCTTAAGCAATCACTTACCAGGTGGCTCCACTCCAGGACTGACAAGTCACAGCCACTTACCTTGCAGTGGGGTAAGAAGGCTGGCTGCAGGTGAGACTGAAACAGCGTGGATACAAGTCCCCCTCCCCAGTATACTACTAGCTTAACATCTAGTCCATTGAGAACCAAGTTTATGAACTATGGGTAAGACTGACTACCAAAGAGAACTGAGGGACTGCTGTGTGTTGTCTCACCAAAACATGGCTCATACCTGCTTCACCTGACTGTGCCATTCAACCTGAGGGCTTCTCCATCCATAGAATGGACTGTACAGCGTCCTCAGGCAAAGTTAGAGGCAGAGGCGTCTGCTGCTTAATAAACTTGTGCACAGATGGTCCTGGTGAGTTCCTACTCAGCCAGCCTGGAATATCTAACAGTGAAGCATCGACCATACCTCCTGCCAAGGGAGTTCACTTCAGCTATCCTGCTGACAGTCCACATCCCACCCCAGACAGACTCGAAGTCTGCACCCAATGAGCTATACTCCGTGGTCAACAGCCTTGATGCAGGATACCCTGAGGCCCTCTTCATTATCGCAGGTGACTTCAACCAAACCAACCTCAAGAGTGTTACCCAAGTACTACCAGTATGTCTCCTGTCCCACCAAGGGTCCTAACACCCTTGACCACTGCTATACAACCATCAAAGATGCCTTCCAATCCACCCCTCACCCTCACTTTAGTAAATCAGACCACCATGTGGAGCTCCTCCTTCCTGCATACAAACAGAAGCTGAAACAGGAGGATCCGGTACAGAGAGTCGTTCAGTGCTGGTCTGAGGAAACATGAGCTTCTACGCGACTGCTTTGAGTCAGTGGACTGGTCCATGATCAAAGACTCAGCTGCCAGCCTTGATGAGTATGTCACCACCATCACAGACTTTTGACTCTCTCCCGTTCCCCCCACACTTCTCCTTTCTCATTTCTTTTTTCCCTGGAGCAGACTTGATGGGCCGAATGGCCTACTTCTGCTCACTTATCTTGTGAACCCATGGTTACTGTTGAGGACGTAAGATCAGTCTTCTGATAGTGAACCCGAGGAAAGCACCTGGCCCAGATGGTGTCCCTGGCCGTGTGCTCAGATCTTGTGCTGATCAGCTGGCGGGAGTATTTGCGGACATATTTAACCTCTCCCTGCTTCAATCTGAGGTTCCCACCTGCTTTAAGAAGACCACTATCATCCCAGTACTGAAGAAAAGCAAGTTAACATGCAAGGAACTGGAAATAAATTGGAGAGGTTAAAATGTTGAATAACCTGCCAATGATCTTATCAAATTTTTTTTGAAAATCCACAAAAACTCAGCAAATAATTCTGCAAGGTTAAACAATACATTTGCTGCATCAGATTAATCTTTAGTAGTTTCAGCCACACCTTGCTATGAAATTCTGTGCAGTCACAAAGATGGGTTCACTGTTCAGCCAAGTTACCACACAAGCAAAGATGATTAAAAACTTGTGGGCCATTTGTTCCAAATTTCAAATGTTAGTACATTATAGTTTCCTGTCTTATTTACATTTTGAGGTAAAACAATTCTCCTTACTGTAAGATTGGAAATTATTTCTTTTCCAATTAAAATCCATTATGAAGGAACAAAATTCAATGTGTACAGAGAATCAAGGCAGAAGAATTGGAAGTTTGTTGGGTCAAAACATGTCAAGCTTCTGAAAGCATTCAGTGTAACAGGATCACTGGTGGCACTGCAGTGCTTTAAAAAGCATTCAGAATTCTTAATTTCAAAAATTTGTTTTAATGCATGAATCAATTGCTTTAGAAGGTAGAGATGTACGGTCATGAAGCAGAGATGAAGTCTTACTGAATCATGGGTTAAAATATCAGTAAGTGACTTCCAATGACACTGATCCCTGCTCACTAGTTATTTTTTTTTACAAAATTTGAGCTAAATTACACATTTTGAAATACAAATAATTTAAAATACTTCAATTTTGATGGACTGCTGATTTTGGGAAAGCTTTTAAACTTGTACAACTTGTTTGAAGGTACCTCTCAAAATTATTGTATACTTCAATCAGCTTTGTTGCAGATGTCCCTCATCATGAAAAAATTACAAACTAAAATTAGAGAGAGTGTCCTATAAAAGACAACAAATCTGTGGGTTATCTAATGTTAACGTTCAATAATACTACATTTTAAAGTCTTATTTTTGGTGTTCACTCTGAGAGTTTGTTGCACTTGCAACAAAATATTTCTGCATTCATCCAACTGATGAAGAAATGGTACATGAGTTTTCATTTGAATTTTAAGTAGACTGTAAATAAATATCATTTGACAGATTTGATGTGACAATGCAGAGCTTGGTAATCACCAAGATGCTTTGAGTGTATCACAATTTCAGCGTTGGGTTGGGTCAGGCCAAGCCACGGGTATCCTCCTCCATTTAACTGAACAGCCTATTTTCCTAACCCTTAAGTGCATAGTGTTCAAAGGAAAAGGAACAAATAATGCTCCAAGCAATAGCATATTTGTGGTTACTATATTTATAATTACTATATTTATGATAACTGTCTGGTTTGAATAAAGTGCTCTAGCTAGCATCGTTTTGGATTGGCCTTTTTTTGTGTTAGTTTTGGTTTTCTACCTGAGCAAACCATTAGTACCATGGAACAGTGGCAGGTTTAAGTTTATTTTCAGCTTTAGCAATAATTTCTACTCACGTTTCAGTGAAGTTACGCCATTCTTGCTGACTGATAGAGGGTCTTGTATTTGCGAGCGCTGTCAGTAAGTGGGATTGGCAAATCAGTTGTGAAGTATTGGTGGGTCCCAATTGATTGTGAGCAGAGCTCTCCTGGAATAGAAATACTGGTATTTAATATGTAAAACTGCACACTGTTTTCAAATTCATAACTAGTTCAAACCAAAGCCATGGGATTTAATTCTAAACAAAGGAAACCATGAAGATCAAGGAGTGAGTTGGATCTGATGGATTGAGGGACTTCATTAAAATGTGATGGTGGATAGGGAATAGTCAGCCCATGATTATGGGATGTATGCAGGATCTACAGCAGTTGTACATTTTGCTTGACAAAAATACAAAAGGCTAAGCTTAACAAGTTAAGGACAGATAATATTAAATGCACCAAAGACTGCCAGACAGAGTAGTAAATCCAAGGATTGGGACCAGTTCAGCAAAGTAGGACAAGGAAATTAAGAGCAAAAACTGAGTAAGAAAATTAACTTGCAGGGAAATAGACAAGAACGAAGATTAATTAAGATGAGTGTAGGTCCCCTTTGGTGAAAAAACTGAAGAATCAACAATAGGAACAGGAGAATGACAGAGCAATTAAACAGTGTGGAAATGGCCCCTTTGGCCCACCAAATCCATGCCAACCAAGCAATCATCGTACTAATCCCATCCCAGGTTATACCATTCATCTGCACACAAGACACAATTTACAGCAGCCAATTAACCTACCAATCCGCAGATCTTTGGGAGGAACAAGACATGGAGGAAGCTTGCATTGTCACAGGGAGAATGTGCAAACTCCACACACAGCACCATCAGCCAGTTTTGAATCTTGGCTCTACTAGCTGTGCTGACCTACTTCAGTCAAATACTTTGGTTTTGTCTTTACTGAAGAAGACAAAGGTAACTTTCTTGAAATGTTAGGGAGCCAATAGTCTAATGAAGGTGAGGAACTAAAGGAGATCAGTATGAGTAAGAAGAGAGTGCTGGAAAAATTAATGACTTTGAAAGTCAATGTAATTAGGCCCCAAAGCCTAATCAATTGCATCCTAGAGTAATAAAGGAGGTAGTCATGGAAGCAGAGGATGTATTAGATTCATTTTCCAGATTCTATAGATTATTGAATAGTTCCTGCAGATTGGAGGATATAACTCCACTGTTTAAAATAGGAGGGGGAGAAAACAGGCAGCTTCAGATTCGTTTGCCTGATGTCAGTAGTGGGGAAATGCTAAAGGCTTTTATAAATGACAAGAAAATAAAAAGATTAGACACAATTAACATGAATTTCTAAAAGAGACATCATGTTTGACAGATCTGGTAAAGTTTGAGGATGTAACTGGTAGAAAAGAAAAGGAAAACCAGTGTGTGTGAGGTACTTGGATTTTCAATAAGCCTTTGATAAAGTACTGCAAAAAAAAGGTTGATGTATAAAGTTAAAGTGGGGTTACAGATGGCAAACCGGTCAACAGGCAAGAAACATTAGCTTCTGAGAAGCAGGCAGTACTGATGGGTACTGCAGACCCAGACAAATGAGTCAGATGTGGAAACGTTTTAATATTTAAGTTTGTCTCTGAGTGGGACTGAGAATTGTGAGAAGAATGTAAACAGGCTTCAAGGCAACTCAGTGGGCAAAACATGGCAGATGCAGTATTACCTGGATAAATGCCAAGTTATTCACTTTGGGTTGGAAAAACAAAAAGGCATATTATTTGAATTGTGTTATTTTGGAAGGTTTTGATGTACAAACTTGCAGGTGCAGCAAGCAGATAAGAAGCCTAATAAAGGCCAACATACCATTCAGAGAGAAGTTGAGTGCAGGAGCAAGGATATCTTGCTACAATTACACAGGAGTTTGGTGAGACCAAACTGTGTGCAGTTTTGGTCTCCTTACCCAAGGATATACTTGTAATGAGGGAAGAGCAATGAAGGTTCACAAGGCCGTCTCTTAGGACTGTCACATTGAGAGAGATTCGGTAAACTTGGCTTGCACTCACCAGAGCTCCAAAGGATGAGGGGATTTAATTGAAACAAAAAGTTGTAACGGGGCTACAGACATTGGAACTACGTCTGTGGTGCAACCATGGAATCTCAGTTGCAGAGGCTAAGCTGCTGAATTTATTAACGAAGATGATGTATACATTTATAGATGTAAAAGGCGCCAAGGGCTTTGGGGAGGGAGGGAATACAATATTCTTGAACCTTCACATCTTTCCTAAAGTGCTGTGGCTAAAGCAGCATTTCAAGGTTTAATCTGCCTGTTTTTGCATTCTCATAGTGAAGCCCTGGAAATGTCATGCTTGATGCACCACACTTTCAGCCGATTCCAAAGGTAAATGTACACAAACGTTTCAGTGTTCTGGACACGCCTTTTACAACAATGCCACTTTGTCTGTATTATCTCTCCTTGTTCATTCTTTCCAAATATCACCCCCTATACTTTGTATTGAATGTATTTTGTCTCTTGTCTGCTCATGTTGTTAGTAGTCTGTTGCTATGTTCATTAATAATTTACAACAAGCTTTGGATCAGCTGCAAATTTTTCAAAGTCAACCCTACATGCCAACATCCATTATATCTCCCTGAACTGCAGTGGGAGAACCCTTTACAGAAGTTAAACTGACTGAGCTGTATGTAATTACCTATAATGAATTTGCACCCACTTTGAACAAGTATACCTAACAAAAATGGATCATAGAAAGCATGGATCAGACAGGGCTCTGGAGAGTTGTAAGGTAGCCAGGAGGGAGCTTAACAATGGACTTGGGGGAGAGCTAGAAGGGGGCATGAGAAGTCCTTGGCGAGTAGGACCAAGGAAAACCCCAAGGCGTTGTACACATGTGAAGAATAAGAGGATAACTAGAGTGAGGGTCGGACCGATCAGGGATAAAGAAGGAAATGTGCCTGGAGTTGGAAGAGGTAGGGGAGGTCCTTAATGAATACTTTGCTTCGGAATTCAGAGAGAGAGACCTTGACATTTGTGAGGATGGTGTATGACAGACCGATACACTGGGGCATGTCGATGTGAGGAAAGGGAATATGCTGGAACTTTTGAAAAACATTAGGATAGATGAGTCACCAGGGCCGAACAGGATATATCTGAGGTTATTACAGGAAGCGAGGGAAGAGATTGCTGCACTTTTGGCAACGATCCTTCCATCCTCACTGGCCACAGGGGTAGTGCCAAATGATTGGAGGGTGGCAAATGTTGTTCCTTTGTTTAAGAAAGGGAGTAGGGATAACCCTGGGAATTACAGACCAGTGAGTCTTACTTCAATGGTGGGCAAATTACTGGGGAAGATTCTTAGAGACAGGATGTATGGTCATTTGGAGAAGCATAGGCTGATTAGGGACAGTCAGCATGGCTTTGTGAGGGGCAGGTTGTGCCTTACGAGCCTGATTGAATTCTTTGAGGATGTGACAAAGCACTCTGATGAAGGTAGAGCAGTAGATGTGGTGTACATGGATTTTAGTAAGGCGTTTGATAAGGTTCCTCATGGAAGGCTCATTCAGAAAGTCAGGATATATGGGATCCATGGAAACTTGGCTGTGTGGATTCAGAATTGGCTTGCCCATAGAAGACAGAGGGTGGTTGTAGATGGAGAGGTTCTGTCTGGAGGTCAGTGACCAGTGGTGTTCTGCGGGGTTCTGTTCTGTTCTTTGCGATTTTTACAAATGACTTGGATGAGGAAGTGGAAGGGTGGGTTAGTAAGTTTGCAGATGACACAAAGGTTGGTGGTGTTGTGGATAGTGTAGAAGTTTGCTGTAGATTACAATAGGATATTGATAGAGCTGGGCTGAGAAGTGGCAGATGGAGTTCAACCTGGAAAAGTGTGAAGTGACACACTTTGGAAGACCGAATCTGAAGGCAGAATATAAGGTTAATGGCAGGGCTCTTAGCAGTGTAGAGGACAGAGGGATCTTGGGGTCCACATCCATAGATCCCTCAAGATTGCCACACAGGTCAATAGGGTTGTTAAGAAGGTGTGTTGGCCTTCACTCGTTGGGGTATTGAGTTCAAGAGCCATGAGGTAATGTTGAAGCTCTACAAAACTCCGGTTAGACCACACTTGGAGTATTGTGCTTAGTTCTAGTCATCTCATTATAGGATGGATGAGGAAGCTTTAGAAAGGTTGCAGAAGAGATTTACCAGGATGCTGCCTGGACTGGAGAGCATGTCTTCTGAGGATAGGCTGAACAAGCTCGGGCTTTTCTCTCTGGAGCAAAGGAGGATGAGAGGTGACTTGATAGAGGTGTACAAGATGATAAGAGGCATAGATCGAGTGGACAGTCAG
>JAUZTB010000098.1:112309682-112320686 GCA_034780895.1 Rhynchobatus australiae | reverse complement strand
AGTAAAATGTTTAAAAAGTTGGTTAAAAGATTAGTGCTTTTTAATTCCTGGTTTGCTGTTTGCGACAGTTCTTCAGTGTGAGTAGGTACTTAGCCGGCTTGGAGACATCACTGTAGTTGGATGCCAGAGACCCTCTGAAGCTGATGCTTGCTGTTGGGCAATGTGGAATCCACACCACAGAGATCGCCAGCTCTTTCTAGACAGCTTTCTTTTTACTGCTGACCACAAAATCTGAGCCAATCTCACATCGTTCAGCTTTTGTAAACTGCAGAGTTTCGACGGTGACAAATGCTACATAAGTATATGCACCTTTTCGCTTACACACAGTTCATTCACAGGTGAAGCCATCCATCAATGATAATATAGTAAAGTCTGCCTTCAAGAAAAATTCAAATACTAGCTACAATTTGGGACCAATAATGTCCTAATCTGAAAGCAAATTGCTGGAGGCCCAAAATAAAACTACGAATGCTGAAAGTACTCAGGAGATCAGACAGTACATGGACAGCGAAACAGAGTTAATGTTTCAAGTTATTACCTTTCATCCTGCTGTTATCAAACTATGTTTCTCTTTTCATAGATGCTGCTTTGTCTCTGAGTTTTTCCAGCATTTCCATTGTCTCAATCTGCTTTAAATTATCACCAGACATATATAAAAAATATAAGAATGCAAATCTGAGACTACTAGAGTCGTTCTTAAGCAGGTGGTTTTTCACTCTGAGTCACTACAGAATTGATGGTAAAAAAGTCATTAAGCATTCGATTCTGTCATTTCATCAGTGCTGTATTACATTGCAATGTTTCAGCAAGTCATCCGTAGGATCGCAGCTTCACTTGAGAAGATGCACACCCAGTTTTCCATGAGCAAATACTTTATCCTGGGAGCTTCAGACAGTTTCCAAAGTGTAAACTGGTCAAAAACACTCATTCGTTTACAACCAAAATTAATTTTCTTCAACTTATTTTTGTGTTTTTATCTGAAGGTAACAGATATCAAGCTCGTTCAGGTTTGCAATGAATTTCATTAACTGATTGGAAAATAGATTGGATCACCCTAAAACTGTTTCTAAATTTAATCACCTGGTTTTGGATTTAGCAATTGTTGGCAAACCTAAATCGAACAGATATGACTTCCTAACAATGGAGCTTTAATGTTTAGTGAGCACTAGACGGAGTGTTGCTGTAAGTTTTGCAAAGCATCTTCTGTTCATTATCTTTCTCACTTTGCAAAGAAATATTTTGATATGTGTTAAGATTTTGATAATTCTAGGGATATAAATTTTCTGTAGCAATGATCTCCCTTCTGTTGACACAAATATAAAAAATACCATTGACAACAAGCAACAATTCCATAATAGCAGAAAGGTAGCCCTGAATTTGTATAGCATTCTTTCTCATGAAGAAAATGTGATGCTTTTTTTTTTGATTTTTCTTTAAATAACTTGCTCCAAAATGTCTTCTTCCCAATGCCACAGAAGTGACTTCCTTCAATGGATTTTGCAACTTCTTGCTAAATTTGTTGATATTGAAGATTATTCAATGTATTCACAGTATCATGGACATTGGCAGAAGTAATCCTTTTCACTTGTTCAAAGAACATTTGTCAGTTAGGAAATTTAATAACATTTTGTTTTAAAGTTTGGATTCTGGCCTTAGCAGCTGGATACATAAAAACTGGCAGGTCTGGCAGTGAACGTACTCGATGTTCCACTTCACCTTTGCAGCATTCCACATTCAGGAGACAAAAATTGCAACCCTTGCAGCCGCTAATCAAGTCCAGAATTTTCCAGAGGCGGAGGTGGACAATGAGTGGGATGGTGGAGGAAACTGCAACGTGTTTTGCATTGTTTCAAAAGTTGGATCGTTGGGCATTAAGTCAAGAAAGCACAAACTGGAGAAACGTTTCAAAAGCAGCATATGGAGAAGATATTGCTGTATTGCAAAATATTTGATTTGTCAAGTAATCCTTTCAAGAACAAAAAAAAAACTACACGAGGATGTTAAGCTGTATTCTCTTCAGAAGAAGACTGGCTTGGAGATAGAGACAAGTTCCGATTCTCAGTGTATTTCTCATGGTCCATAAAATACTGGTGGGACAGTGCATTGAAGGCAGATATTCGCTTTTCTGGATTAAAAGTTAGAAATTTCTGTAAAACAAAAACCACAGCCGGCAGATTAGAAATATACCTTTATTAACATTAGCCAAAGAATCACCCTGGCTTCTGTCAAGTTACAGCAGAGGAACTAGAACAGTTCCAAGGATACTCCCAGCCATAACATTTTAACAAAGACATGGGGATGCAGAAATTTTAGTAATGAGATCGCAGAGTTGAGGAATAATGGACTAAATTCATAGAAATACTTTGGTTGTTAGTTGCCGATGTGAGACGGTATCAAATGCAGTTGTAGTCACCCCTATCCATTTTGCCACTAAGTTTGAAGTAAGTTACATGTACAATTTAAAATAAAAGATCAGTTTATTTCAATGTTGGATCTGCCTACAAAAAAAGTGTGTCCCAGTGAAGAATATATTATCAAAGACATACCAGCAGCAGGTCTTTCCCTGGTTCATTTATCTCCGGTACAAAGTCCTGTATGGGTTGTGGTGATCTTGTAGAAAATGCATTTTTTGGCAGGGCCACGTCTATTGGCCAGTCGTCCTCACTTGGAAGACCAAGTACACTGTGCAAAAGAACAAAAGCTTAGCTGGTAATTGGCGTATTATTGTCACATGAACTGAGGTGAAAAACTTTGTTTTGCATGCCATCCATACAGATCACTTCACAACATAAGTACATCAAGGTGGTACAAGGGACAAGCAACTCTCAATAACTCAGGAACAAGGTGAATTTGCAAACAAATCCACATTGAAAATGACATGTTTGTATGCTGTTGTGTTTTGTACTGGGGCATATTCCTTTCTGCTATATTTACAATTTATCTTTTTCCATGTAATCAGTCATTCTGTATCTGAGAGAAAGGACAAACTACTTTCTGTTCGAAATCTGTCAGTATTCTGGTTACCCTTTCAGAAGTATATTTATGTTATGAGGCTGACTTCCTTTTGCATTTTCCTTCCTTGCTTTGAGAAGTATGCCATCATCCTCAAGGTGACAGACCTGAATTTAGACACGCCCCATGGATTAAATAACCTTTCTGTTTGAACTGGTGTGCTTTTCTCTATAATAAGAAACCTGCTAACAGAATAGAGTCTCAGAACCTGCAAGTTTCAAAGCTGCCAGTTTCCTTGACTTCTGAAATAGTTTCCTTACTGAGAAAATAATTCCCTATTCCAGTTACTAAATAGGGGATTCTATCATAAACGTGCAGGGTTGCTTAATAAGGCCATTAGTGACTGAGAATGTAAATTAATCTAAATGAATTAAGAAAGACTGATCAATTAATATGATTGTGAATGTAAAAATAATCATTGTCATTACTTTTTCATTTTTTGATAGTTTCTTCAATGTCCATTTGGATTAGAGACAGCTCACACACATCAGATGTCCTATTGTAAGATACCAATATTGTAACGTGTGTGCAGGAAATATTCCAATGGCTTTGTGGAGTAAAATAACAGCTGACAACAATGGCAACATGAACAAATGCTCTCTAGGTTCACAGCAAGGAGCTCATAGTATTGGGGAAGTGTGGACTGAAGACTGGTGATCACAGAAGAGGCAGAGTTGGGTCTATTCCGGGCCTGGAGGATGTGGTGGGATGTCTGAGGATCAGTCCTTTTTGTAACAAGCTGCACCAATGAGATGAAGGAAGGGGCAGATTGTAAGGTATCCAAGCTGTCTGATGACATGAAAACAGATGGGAGGACACGCTGCAATGGAGATATTTGGATTCTACACAGATTGAGTGGGTGAAAGCTTGGCAAATGGAGTTTCATGTGTGAGAGTATGAAGTCATGCACCAGTAGGAAGAATCGAAAGGCAGACAATTACCTTCATGGAGAGAGACTGCAGATAACTGTCATGCAGAGGGATTGCAGTGTTCTTGTGCGTGAATCCCAAAAAGTTAGTAGGCAGGTGCAGCAAGTGTTTGAGAAGGAAAATGGCACTTATTCTAATGGGCTCAGAAGCAGAGAGGTTTTGTGAGCATTGCATAGTGCATTGCTGAGGTCACAGCTGGAGTACTGTGTACAGCTCTGGCCCTAAGGATGCACCAGCATTGGAGGCAGGCCAGAAGAGATTCTTTTGGCAAATTTCTGGGATAAGAGGATCGTCCTATCAAGAACAGCTAAAATAATGAGGTCTGAATTCTTTACAGTTCAGAAGAATGAGGGATGATCCGACTGAAATATATAAGATCCCTAGGGGGCATTACAGGCTAGATGTTCCCACTGGTGGGAGAGTCTCAAATAAGGGGATATAGTCACATGATGGAGGGGCAGTCATTTAAATGGAGGTGCTCAGGAACATCGCCTCACAGGGGTGGTGAATCTCTGGAATTCTCTACCCAGAAAGGCTGTGGAGGCAATTACAGTTTTGAAAGATCAGGGAGTTGAGGCTATGGGGAACTGGCAGAGAGGGGGAGGTAGGGCCTGGGGAAGATCAGCTATGATCATACGGGTCATACTGGTGGAGCAGGTTTGAAGTGCCTGGTAGCCTGCTCCAGCTCCTCGTGGTCTAACATTGTCACCTCAGAAGAGTCTTGGACAAGACTTCCTAAATTGTTTCTCAGCCCAAATTATGAATCCCTGCGTAATTAATGAGCAATGAGGAATACAACAAAAGCCAGACTGAAGTGGTACTGTCACTACGTAAAGATGCCACTGGAGGGCAGTGTGTTTCTCTTATTGAATTACATGGCAGTGTAAATGGTCCAATGCCACTAAAACAAAAGTGTTTTAAATTTTTAAAAATTTTTATTTACAGTGTGGTAACAGGCCCTTCCGGTCCAATGAGTCCACACTGCCCATTTTAAACCCCAAATTAGCCTACCCGTATGTCTTTTTAGGAAGTGTTGGTGACACTTGTGTCATTTACTCCACAGCATGCATGTAATACCTTTCAGTAGGTATCTATTACTTTAAGAGCTACATCAAAGAGCTGGGGATTATACAATACAGTTTAACATCTTTAGGAGAATGTAGTTTACACAGCATGAGCTCGGTTAGTTCAAGAGCTGTCTGGCTAGGTGGGGAGCAACTGGAGAAAAGACTTGGCTAGTTTTGTATCCCTTTGAAACTTTGACAAGGGTAAATCTCTTCTGGTCTCACGTTGCCACTTACTGCAGACATCATGGAACCAGTACGGCTTCAAGAATGTCCCTCCCACGTCAACTCCACCCAACCCCAGCCTTCATTTCTCCAATGCTGGGTACCCCTGATGATAAATACTTAAGTCAGATCCTGGGGAAGTAAGGGTTGCAGATTACAGAAACTGTGCTTACCTACAGCAATTTCAAAATGTGCTTCTCCAGAGGTTTATAGCTGGCACCTTGGCCTTACATACACTGTAGGAGAACATTGTAGGGATATCACTTATCTCAATAAAGCAGGTCCCTGGTTTCCCGTGGAAATTACCACGATGATGAGATTGTAAATGTGCTCCGGGGAACATCCATCAGCCAGAAGTTCCACTTCAACCTTAACCTGCCGCCCAACCCTAACACCAACCAAGGAAATTGACCCACAAGATCACAGCCTGCTCTTTCTACAAATCTGATTTTTGTGTTGGCATTTGTTGGGAAGATCTCCTGCTGACCTGCGTGGTACAATTCTGGACGAGTGTGTGTTTTGGTACAGATTATGGATACACTGGTTGTATATACTTGGGGTGTACTCAGTCAGCTGAATATGAGCTCCACATTGGACTAGAAATCATGCGTGACATTTACTAGCTCCCTGTACTCCTGTGTGGTACTTACTGACTGAATGTAGGACAGGGCAGCCAATCATTTCCAATCAACAAAAAAATGAATGGCCCTTCAGGAAGCTGACCAGTTTAAATGAGGCAGTATATCAAAGGCCATCACTCTGCTCCTGCATTTATGTTCCATGTCTGGCACTGATTGAAAATTGTATTATAGTATTGCAGCATAGGTTTTCTGAACTTGTGCTCTTGGCAAAATGTAATGGATGTAATATTTACCAGAACCTAAGGATCTCTGCACCCAAATTCACAGCATAAACAACTGTGACATGGCAAAGGTGCAGGATTAACTCTCGTGTGTTCACATGGATTATCCATGGTTCAAACAAATTGACAACTTCAGTAACACATCCTCATCCCACTATGACCTGTCCAGGTTACCGCCTCTCATCATTCTGTTCAATATATTGTCCATTTAATCCTATTGTTTGCACTCTTTGTGTTGATTTTGCATGAGTTTTATTATGCATCGTTATAATTTAGTAATGTCCCTTTACTGTGCAACTTCAGAGAATGCTAACAAAACTTATAAGTGTAAGGCTTGAGGTCAGAGATAAAACTACAGCAGTGCAGTGCTAAATCCTCAAAGCCCATTCATTTACACATGGTCCCAGATGAATGGCAGGATCACTAAATTCACCCTGTGGTCATTAAAAATAGTTCCATTTAAGAAAATGTTAAAGGGGTACTGGTTTCGTGAGAAGTGTTTGACAGAATTGTTCTCTTTGTTAATAAATAAAGGTAGTGATGAAAAGAGTGGGGATGATGTGTGCCGGTCCGTGGTGAAGGAATGGTTGGCAACAACCAGCTCACTTACACTTGGCCACAGATGTTCAGTACTCATTTGGGCTGGAACCTACAGTAAGGAGAGAGTCAGAACTGCGGAGTGTCCTCTCCTGAGGGATCTAGGATCAGGTGAGGAGGCCAAGCAACTATGCACCTCTTTAACCAGTCAGACTGAAGACCTTACAGAGGTTCAGTCACAACCAGTAGGTTGCATTATTTAATTTAGTGAAAATTCAGGCACTGAAAGCAAAATAAAGAGATAAAAGGAAAGATAGGATTTACAGAGGTGAAGAAAATGTTAAACATAACAGTTTATTTAATTATTTAAAAATAATTACAAATCTGAAGAATGATATTACACACACTCACACATACACAATTAAAAGTAAAATTCCATTGTCAGGTAGGTTGTAAGCAAATAAAGATTACCATATTAAAAATTCACATGACTTTTTCTGCTGTATTTAACTGATACCAACTCCATGTCCTTCATGTGTTTGAATGTTGAAGTTCGTGGTGAGATACAGTTACAGCAAAGCTTCTGAAAGAGCACAACAGCAACTTCCTTATCCCCACATCTAAATGTGGATGCCTTAAATTGTTGACCGGTTTACTTTGATATAAAGTGACCTTTTCATTTTCCTTACATAAGAACATAATGAAGCAGGAGCAGGAGTCGGCCATCTGGCCCGTCGAGCTGCTCCGCCATTCAGTAAGATCACGGCTGATCCGGCCGTGGACTCAGATCCACCTACCTGCCTTTTCCCCAGAACCCTCAATTCCCCTACTGTGCAAAAATCTATCTAACTGTGTCTGAAATACATTTAATGAGGCAGCCTCTACTGCTTCCCTGCAGATTCACTACTCTGGAAAAAGTGGTTTCTCCTCATCTCTGTCCTAAACCTATTCCCTGAATCTTGAGGTTCTGTCCCCTAGTTCTAGACTCACCTACCAGTGGAAACAACCTTCCTGCCTCTTATCTTATCTATTCCTTTCATAATTTTATGTTTTTATAAGATCCCCTCTCATTCTTCTAAATTCCAATGAGTAAAGTCTCAGATGACTGAATCTCTCCTCATAGGCTAACCCCCCTCATCTCCAGAATCAACCCGGTGAACCTCCTCTGCACCGCCTCCAAAGTCAGTATATCTTTCCTCAAGTAAGGAGACCAGAACTGCACGCGGTACTCCAGCAGAGGTCTATGCTTCTCCAAATGCCCATGATTCCTGTCTCTAAGAATCTTCTCCAGTAATTTGGCCACCACACTCCTGCTCCCTTTGCATGAGAAGTTAGCCCTTTGACAATGATCTGTTGTGAAACAGCAATTTGTTATTAATTTTCAAAATTAATACGATGCAGGATTCACCATCATCTCGTCATGGTTGGTGGCTCATTGGTAAACCTTCACTGCATCCTCACCGAGAAAGGGGGATAAAGCATTCTGGTTTCATTATGATTAGCTGTGATTAATTGGGATTTTGACTGGCTCAGAAACTCTATAACACTGATATTCCGTGGGCTGGGATTCTGAGCTCTGGGTTTCTCTCAGGACTCTGGCATTTTGATCCCACCAGGAGCAGGTGTTTGAAAACCAGGATCCCCACTGGAGGGCAGCCTGACTCCAGCCATTGCAGCTGTCAGTGGGGAGCACATCCCTTCAGCTGCCAGGTTCCCTGAAGCCAGGAAACTCTGTGGCCAGTATTAAACTCACAACAGAAAGAAAATTGAGACACACAGCTTCATTAAGAGTATTTAAATAGGTAATAAACCTATTGGTTAGAGTTGTAGAATTTAAACATTTTTTTATATCCCACTTGACCCAAACTGTTTTTATCGATGAAGTTTACTCTCATGGTTTCAACTGGCTTCAGAAATAATCAGTTCTGATGTAAAATGTATACAAAAAATCCCAACTGGATTAATTTTATAAAATTGCAATGAAACAAACTGGCAAAGAATGTAAGTTTGCATTTATTTAGGATTTGCCACATTCAGGATTTATTTCCTCCTTATAATAAGTTGATCTCTGACGGATTAAAGTCCACAGTCTTGCATTTCCTACATTCAGTTTTACCAAAGGACATGATTTTTTGAAAATTATTAGGGCTGAATTAGTTTACTGCTAAGTGCTTTTTAAAGTTATGTTTGTCCATACCTAGGTAGGGATAATGATGAATGGTAACCTCAGCTGATCCAGCACTTTGCCAGACCTGTGGTTTAATCCTACAGTTCAGTTATTAAATCCTGGTTCTCATGAAGAAATCTCAAAGAAAACAGGTGCAATGCCACAAAAGAGGAGAGGGCGATTTAAAAGCATCCCGAGACTACTCTCCCTGTGGCCAGTTTGAGGTCAAGGTTTGTGGAACCCAGGGTAGGATTCATGATTTATAGGTTGTAAAATGACAAAAGTCTGAGTCAGAAAATGAAAGAAGAATGAAGTAAGAATAATACATTAAAAAGAAGGAAAGACATTTGAAGAAAAAACTGCAGGTGCCAGAAGTCTGAAACAAAAGCAGAGATGCACTCAGCAGGTCAGGCAGCCTCAGAGAGCAGAGGAACGGGGTTGAGGTTTGGGGTCAGGGTCCCATTGCCAGATCGGGGAAAGCGAGGAGAGGGAAAGATAGGGAGAGTGGAGTGAGTGCTTGTGATAAGGTGCAAACCAAAGTTGTCAAGGTAACAATTAATTTAACAAACAGCCACTGGAGAAAGAAGAAACTTGGCAACCCGACTGTACCCAAAAAAATTGTCAGTCCTTAAAGTAAATCAGTCTTCGCTATCTGGCAGTTTAAGGTCATTTGAACAGAGTAATTTTCCTTACAAGACAACGTATTAAAAAAATGTTTACTACCAAATATAAGCAAAACATTTTAATAAAAACATTAAATACACCAGGTTAAGTATTTACAGTTTTCATAGTTGTGGAATATGTTTATCGCCTTTTAAACCATAGATCTCCACATCACATCAATGTAAAAGATTGATAACTTACTCAAAGATTTTTCCTAATTGATCAACATCTGAATTACCACGAAAGAGGACACTGGGGAAAAAGAAACAAAGTGTTAGTCAAAATGACCCCTGACTCAGTCGTTTTGTTTATCTGACCAAAGACATCACCAGTGCTGATGCATGCATTAATATAAAGGCATGAGATTCTCCAATAATGCTGTGGTTCAGTTCTCTGCGATAAGGATATTGTCAAACACAATCAGCCAGGAAAATGTTGGTTGCTGGCTGTGTATTATCTCCAGTTCTTGTGATGAAGGGAGGAAGGTCTAGTTACAGAATTCCCTGGCGAGATTTTAATGTGCTGCATGATCTAATGTTGATAACGAATGGAATGTAATCGGAAAGAGGGGACTTTATGCAAGTTGCAAAGTCCATGATTGTGCTTTGCACAGAAAATTCCAAGCATTCCTGGTGGCACCTAAGGGAGTATTCCAGAATGCCACATTGTGACATTCAATCACATCTACATGGCTCATGGTGTCCTTGAGCAATTCATTGCCTAATTAGGCATTCCCAGGTAGGGTCCCATCTGCACCAGTCCCAGGCCAGCAATGGGAACCTCTCAGGTAAGTTGCCTTCAAGGTACATACTTGGCTTTCCTTTGGGCCAGGCACCGCCACAACCTGCACCATTCCAAGCTCACCCAGCCCCTGCCCTTCAGGCACTTTTCACACCCTTAACAAGCAACCTAATCCCCAATTATTGATGCTGCCACCTCAACTGACTGGCAGTTTTCTCACATCCCCTGCTGACCACCCATACTACCTACCAACCACCGAGGCTACCTACCAACCACCGAGGCTACCTACTGACCACTGAGGCTATCTACCGACCACTGAGGCTATCTACCGATCACTGAGGCTATCTACCGATCACTGAGGCTACCTACCAACCACCGAAACTACCTAGCAACCAGTGAGGCTACCTACCAACCACCCAGGCTACCTACCAACCACCCAGGATACTCCCACCAGTCCTGATGACTGGTCCTACTACCAGAAGTTGGTTCTGAGTTTGGTTTGGTCTTACCCTTGAGCCTCCCCATTCACTGGACCTATTTCCTTAGCAGCTTATCTGGATCCAGTCCTGTATCCAGACTTTCCCGATCTCCAAGGAAGAGGCTTGAGCCCTGCCCAATGGCACCTGGACACTGTGACATCAGCACACGACCCTCGCACTACTGACTCTCCCAGTGACATCAGCACACGACCCTTGCACTACTGACTCTCCCGGTGACATCAGCACATGACCCTCGCACTACTGACTCTCCCGGTGACATCAGCACACGACCCTCGCACTACTGACTCTCCCGGTGACATCAGCA
>JAUZTB010000098.1:112247139-112260797 GCA_034780895.1 Rhynchobatus australiae | reverse complement strand
CCCCTTAATTGCAAGGCATTTTAGATCAACAAGCTCATAAGTAATGGGTGAACCTGTGTTGGTTCAAATTAGAACATGGGTAGGATGAAGTGAGCAACTTCATGCTTATGGAGGACAGAACAAGGGAAGCTGGCCAGGAATGCACTGGAATAATCAAGTCTGGAGACTCAAATAGCAAGTTCAAAAGTTGTCTGAAATATTATCTCTTGTGCTATAGATTTCCATAAATTTCTAACTTTTTTGTTTACCAGTATAAGTGAAAATCACTTCAACGCCATTTTTGATGAAAAGCCTTTAAATTGTGAACTTGAGCCTCTAATTGAATTTGTTTTTGTTATGTAAAATTATTTATCCTAGGAACACTGTTTACGTTGCCACCCTTAAACCACAAGAGGTATGTACATCAGGAAATCTAACATGTCCTGCCCATGATTTTCAATCAATTCACTTTTTTTTACATGAAAAATTGTTTTGGTACTCTAGGGAAAAACCATAAACTTGAGAGACAATAGGCAATGGGGATATAATAATAGAGAAAGGGAACTAGCAGCTTTAAAGTGCTAGCCAAGGTTCAGATGCTGTTGCTAAGGCCCTTGCTCCCTCTCAATGAAAAGACCTGCTGTTCCTAGTACTGCCAGATTTTAGTAAAACCACAAATATTTCCACCTGAATATCAGAAGTTACCTCCCTCTTAGACTTCCACACTTCATCCTTAAGTATGCTGAGTCTTTTGAATGCTCCTTAACTTCTGTGCCTTGATTCCTAATCCCTACTGAAGAGGCATTAAGAGTTCCTCTCCAATGTTTTCAGATCTGAGGAACCACCAGACTATTCTAGAGTTTTCTCTAATACTTGTTGGTGACCATTGTCAGGGCTTCTCAAATCCATAATCCAACTTCAAAATACTATCTTCACTGACCAAATAAAGAGGACCTTGGGTTAAGATCTCATCTGCCAGTATGGCACAGAAATGTCAAATTTAATTTTGATGTTTAACTTTCAAAAATAGCCACAGAAATGAGGCAGCTATTCTAATATCCATCCATAAATTGCTACTCTGGATCGTATAATGATTAGGGGCAGGAGCCAAGCTATTTTTTTCTCAGTCCAATGACACTGGTATTCTTGCTAATTTAAACTCACTAATTCAATCCAGGTGATGGATGAAGATGAGTTTTTCATTGATCTCGGAACCACAGCATCTGTTTCATAACCTATTATGTTGTTGGCCTGTTGAAGGTATTTAATTGGTAGATTTAAGTTGATCTTGGAAACCTTCTTCTAGTTGATCAGGAAAATCAAGAACAGGAAGCTGAAAATGATAACGAGGCTGATGATGAACAGGCCCTGAGAATTGCACGTGAAAAGGATGACTGGAAGGATACACACAGACGCGGATATGGCAACAGGCAGAACATGGGTTAGTTGTTCTATTTGGGCTACACTTCAAGTTTCACCGCTCATCCTTGAGCCTTTGAAAGTGTACTGAGAGTTGGAACCTGCACCAATATCAAGATAGATGTGTCAACCATGCAGTGTATGCCCCTCTCTGTCTGTGAGGTCATCATTGGTTTCTGAGTTGTCAACAATTACATTGTTGGTAGTGCCTTTTTAACAAAAAAAAATTCAGTGACCATATTATGAAGCTTGGCTCAAAGCAAAGTGAGGCACTTGTTGCAAACGCCATTTGCAACTTGTGTTTTTTTTTGGAGTATGGTAATGTGATGAATGGATGAATAGCATTGAGAGTGAGAAAAAGTGACAATGCAAAAATGTATAGTTACCACCGACTGAGTAACAAACATAAGCAATTGACTTGAGAGTTGCAATTATATATAATTATAGTAAAATTTCTGAATTTAGTATTAAGCAGCATCTGGTAATCTCAATCTAAAACTCTTGTATGTTATTCCCATTCTCCAAATCAGGAGTTCAGATTCCTTTGCCAACTTTCTTTAATGTTAGTTAACTAACAAACTGCAAAACATGAATTTTTGGGCTGTATTTAATCCCTGAATTAACTAGTTTTTGTCATCTGAATTCCTATAATCTGTGCGAATGTTTAGTATTGTAGAAAATGTTTTTCCTGCTTCATGATCTTTGGTTTAAAATAAACTGTTTTCCCATGTTATGAACTGCAAGTTGCCAAATAAAGAAAACCTTAAGTCTCTGTTGGTCTCTTAATAACCATGCAATTTTCCTGTTTCCTTTCCCTACTACAGAAAAAAAATGCTTTCCTTGGAGACTGGTCTATCAAATTATGCCTGCTTGTACTGAGTGGATCAGGAAATTAAAAGAAATCTTAAATATTGGATGAAAATATACGAAGAATAGCTAGTAAGTTTGCAGGTGACACCTAAAATAGTTGGTGTCATTAGACAGCGAAGAGGAGTATCAAGAATTGGAGTGGGATCTTGATCGGCTGGGTAGGTGGACTGAGGAATGGCAAATGGAATTTAATTCAGAGAAGTGTGATGTAATGCATTTGGATAGCTGCAACACAGCAAGGGAATGCACAATAAGTTGAGAACATACTGAGTGGTGTGGGGGAATAAATGGACATTGGAGTGTATGTCCACAGATTGTTAACGATGGCAGGAGAGGAGGTAAAAGGCACATAGAACCTTTTAGAGCAGAGATATAGAACATAAAAGCAGGGAAGTTATGGTAGAATGATGTACAACACCACACTAAGTCTTTGTTATCCATGAGGGATAGGGAAATGGATTTCCAGTGGATAGCAAAGAGCAAGGATATAGTCCAGGCCTCTCCTTTGTACCCTCTATAGCCCCCAAATGAACATAAGCATGGCCTGTAATGTTCTAAGTATCAACACACACTAATAAACACATTAAACCATATCAATATCCAAGTAGAAATGACAGTAGTGAACAAACTACTTCAGTTGATATTTTTAAGTAATATGTGGTTTTGGAATCACAAGACACAGCTGTGTAAAATAAAACTGTTCTCTATTGAACAGGGCCTAGCAGGGAAGCACATGACACCAGGAATCTGCAACCTCATCACCAGTATTTATACAAACAATGATTGGTTCCTCAACACACACATGAATGGAGACATAACTGTTTGAAGAAATCTGAGTTGGGGAATGGGGCTGACCTCACCAGTATAGCACAGATCGCAAGTCAGTGTATTGAATGCAGTTGCATACTTCATGCAGTTAGGTCACCACGCTGTGAGAAAGATCTGACTGCAATGAGATGGTGCAGTGGACACACACAAATATATTGCCAGGACAGGAAAACTCCAGCTATGAGTCAAAACTGGATAGACTGGATTTGTTTTCATTGGAACAGAGAAGGGTGAATGGAGACTTAACCGAAATATGTAAAATTAAAGGGGACTTAAATCGAGTAAATACAAAAAACTTGTTTCCTTAATCTCCTGTCAAAAACAGGGGACACAGATTTAAAGTAATAGGTAGCAGGAATAGGGGGTAGATGAGAAAATGTTTTCTTGTGACAGGACCTGGAAATCACTGCCTGGAACAGTGATGGAAACAGAAACCACCGTCACAATGAGTACTTGGTTGTGAACTCAAGGAGCTGTTACCTGCAGGGTCTGGTGTTCACCTGTGTATTTACCTGCAAAGCTCCATAACAGAGACTCAAGTCATGAGTTGTTACGGTAACACTAATCATAGCAACAGTTACAACAGGCTAATGACCAAAATGTACTTGCTACTAAATGTTGTCGTCAGCTATTCCACATTTACACCTGGCCCACAGAAAATTCTAATGCAAGCTCACATACTAATTTTTTACCATGAAAACTTGTAGGCATACGGTCAAGTTGCAGCTTGTATTTGAAGCACTTGGATCTTTAAAAGGTGCTCCCACATAAAATCCATGTAGGACAAGTTGACTAATGTGTGACACAGCTGCAGTCTGGGCACTCCTCTATCATTATGTAAATATTCCTTGAACTTACACCAGCTCATGTATACTTGGGAAAATTGTATGTGGTACAGGTGATCAGATCAAAGGTGGAAGAAGACCAAAAATTAAAATCCTATTGTTAAATTTAATTTGACTTGCGAGAGATATTGTGTCTTGTACACGTGAGTTCTTAACCTTCTGTAAATGTTGGTTCAGTAGGAGCTGCTTTCACTGTTGTTTTCTTTTCTCAGCTCTTCCTGTTCCTGTGAAGTCTTGGAAAAGTTTCAAGGATAATTGGCTTTCCGGTGAATTAAACAGAGATTATTCAGCTACTTTAGTTACTGTGTGTAGACTGCCAATTATTCTATGTCTCTTAATCCCGCTACCCCTGAAGATAACACAGTGACTACTTGTGTTCATGTAGCAACTAAGTGGTTCTTGGGAGTGTTATTAAATTTGACACAAAGTATTGCCTTCATTTTGCGCAAAGTGGCTGCAGATTAACAAGTAACATATTAAATATCATACTCCCATTAACTTTTACCATTATATATTCTTAGTCTACATTGGATCTACCACATGTAGTGAACAAAATAATCCATTTGATACCAATTTGGAATATCAAAGTAAACAAATATGGTCGATACTTTTTATAACTTTCATGGTGACCAATTAATTGTAGTCTACGCACTGAGCTAAATAATCCAGATTGGTCCTAAATTTGTTTCTTACACAAGCCTCAATCAGCTGGTCTCAGTAAGAGAAGTGGTAAATATCATACAATTGGCAACAGAGTGTCTGGGTGAAGATGTTGCCCCAGTGTCAGTTGTGACTCACAGAATTGTTCCAGTACAGAAAGAGGTCATTTACCCTCAGGGAACTTCCAACTCATCCATTTTCTCCCCATGCTGCTGAAAATTCTCTCCTTTCAGATACATATCTCTCCCTGTTTTGAACACTACAATTAAATCAGTGCTTATTGGTATTGGTTTATTATTGTCACTTGTACCGAGGTCCAGTGAAAAACTTGTCTTACAAACCGATCAATTCTTCACATAGTGCAGTTACATTGAGTTAGTACAGAGATATTCTTTACGATATTAAATACCTCCATCAGATCCCCTAGTAATCTGTTCCAAGAACAACCCCAGTGTCTATTCACATAACTGAAGTTCCTCACCCTTGAAATAATGTTATTAATTCTCTTCAGCACCTTCTCTAATCCTACCTCTTCTTCTGACAATGTGGCACCAGAATGTTCCATTTCGAGCTGAACCAGTTTTGTTTTTAGTGAAGCGCACTCTGCCGAGGATTCCATGTGCTTTTTCGAACTACTTTCTCAGCCTACCACCTTCAATAAACATATGCCGTACGTCTCCCTGGTATTGTACCCTTTTTAGAGTTGTACCTTCTAGTTCATGTTGTAGAGGTCGGAGCACAATAATTTCAGCTGCTGTCCCCGGGCATATCATTGGGAGTACCACATGGTTGGAGGTGGTGCCTTTTGGATAAGATGTTAAATTGAGCATCATATGCTCACAAGATTGATGTAAAAGATACTGTGGCTATTATTCTTTGTGTTCTGGCATATATATAAACACTCATTCAACAATAATTAATAACAACAATAATAGATAAACTTCAGGAGGGCAGAGGTAGACTGGTGGAATGGGAGAAGGCACTGCAGATAAATGTACTTTTTGAAGGAAGAATGAGCAGAGGCAATATAATCGAAAGAGTAGCACTCTGAAGGAGTGAAAGACCTGGGTGTATATGTGCAAAACAGGTGCAGAAAGTGGTTTAAAACACAAACAACATCACGGGCTTCGTAAAGAGTACAAACGTGAGGAAACTATGATTCACTTTTATAAAACACTGAAGCTGCAAGATCTACAGATCTTGGAAAGGATGCAGTAAAAATGTATTACAAAGGCTAGAGAATCAGGGGATTGCTCTGCTTAGAGATGGGAAGATGTGTGATAGGGGCATTCGCAATAATGAATCAGGACAGAATAGATCGAGAGAAGCTGTTTCTATGGCAGGAAAGGTTGAGAAACTGAAAAGGGCAGTTTTAAAATGATTGGCAAAACTGAAATGCTTTTCTTGATAGGATGGTGGAGGCAGATTCACTGCGGACTTTGAAAGAGGATTTGAATGAGCACCTGAAGCAGAAAGAATTGCAAGGTCATGGGGAAAGGGCGAGGGAATGGCCTCATTGCATTGCTCTTCCAGGCAGCCAGCATCGACTCAAGGGCCAAATGGCTTGAAGCTGAGTGTTCCCATTCTACGTTGGTTGAGGAAGCTTGCTTGGGTACATCATGGGCTTTGTAAAGAACTGGCAGGTTTTCTTACATTCCATCGTTGACAAGTTTTAACAACAAGATAAGAAAGCTGCAAGGCATTTTTTGATATCCTAGAAGAGATACAGAGGATGTCAGTCCTTCTTTCTTCCAAGTGCTTTACAAAGGCACCTGGTTTCCTCAGTTATATTACTGCATTGTAAACTACTCAGTATGGTATTTCCTGAAGGAGGACAACAATTCAATGTAAAATTAAAACCAGGACTAAACCTTCTTCACCAGTTCTAGTCAATCTATTAATGACAGAGCTCACAAAGAGGCTGACTGGAAATGGGAAGACCAAAATTAATGGCAACAGTATCTTGATTACAACATTTCAAGGAGCTTTGATCAATTGTTATGGAAAAATAAACACTGCCTGGTATTCAGGGTGGATAGGGCAGGTGGAGAGTAGAGAATTTACATTTGGATTGCCTTGAATTTAGCTGCATCAGGTGTTCAAACAAACAAGAACAGGGGGGATAAATGAGGTGCATTACTGAGAGTGAAGGATGAGTGANNNNCACCAGGGTATCAATGAAGAACAACCAAGAAGCTGTTTGACGGAAACAAGGCCAACAAAGGAGTACATCAAGAAACTGACTGAGCAGTTTGAAGAAGAAAAGTTTGACCAAAACCTGGATTGATGGGAAATGTAAGCAGGGAGGGGAAAATAAATTAATTTTAAAATTAATGCTCCAGAACCAGAGATCAATTATTTCTAGGCCTCTTTTGATCACTGATCTTTGTGCAGCAAAGTTCTGGCACCAAATCTACAGCTCATCATGACACAACCAGCCGTGACTAGATCAAAGTATAGTTTCCAACTTGCATTTTTCTCCTAAGTGTTATACTTGGTAACTTATTATTTATTTGATGGTTGTCCACATCAGGTTAAACATTAGGAGATTTTCTTTTTAACCTATGAATACCTATGTTTAATATTAGTAACTACAACATCACAAACTGCACATAGTCTGACTCAGTTTTTACATTTGTTCATTGAACTATGCATAATAATTTAGTTACCGACTGCAGTGGGTATGCCAGTCATTGCAAGAAACAATGTTCTGAAGATGAGATTTAACATCTTTTAGTGTGGCCTAAAACACAATGAAACCACATTTCACTTTCTATCATTGTTCAACGTATTCAGGGTCAGCATTAGTAGCAAGCTGTTTGCTTTCTGCTATTTTGTCAATAATCAGTAGTCACTTATTTTAGGTAATTCAAATAAATGTGACTACTGGAACATTACTAATACCTTTCCTTGTAATCTCATGCAGCAAGTTCTTCATGAAAGCTACTGGTCGTATATGAGTGTATATGGTTTGGTAGGCACCATATGTCACTGAAATGGACACTGATGAACAGAGCTAAACAACTCACTTCAACAATAAAAAGTTAAGAAAAGATAATTACGATCATCCATCTAATTAAAAGCAACGAAGGATCTAATGGATTGCATAACTCAACGCCAAAGACTTTGCTATATTTGTAGTGAGAATTGATTTATTTTAGTAGCTACTTGTGATTAGTATTTAAGTAGTATGTTGCTTTGTCTCTGATTGATGCACATCTTCAGGTTTATTACACAGCTTACAAATCCCTGATTTATCCAAAAAGTTTCACCTTATGGTTAGCTGTCACTGACTGACAATATTATCCAGCAAAACTCATGCGTTCACTTTCTTTGCTGCTTGCCTCGCTGCACTCACTGACCCATTTCCGCACATGAGGTATCAGTACTTTCTGAGAGGACTTTTGAAAGATCCAAGGAGGAGGAAAAATCCTCATACATTTTCATCCATCAAACATGCTTCTTCACTGCCACAATATCTATCCACTCTTGGTTGTCATTTTGAGAATGTCCAAATTCATACATATAAAAGTCAATCATGGAGAGATTGGGCCCCGGGGTACTAACATTCAGTAGGACTCTGTGTTCTGGTTAGAAGAGATAAGAGGAGAAAATCAAAAGGAAATTGGAAGAAGGTTAAATTTCAGTTTAAAGGAAACATTTGGTGTAACATTCACCAGAGTGTCATTGTGAATATTTAAATCCCTGACAAGGTAGGTAAGGAGCAGAGGTCTCCGACCCATCGCAGCACCAATATCAGGATGTCAGACCTGCAGAACCTTAGATGAACAAGGCCCTAGCCTGTTGAACTATTTTCAGTTGGAAATGCAATGTGCTTGTGCATTTGCTGCTTTATTTCTTTATAACATCCTCCAATATTTTCCCCCAAATTGTTTTTACACCAATCAAGAATTTCTGGAGACTGAGATTTCAATCACATTAGGAATCTACCTGTGTTTTGCTCTTCAAACATTTTTGCTGCTTTAAGCATATAGGAAATAATGTATGAAAGGAAAACAATCATTTGGCCAAACAAGTCAAATGAAGAAATAATACAGCTTCTTCCAAAGTATGTTTACAGTCAATGTCATCATGGATGATGCCCCACTTTCCATCTAATCCACTGAGGGAAAGCACATAGCAATAGTTTTCAAATCCAGACATAATGGAGAAAAATAGCACAATAATCATTCATCTCAATACTGGACAGAGTAGGGGCGAAGTGCCTTCTTCGTGAAGTACCCATCCATGCACTCAAAAAAGGAAACAATCTTAAGGAAAGGAGTACTTGAGGTGCTGGGAAATAGCTGGATAACAGGCAGAAACACAAGCTGGAGTTCAGCTCCTGATCACCAACTTGTAACCACCACAGTAAGTTTGTACGTCTTTGCAGGTTGTAGCCAGCAGTGGACATGGACATTAAGACACCAAGGTGTATGCAAGCTGTGGCCCTAAAAGGAGATTGTGGTTTTAGGACAGGTGGCTAGAAATCTGGTAGAAAGGTGGAAACACAGCTCTCTATTAAATTACACAACATCTGGTGTGAAACATCATGCATCATAGAACCTCGTGTCACAGAACCCAGGAATTGTAGAATCGTAGTCACACGACACAGTAGCAGGCCCTTCACCCATCATGTCCATGCCATTCATCAAGTACCCATCGTACTCATCCCACATTCCAAGAGTCAGTCCAGCACCAATCCTTTGTTGAGTGATGGCACAATTCATCGATTATCCAGTATTGTGACCACACAAAGCCTCTCAAATGAGATGTGTGTTGTGGACGTAGCAGGTGCCGGGAAGCACTCTGGAATTCATTTAGACTTGGGAGGAATTTTAGAATAGTACAATTCCAGAGGTGGCGGGGTCCAAGGTTTTTCACAACCACGCTGGAGGTCTTGGTGGAGTAGAGAGACCTAACCAACTTAGTCAAACAACCCACTGGAAGTAGAAGTACAGAATTGTGGTAGTGAACATCAGGCATCAAGCTTCAAGGACCTAAATGCACAGCCACAAGAAGTTAAGATGAGACTTCATTATTAGTCACATGTACATCGAAACACAGTGAAATGCTTCTTTTGTGTAGAGTGTTCTGGGGGCAGCCCGCAAGTGTCACCACACTTCCGGTGCCAATCTAGCACGCCCACAACTTCCTAACCCGTACGTCTTTGGAATGTGGGAGGAAACCGGAGCACCCAGAGGAAACCCACGCAGACACGGGGAGAACGTACAAACTCCTTACAGACAGTGGCCGGAATTGAACTCAGGTCGCTGGCGCTGTAATAGCATTACGCTAACCGCTACACCACTGTGCCTGCCCAATGCCCTCATCCACATGACCAAGGTCCTCATCCACATGACCAAGGTCAATGAACAGATCTTTGAATGTCATATCACACCAACAGCCTCAGATATTGCTCTCTGCACCACAGCCAAATCATGGACCTACCAATCACGCACCAATCAATTAGAATTCACAGCCCTTGCCTATTGGTCACAGCTGCTGGGCCCCATAGTGAGCTGTCACAGGCCACCTAGGTCAGAGCTATCAAGGTTGTATTGCAAGACCATGTCAAGTCTCCTCCGCAGACAGCCAACAGTCTGCCGTTAACGTTGGGGCAGACAGCATATCTGCGAGTACCAAGGGAGGAAAAGGCATGGGGAGAACAGGCACGAAGGGTTATGTAAGGCTGAGGAGTTGATGTTTCTATGAATCTGTCTTTCAATTTAATTTTGAGTTTTGTGGCCAGACAGAAGCAGTGATGCTCAGGGACAGAGGAAAGAGAAGGTCCAGGACACTTGGTCAACAGGGAATTAGTGTTCTCTTTACTGTTATTATATTCAGATGAGTTATTGGCAATAAAGGGATTTCCATCTTGCCTCCTCCCTTCCTTTCAATTCTTCTCCTCAGCTGCTTGCTGGAAGGCTAATGATGTCCCAGTGGTGAGGTTGTGTCCCACACTGCTGACCAACGTGCGCCTTGACACCACTACTGTTGGGCTCTTCCAACAGCAACAGGATAAATAGAGAGAAATTATTTCTATCAATTGCAGAATCTGGGACTGAAGTTGTATTCCAAAAATTAGAGTTGGATCTTTTAGGAATGAGAAACATTTCCTCAGCCAAAGGCTAGTAAAAGTTTGGAACTCTCTGCCACCAACAGGGAATGATGCAAAGTCAATTGTTAATTTAACATCTAAAATTGATAATGTTTTGTTATTAAAAGTATTAAGGACATGGAACAAAGACCCAAACATATGGACCAAGTTCACAGATCAGCCTTAATGGTGGAATGACTGAAGAAGACAAAAGATCCTACACAACACTCAAATGGAATCTGTGCAAGATGTCCACGGATGGAAAGTGAATTGAGTTCAGTAAGTTTGGTGTTTGTTGGTTGGCAACAGAGAAAGACCACAGAAGCTAATAAAAAATTTGGTTCACACTTTGGCCTGCCTGTGACCCTAGCTGACTCTTTGTGCCTGGCCTTCTTGGGGTAACTGAGAATTGGCAGTAGATGTGGCAGCAATACCCACACCTGGGAATGAAATTTAAAACAAACATTTGGCCAAGGCTCACTTGTGAATCATTTGGGAGTTGGCAGGGCCCCAGGGACAATAGGCTCATGAGTGAACACCAATGAAGAAATTTGAAGGGAAAATATTAACAAGAAAAATAATTTTAACTGACACTCGTCTCTTCCACCAGAATTGATGAGTGTGTCATGTTAGTCTTCTAATGGGTTTATAAAAATGCTGGAAACTACCATTCGTTTATAAAAAAAGTAGATAGCTAAAAAAAAATCATAATGATACAAAAGACAGTAAAAGGATGAAAGCAACTAAAGCCTGACTGTAAACAGGCACAAATGAGATGGAGGCAATGGTCCCTACAGCAATGACTGAACCTTCAAAATGAGTCAACCATACAAAGATTTGGTTAAATATAGTCATTTTTTTTTTACATTTGGGGGGTAAGCAGGCAATAGAAACTAGAACATCAAAGGTCCTGACATTTTAACTGATAAATTTTCAGTTACTCATAAAAATTTCCAAAGTTAACTTAACTGCTTTTGGTAAATAGTGCCATGATTCTGAAACTTACTTCACATAACGTTGTTATTTTATTAAGGATCTCAGAAAAATATAATGGCAGGAATCAGCCAGGGTCCCATATCATCGCCTGCCAGGGATGAAGGTTACCATTTTTAACCAGGTGGTCCCAGTTTTCCTGGAGACCAACACTGCAAACATCGTGCTGCTGACATGATGCTGCCTGGTTGATCTTCCTGCTGAACAGATAACACTAAAATGAATGTGTGTACGATATCATATTTCCTCTGGTTCTGCTAGCTGGCTTTTCCAAGTGGCCCTTTCAAAAACAGTGGCATTTTATCTAATTATCTTAAGAAACTGAATCACAGAAATCTTCGGTACCCCATGAGATGTGCTTAGTAAGTTGGCAAAAGCTTAATTCTGTTTTTTATTCAAGGGTTTGGCACTTTGCATTTGTGTAATGTGATCTGTCTGCTGGATCTAGAACCCTGATGGAAGATGATCTGGGTTAACTTCAGAGAGGATCTCTCAACTTTGGGTCTTGAATTGCTTGAACTAGAGATCTGTGAAGATGTTGCTCACAAAACAGAAAGGAAACTTATTACAGCTTCGTTTCTGTTGAAAACAGTGTGGGGAAGTGCTGGCCCTCCATTGATCAACATGAGCCCCCAGCCCCATTCCCTTTTAGTAATAACATACATGTCTATGTTACCTTTAACACTGTACAACATCTGGACGTATTCCATTGAGTTTTATTAACAAAATGCAACAGTCAGCCACAAAAGGAGATATGAGGGAAGTTGACCAAAAGCATCATGAAAGGGTAGGCTCTAAAGAGGACTTTAAAGGAGTAAAAAGAGATAAAGGGGTGGACAGATTTAGAAAGGGAATTGCAGAGTTTGCATGCATGGCCTCTAATGGTAAATTGATCACATTTTGAGTAATGCAAGCTGCCAGGATTGGAGGAAAGTAACAGGAGGGAATTGGAAAAGAGATGAGAATTTTAAGAGGGAGGTATTGCTTAACCAGGAGCCAGTGTAGGTCAGCAAGCACAAGTGCTATGCCAGCTGGGACATGGACAATGCAATCTCTGATGAGCCCAGGTCTCTGGAGGGAGAATGATGAGTACTCAGCCGGGAACGTATGGGAGTAGTAAAGGTGAGTGGTAACAGAGGCATGGGTAAGGACTTCAGCAACAGGTGAGCTGAGGCAGCGGATGTCAACACAGAAATTGATAAACCAGATCTCATCACTCTGCAGTGCTTGGGAAACTAATTGTATCTGATATAAAAAGTTAAACTGGTAATAACCAGCACCAAATTGCCAAAAAAAAAGGCCACTATAATGGCTAAAACCAAAATTCTTACTATTAAAAATAAACTTATGATGACATTTTACTGTACTACAGGTACCATATAAGTGCAAATTGTTGTTGTTTCTAATTTAGATGAACATATATCAATGGGATAGGAATTCTTAAAAAGAGATGTTTCTGGGAAATGGGTCAGTTTGTATTGCACAGTTAAATTACATGATTTAGCTGAACCATAGATCAGAAAGTATATAACAAACTTAAAATTTGAGCAGTTTCTGCAAAATGTTGCATGCAACTGCATAGATAGAAAATGCAACAGATATAATTTAGATCAATTGGAAAACATTACATGAAAAACATCCTAATGAACATGACATTGTGTTAAAAACCCATTCTTAATGCAAGGATTTGTGTCCATTTTGTTCTGTCTTGTTATGTCTTACTCTTGCTATTTTTATATTGTTGCTCTCTGCTATTGATTAACATGGTGCTAATTCATTTGAAAACTGGAGGTTCACTTCAAGCTTTTTTTTAAAACAAGATTTTCTGGGAGTCATTAGGTTAGAATAGAATGAATTCATTTCAAGAGGATTTTATCCATTTGTGCTCTGTTATAAACTCAATCAACAGAAGGTTACAATTAACTTTAACAATCCAATTTTATTTTTCTTCATTGCACTGGGTA
>JAUZTB010000098.1:112026145-112038887 GCA_034780895.1 Rhynchobatus australiae | reverse complement strand
CTACACAGAGAATTTTCAAAAATCCCAGCATATTCGAGTGAATATAAATGCTTACACCAAGTAATACACTGTGAAGGAATTTTCAACTCTTTTACTGTGCAAGGCAAAACCAAAAAAAAACTTTCCTAGTTCCTCCTTTTTTTTTTGTCTTTCCGTTTACAACTTCCCACACTTGTGCAAAAACCCTAATGCAAAGAACCCCTCCCTGCCCCACCCAGAGTAACGAGGACATAAACCCCACTGAAGTCCATCATCTTCCCCTCCCCTTCCACCTCTCACTCACTCTCCCAAATGGAAAAAGGCTAGCTCCGTGTACCGCAGAACGTTAAGTGGGGGAAGCTAAATCTAACCTCAGTCTAGCACCCAGCAAGAGGCAGGTGGAATTGGGATGAGCAGATCTGAGTCACCTCTTGAACTTTGAGTAAAGTCGGGGGTGCAAGGTGGGGAGGGAGGGAGAGCCCTGTCCTCGATACCCTCGGGTGAGCCCTGGGCTTTCTTACAGGTAGTAGAAACATGCTGGAAGTCTATAGAAGCAAACAATTTGTGCTCTTCTTTCGAGTGGTCACCCTGCGGGACGACCTTCAGTGGAGAACTGCTGTAGCCCACCCACCAAGCATTGTCCTCAATGAATTCTAAATTCTGTTGATGAACTGGGAAAGGGAATAGAGATGCACACACAATGAGAGAGGAGTGTGTGAAGATCAGTCGAGCTGCCCTTTGTTTTGATCCAAGAGTAAAATTCTGAAGACACTGTTGTTAAGAGGTTGATCCTTGCTCTACCTGGCGAGCGTGCCATTAACCTGCTCCCCTCCAGGCAATCTCCAACACCATTGAGGATTGGTTTGCAGATGAATTGGCTTTATTTCATTCCCGTAATCTATTGGAAATAAGGCAAGTGATTTCAGCACCATGTTTACTGCTATTCAGAGCAGACGCTGAGACTTTCCACAACCTGTGATGATGTAGCCCTTCACAAACTAAGGTTATCACTTGCACCATTGGTGGATGTTTGAGTAGGTCTGGTGACTGAGAGACCTTCCTGTCAAGTTAAAAGACCTGTAAAAAAAACAATATACAACAGTAGAAATCCAGAGGAGAAAAGCCTGTTGGACAGGGAGAGTGGTTGGAACTCTTCAGCACCAAGAAAGCTGGGGTGTGTCCAGCGAGTTTGATGGAGTCAGCCCCACTGCGGGTGCACACTTTATGCCCCTCGCTCATTATTTTGTGCTTATTGTGTGCAAGGTCTCCAGATGTGGAGTCAGTGAGGGGTGTAAACTATGGACTAATTCCAGCTGTTCCAACCAGCACCAAGGGAATAGAGAGCTGGAGGTCAGGGCAGAAATGGTACAGTGACTGATCCATTCCCTACAGCACCTCGAATCAATTCTGAAACACGTTTACACATCTGAATACTTGTAAGGTTCCAGTTTGGCTTAATTTATGTGCAATTTCTTTTTTTTTATGTGTGTTGTTATTTTGTTTAAGAAACATCAACAAACCCACTTATAGTCCAACCAGGCTAAGTCAGTGCAGTCCAACACAGCTTGTTCAAGCTGTACAAACCCTCTCAGAGAAACCCTGTCCCCATGCAACCTGCAGATGGACATCTGTGCCCTGGTGTTGATCTCTTGATCTCTGCTTCACACCATCAGTAGACGAGGGTGGGAAGGTTGGGTTTCCGACCAGCAGTCTGTGAGCAGTCCGCCATTCCATCCCCTTGAAGTTTGCTTCAGAGAGTGGACTCCAAAGATGAATCTAGGATGTCGTCATGGTGACTAGTGCTGTCGCTGTCGCAGCTCTGTGTGCTGGAGTAGTTGGCTGCCTCCTGAAGCCTCATCAGCATGTTCATCTGGGAGGAGATTAGACATTCATTCCAGGCAAATGCAAGCTAATATTGGTTTAACCCGTAATCAAAGGCACTCGGTGTGCAAACTACAGGATTAAATTGTCAGCACTCAACCTGTGTAAATACGGTCAGGTGAAACCCGAGGATAAGATCTCTTTATTAGTCACATGTACATCAAAACACACAGTGAAATACACATTTTTGCGTAGAGTGTTCTGGGAGCAGCCCGCAAGTGTCGCCACGCTTCCGGCACCAACACAGCACACCCACAACTTCCTACAACACAGCACACCCACAACTTCCTAACCCGTACGCCTTTGGAATGTGGGAGGAAACCAGAGCACCCAGAGGAAACCCATGCAGACACGGGGAGAACATACAAACTCCTTACAGACAGCGGCTGGAATAGAACCTGGGTCGTTGGTGCTGTAATAGCATTACACTAACTGCTACAATACCATGCCTGGACCTATTCCACGACCTCTGGTATTCCTAACTTTCTGTAGGAACAGAACAGCTTCATGAGCAACGATTCTAAAGTTTGAGTAGTTTAGTGATAAATATGACTCTGAGTATCATCGACCAGAATATGAGAACATAAGGTTCTGAACTAGTATCCAAAGAGCTAGTCTATTGGTTCAGAGTGAATCCCACAATGGGAACTGAAAATTTAATTTTGGTTAATTAAATAAATCAGTAAAATAAAAAAAGTTTCTATCAGCAACAGTGACCATGAAAATATTGTATTGTCATAAATATTCATTTATTTCACTAATTTCCTTCAGAGAAGGAAATGTGCTACAAGTACCTTCAGAACACCAAAGTGGTTTGGACTTCACTGTCTTCCTAATTGAACACCAGTCGTTAGTTGCTCTTAGGAGTTGGCTGCACTGGAATTATCAGTCTTACCTCAATAAGTATTGCTTGGTTTGTTCAATATTTCTTTCATAATTCTGCTCCCATTCAATTACTTTTTTTAAAAAAGTGTTTCTTTTCAAAAAGAAAGTGAAAACATACAGAATGTTTTCAAAGCACAATGATTGGGTTATTCTGACTAGCTGCAAGTTCTAGTGATAACTTTTCTGGAAGCCAGTCCAGAAGTGATTTCTTCAATTTGTCAAAATGGGACCTAATCTGGTCAAACAAAATCTACCTTGTTTATGACCTTGCACCTTATTTTCTACCTGCAATGCACTTTCCTGTAGCTGTGACACATTATTCTGTTCTGTTATTGTTTTTCCTTGTACTACCTCAATGCACTGTGTAATGAATTGATCTGTATAAACAGTATGCAAGACAAGTTTTTCACTGGAGAAGCAAAGGACTGCAGATGCTGGCATCTAGATGGAAAACACAATGACACTGGAGGAACTCAGCAGGCCAGGCAGCATCCATGAAGAAAAGCAGGTGGTCAACGTCTCAGGTCAGGACCCTTCTTCTGTCACAATGTTGAGCAAACAGCAAGCTCGCGGAGAACCCAAATGCAGCGCACTGGTACGAGACTGGAGTTTGGATGCTTCCTCAGAACCAAACGCAGGCAGCAACTGGGAGAAATCTTGCCTCAGGGCTCTGAGGTGGAGTCTCAACACAAAAACTGGATATCCTAAGAGGAACAGTGAAACCAGGACTGCTCTTGAGTTGGCAACTCTAAACAGCCAGGAGACACAGCATACCCAAAGGTTGACCAATACTCTGGCAACTAGTACTAGTGAAACCAGGGCTCTTATGCTAGGCCCCTGATGGCGCTCAGGTGTGTGTCGTTATGCGATTAGTAGTGCATGGACTCCATGTGCTGAACAACGAGGCACCATCAATGGAGCCGAATTGAGGGCCAGTACTCGGAACCAATGACATCTTCAGGTACAGTTTTTCACTGTACCTTGATACAAGTGACAATAATAAACCAATACCAATAACTAGAGTACTACTGTCCCTGAGGATAAGATTAATGTCATAGAATTTGTAGTGATTTAAAGCGAACTTATCGGAGAAAGCCGAGACATAAACCAGCCTAAGATGAGTAATAGTCCTCCTCAGAGCAGGAAAAGAAACCAGGATCCCAGGCAATCCAAGTTAGGAGATCTGTTCATGGAAAAACTGGGTGTAATTTCCAGACAGACGCTAGTTCCTCTCAATGTTCTTTTTGTGCGTCTCTCATGCCAAGCAGTAATATTGAGTTTGCTGTGGTTTATTTGGCAGATTTTTAAATGGATTGCTATAAATTATAATGGGTGCCACCAAGTTGATTTTTATGTAGAAAGTTAACAGATACTGTCTGAAAAAGCCTAGCAAGGTATATATTGAAATATCATCAAATGAGCTGAGACATACTTTTCTACATGTTACCATTTCTTTTCATATATTAGTAATACAATATTATGTAATCTGTAAATTAGTAAAGCTTATTTGGTGCCAGAGATTGGGCTACATTATTGTACATAAGGAAATGTGGAAGTACTACTGCTCTTTCAAGGAGCTAGCGTAGAGCATAATGAGCTAAATGGCTTCTCTCTATACTGTAAGTTTCTATGATTCATATATTTTGATATTTAATAATAGCAAAACATATCAGTATAAGAAAAAAATTATTCTCCAAATTCAACATATTGGTGATATTGACAATCAGAACAAGTGTCTTCATTTTGTTTCAGAAACCTACATACCAAATCCAACCAGCAATAATAGAAAATGTTGCACGTCTGCTTTTCACTGAAAATATTGTGTAACGCTTGTGACAAAATAATAATGGCACAAAATCAGCAACGAATCAATGGCACCTTTTACATTTTACATGCCGATGAACCCCTGGTTGGTTGTAAAGACATGCCCTGATTGTTAATGCCTCTGTTTATGCTACTATCCAAGATTACCTTTACTTCTAATAAATTCAAAGACTCTCACCATTCTAAAAGTTACTCCATGCAGTGTTAATTAGGAGAAAAGATGAGCAGTGAAAACTTAAACTTGTTATTCTTTAAAAATAATTTTGCTTTACATGAAACATAACCTAAAATATTGATAGCTATGATGATCAACAGAGCTGGGATGAAAATTCTGGTGAAAGAATTTGTCTGGGATATAATCATGTCGAAATAAGAAAAGTCATAACTGAAGCAACATGAAACGTGCGGTATCTGTGTATTTATGAAGGGAAAAGAGGCAGGGAAGTGGTTCTGGTTCTTTGGTCATAACATTCCAATGTATAAAATGTGAAATCTCTTCCAACTTATGACCTAGTATACAGCTGTGTCAATTAAAGAAAGAGTGACATATCTTTAGGAAGTTATACAATGTTATATTTATTAAAGCACTCTTGGCTTGTTTTAGAGCACAGATGTTAGGGACATAGTTAATAATCCATAAGCCTCTATGAAAAGACTTCGGAGTTGTGGTTTCCATAATTATCAAAGGGACAAGGCTGTAACTGCTTGATAATGATAATGGGAACAACGATTAAAAATAGAGGAGTATTGATAAGACCTTTTGTCTGATAGATTCAGGACCCAAACAGTGAATGTTGTATATTATGACGGTATATTTGTACTTTTGTAAGATTAAGCCTAGTAGGGGAAAAATTGATTAATCACCATACTGAAATGCAGCTGATTTTACCAAAAACATAGGAAGTACAATCTCAAAATGTTGATACAAAAACAAGGAGTTTTGGGAGACAGGAAGGAGACACATAAAACATTTTGGGAAGGCATTTCCAATATCTGGCACAATCTAAGTTCTGCAGGTGCCAGATTTTAGACATTGGACCTGTATGAGGAAAAGGAAAATGATCTGGAGAAATGTGAGTCTATTAAAACAATAAATGACGCTCTAAGTGAAATTAAAGAAATAACAGACATTGAATTAAAACTTAGCTTCAGTTTTTCATTTGGAGAAAAGGAACAGCACCCTAATTCAATGATGATCTCATTAAATGACTGAAGGGACTCAATTTCCTATATAGCCTCCTCCTGCCATTATTTTTGTATGACTTACATGTAGGCTTTTGAGTTCACATCATTGTCTCAGCCACAGCTCAGCTGGTACCACTTTAGCCTCTGAGTCAGAAGACTGGTGTTCAAATACCAATCAAGAAATCTGAGTAACACCAATGGATTGATGTTACAGTCCAGTACTGAGGGACCGCTGCACTGATGGAGGTGCCGCACTTTGGATCGGCTGAGAAACCAAGCAATGTCCACTGGCATTGCTTTGAAGAAAGTCGGGGAAGTTGTTGCAAGAACCCTAGTCAATATTTGTGACCCAATTGACATGGCTCAAACAGATTTATATCGTCACTATTAAAACATTGTTTGGTAGCATACATCCAGCAGGGATAATATTTCAGAAGTGCTTAATTAGTTGTAAAACACTTTGAAATATTTGAATCGTGAAAGGAGCTATATAAATTTCTAAAAGTTTCTTGACCTGAAATATTAATTCTGTTTCACCCTCCACAGATGCTGCCTGATCTATCGAGTATCTCTAACATGTTCTGAATTATTTCACATTTTTAGCATCTGTGGTTTTTTTGCTTTTCATCATTGAAGCTGGCTTGTTAAATTTTTCACTAATACTGCATTAAAAATCTGAAGGTGTCACCCAGCAAAAATGTTCCCTTTCTTGCAAAACTAGTCTCCTTCCTTTTCCTATAACCTTTCATAAGTTTTTTGGGGTATCTTTCCTATGTTTAAAGATTCGTTATTTTTAATCAGAAATAGATCGATATCACTGCCAAAAGGGCCAGACAAAAGCTGTAAAGATCTATTGTAATGTTTTACAAATTTGATACTTGAGAAATTAGGTAGGAATAAGAACCTCAGATAACAATAGTCTTATATTGGACCTTTTCCCAATATTTTGCAAGCATCAGTTAAAGTGGACTATTCCGATTCCTAACCAACTTAGTGTTCTTTGTTTGCACAGAGCTTGCAGGTGTAGTCACAGGGCACTTTTCCAGTATTGTGCACGGACTAGGTTAGGGAGTGCGGCTTTCCTCAGAAATACAACACACTGCTTCCCTGAAGCAAATTTAGTAAGTATTATCTGTGGTGACAAACAGTAACTATTAATTTATAAAGGAACAATGATATTCAGAAAACTTGGAAAATTTCATGCACTTCTTCAATCAGAGTCATGGGATTTGTAACATCTGTGTCAACTACCAAATTTCTAAAACAGATTATCTGGCTTTTCTTCTTGTGTATAAATTATCTGCTGTTTTTTTCTCTACATTACAACAGAGAATGCACTGCAAAAGTACATCATTGCTTTTTCTCTTGTGCCATGAGGTGTAAAAATGATATAAGCACTTATTTTTTTACAGGAACAGAAAAATATAACCTTTTGTTTATCATCTCATTTAAAGCACAAATTATCAGGCAATAAAGTGTGCCGGTAGTTATAATGCCTGACTCTCTGAGTCATAGAGTTATAGGGTCATACAAGGAAACAAAGCCCTTCAGCCCAACTCAACCATGCCGATCAGCTGTCTGTCTGAGCTATTCCCATTTTCCCATGTTTGGCTGCTATCCCTCTAAACCTTTCCTATCCATGTACCTGTCCAATTGTCCTGTAATTGTACCCACTCTACGGCTTCCCACCAGCTTGTTCCATGTACTCACCAGCTTCTGTGTGAAAAATTGCCCTCAGATCTCTTTCCACTCTTACCTTAAATCTACATCCTCTAGGTTTAAACTCCCCTACCCCAGGAAAAAGACTGCGGCCCTTCACCCTATAAATGCCTCTCCTGATTTTATAAACATCTACAAGGTCACCCCTCAGCTTCCTATAGTCCAGGGAAAAAAGCCCCAGCCTGTCCAGTGTCTCCTGAGAACTCCAGTCCTGGTAACGTCCTGGTGAATCTTTTCTGCACCCCCTTCAGCTTAATGACATCCTTCTTGTAGCTGGGTGACCAGAACTGAGCACAGTACTCCAAGTGTGGTCTCACCAACGACTTGTACAGTTGCAACCTGACATCCCAATTCCTGTACTCAGTGCCCCACTGATGAAGACAGATGCCTTCCTTAGCACCCTCTCTACCTGTGTCTGGCGAGAAAACATATCTGCTTCTTGGAAATGGAGCTGGAAGCCTGAATTTGACTATGGAAATGTTGCTAGGCTTACAGAGGAGCCTTATTGTTGCATCAGAGAAATGAAATAGTTAAGAAAATATAAATCCAAAACACTACCTTACATTAAACACTATGATAGTACATAGATAGCCACAGATCAATTGGGACTGAGGTCAGGACATTTCCTTCATGCAACAGTTCACATCCAGGAATAGTAGTGGAAGGGCCAACAATTCTCCATGCATCTATTCAATGTTTGGGCAGCAGAGCAGGGCACCGGTCTGTTACCACTGATTCAGCTTAAAATGTAAACTTACCACATGGATTGACCTTCCAGACAAGGATAGCCAAGTCTGAATCCCTTGGATTACTTTAGAAGCAAGCGGTGAAGTGGAACAGTGCATGGGCTTGGATACAGACAAAAGAATTAAATCAGGCAAAAATACAAGGGTGTTGTGTCACCAGCTCCACCCACCGATTTTTAGTGTTTTCTGAGTTCATTAGCCAAACAGCACAATTCCTTCAGCAGGGTTGCCTGGTAGCATATGCTATTCACTCATGGAGTGAGATTTTAGCACAATTAACTTTAACCTCATATCCATGGCGTTCCTGAAACTTGTGTGTGAAAGTAAGACAATGTCACAATGGTCACAGAAATTTGAAGAAATACTGCAGTAAGTGCGCAGAATTTTTGGTCCTCTTAGAAACATAGAAAAACTACAGCACAATTCAGGCCCTTCGGCCCACAAAGCTGGGTTCTTAATAAGTTCTTCTTATGAACCATTTGGAAAGTGTCCATTCACAGGACACTTCCTGAGAGGTTACAGTGGAAACTCTCTGAATCCCAACAGAGCTGCTGATGTTTTGGCTGGCTTAAATTGGACCTCAAGTGAATAGCCATGTACTGCAGAAAGAACTGGCACTAGATCAGAGAGAAGGGATAAGCAGAAGGCTGAAACTCAAATGAGTCACTTCCCTTGTCACAAGGTGCATGAGCAGAGGCTGGGTTTCCTCAGCCTGTTGGTTGTGCAGTGCGGCCATATGCTCGAGTGTGTTGTCACACCAACTGCTGGGAGACATCCATAGGCTCCTGGAAGATGACCGGCTCCTCTTACTTGTGGCATTGACCACCACCCACAAATATTTTACCCCTTAATTCTTTCAGGGTTCTATCAGGCATATCTAGGATCTCCCAGCCAAAGAATCTTAAACAAGTATGACAGGTAACCAATGGGTCCAGCAACGACGTCAGTTTTACCCCTATAGATACCGCTCAGAGCGTGTGCCTCTCTGGCTGTCTTCTCCCAGGGAAAGGAATACTGCGCACACACACCACAAACTTTCCATTCTTTGTATCTGGGGACTACAGACGCTTCCACTTCATCATAAAGCATCAGGACTGCAAGGTATACTGATCCCAGTCACTGCCAACCAACTACGCCAACTCTCCTGCTTCACTTTAATGGCTTACCTGAGGGGCCTCCACTGGTGACCTGTCATCCATTCCCAAGGAGTTTGTCTACAGTGGGCTGCCTGGGAGCATCTAATCAGATGATGACCAAGATCTGACATCATAATTCTAACTCATCTATTTCATTTAAGCTCACGTCATATTTAATAATAGATTGCACCAAAATGTATCATGGAACATGATCAAATCTTCAGTCTTGTTTGTACTATTTCCTTATGTATAGTGATTAAGGTAAGAACCTAAAGGTTATAGAAGAGATGATAAGTAACATTTAAAAGCAGCATTTGATGGATTATGGTGAATAGAGTAGTTGTTAATATTTGAATTGCCACTGTAATTAGTGAGGGTTTAGGAAATCAGTTACTTTTCCTTAAGGTTTACTTAACAGGACATTAATTTGTATGTGACATATAAGAGTGATGACACACAGTTTGTTAAAGGTTCATTGACCATTTACCTTAGTAGGAATGAATCTGGAGGTACCAGTGAGGTTTTCTGGGAACCTATCAATCATCAGACAATGAATCCCCCCTTTTCTATCTTGACCTGGCAACAAAATGAATCCAGAACAGCTTCTGAATGGGACTTGTCCAAAGTTCACGCCAGCTGCTGTGGCCCAACACGGGGATGAAGCATCCACCACTTCACTTGGCAGACTGTTGTCGAGAAAAGGGAAACCGATGCAGTGTGCAAAAAGCAGACAAAAAAGGATGCACAGAGACGTTTCCCCTCTTAAGTCTGGAATTACAGAAATGAAATCTAGTTCTCTGCCCAATTTCTGCATTTTAACCGGTGAAGCTAATTATACAACCTCTTACTGTAATTCGCAATGCATTTTCTGAATGAACTTATGTAGGTGTCAGAAATGTCTCAGATGATAGCAATCTTGTCTCTGGATAAAAGGCTGTCGGTTGAACGTCCATTCCAGAGACTTAAGCACATCACCTGAGTGGCACTGAGGGAGATATGAGCTTGAAAACATGCTTTTGGTGGAGAATATGACTTTCACCATATGAATCATAGAGTCACACAGCACAGAAATGGGCCCTTCGGCCCAACCAGTTCATGTCGACCACGATCCCCATCTAAGCCAGTCCCATATGTCAGCGTTTGGCCCATATCCCTCTAAACCTTTCCTATCCATGTACAAGTACCTTTTAAGTGTTGTTAATGTACCTGCCTCAACCACTTCGTCCGGCAGCTCATTTGCTGCATGGACCACTCTCTGGGTGAAAAACTTGCCTCTCAGGTTCCTATCAAACCTCTCCCATCTCACTCTATGTCCTATGTCTTCTAGTTCTTGATTCCCCAACCCTAGGAAAACCACTTTGCCCTATTATGCCCCTCATGATTTTCAACACCTCTACAAGATCACCCCTCAGTGTCCTATGCTCCAATGAAAAAAATCCCACCCTGCTCAACCCCATAACTCAGTTCCTCAAGTCCTGGCAACATCCTCATAAATTTCCTCTGCACTCTTTACAGCTTAATGGCATTGTTCCTATAGCAGGGTCACCAGAACTGACCACAATATTCCTAATGCAGTCTCACCAACATCTTGTACTACAGCAACATAACATCCCAACTTCTATACTCAATGCCCTGACTGATGAAGGATAGCGTGCCAAGCACCTTCTTCACCACCCTGTCTACCTGTGATACCACTTTCAGGGAACCATGTACTTGTACTCCAAGGTCCCTCTGTTCTACAACACTGCCCAGGTCCCTGCCTTTCACTGTGAAAGCCCAAATCTCGTTTGTCTTCCCAAACTGCCACACCTCACACTTATCAGAATTAAGCTCCATTTGCCATTCCTCGGCCCACTTACTCAACTGGTCAAGATCCCTCTGTAAATCCTGATAACCATCTTCACGGTCAACGGCACCACCTATTTTAGTGTCATCTGGATACTTACTAACCACACCTTATACATTCCCATCCAAATTATTGATATAGTTGACAAACAGCAATGGGCCCAGGACTGAGCCCTGGGGAACATCTCTAGTCACAGGCCTCTAGTCTGAGAAACAACCTTCCACCATCACCCTCTGCTTCCTACTGCCAAGCCAATTCTGTATCCAATTAGACCTCCCTGGATCCCATGTGATCTAACTTTCCACAGCAGCCTACCATGCAGAACTTTATCAAAGGACATACGTCTACCACCCTGCCCTATCAACCTACTTCTTCAAAAAAACTCAAAGAAGTTGTAGAGACATGGAGTTCTACAGCATGGAAACAGAGTGTGCAGCCCTCATTGCCCACACTGCCATCAACCACCCATCTACACTAATCTCATTTTCCAGCACTTGATCCACAGCCTTTGAAGTCACAGCACTTCAAGTGCTCAGTTGAATACTTGTTAAAGTGTTGCGGAGCACACCTGCTTCCACCATCCCCTCAGGCAGTGCGCTCCAGGTTCCAACCACCCTCTGGGTGAGACAATTCTTCCTCAGACCCTCTCCATACTTCCTATCCCTTCTCTCGTAACTATGCCCTCTGGATATAGACACTCTTGCAAAGGGGGGAATGTTTTTTTACTGTCTATCCTATCTCATTGACACTCTTAAATACCTCTTTTAAGAGTTCAATTGAATTAGCCTAGCAGGATCTCATCTTAGGAAAGTGATACTGACCACCTTCAATTAATCCTGTCCCTCAGAATGTTCTCCAATAATTCTCCGGCTACCTATGTAAGACTCACCAGCCAGTAATTGGCAGGCTTAAACCTGCTCCCCTTTCACTGCCCTCCAATCATCCAGCCTTCCTGCGACCACAGAAGATTTGAACATTTCTGTCAGAGGCCCGGCCAACACCTTGCTTGCCTTCTGCAATACATCAGGTCCGGGGGATTTATTACTTTTAGCCTGCTGGGACATCCAATATCTCCTCATTTCTCCAGTTGTCTCCCTCAATTTTCCAACTACAATGTCTTAGAATCAGAATCAGGTTCATGATCACTGACTTATATGACATGAAATCTGTTGCATAAAATTTCTATCAATTACAAAATAAATAAATAGGCAAAAAAAAAGGAACAATGAGGTAATGTTTATGGGTTTGCGGCTTCTGATTTTCCAAGGTGAATCAAATCTGATTTTCCAAGGTGAATACAGGTGAGTGTTCATTCAAGACATCACCAACATTCTCTGGCGCCAGAGACAGTGGGGCCCATCAAGTTCCATCAAAAGAGCAAAAATAAAACTACATTGTTTATTTTTTTTGTTTCTGATATATTTATTTTTAAGAAATTAAAAGTAGTTAAATAGATATATCTTTATATTTTAAATGAGTTTTCTCAATAATTCGGCTTCCTGTTGCCTGCCACTCTGATTCTCCATTCCACTCCCACTCTG
>JAUZTB010000098.1:111531803-111544270 GCA_034780895.1 Rhynchobatus australiae | reverse complement strand
TCTTCCCCAGTGAAGACAGATCCAAAGTACTTATTGAATTCGACTGCCATCTCCCTGTTTCCCGTAATAATTTCACCCGATTCAGTCTTCAAGGGCCCAACATTGTTCCTAACTAACTTCTTTCCCTTCACATACCTAAAAAAGCTTTTGCTATCCTCCTTAATATTCCTAGCTAGCTTGCCTTCGTACCTCATTTTTTCTTCCCGAATTACCTTTTTAGTTAAATTCTGCTGCACCTTAAAAATTTCCCAATCTTCTATCTTCCCACTCAGCTTAGCTCTGCCATACTTCTTCCTTTTTAACACTATGCTATCTCTGACTTCCTTTGTCAGCCACAGTGGCCCCTTTCCCCTCTTTGAGTCTTTCCTTCTCTGGGGTTCTTGCCATTGCTTGAGTATTTACAACCCAACTCTTGTCACATGCTGCCTCTTTCTGCTTTATATTCCTCTGTATCTGCTTTGTCATGCAAGGTTTTGTGGATTCATGGATCTTCCTTTGACCCTGATGGTAATGTGTCTCAACAGTACCTTCACCATCTCTCAGCCCATTGTTGTTTTAATAGTTTTGCCAGTCAATTTGCCGGGGGACAATAAAATGTCAACAATTTGAGTGGAAAACAAAAATCCATAATGCTTAGTGTAAATGGATGCTAACATTGGCAGCATAGCGGTTAGCGTGATGCTATTACAGCACCAGCGATTGGGGTTCGATTCCTGTCACTGTCTGTAAAGAGTTTTACGTTCTCCCCGTGTCTGCGTGGGCTTCCTCCAGGTCCTCCAGTTTCCTCCCACATTCTTATGATGTACAGGTAGGTTAACGTGGGTTTAAAATGGCCGGAGTGGACTCGCTGGGCCGGAAGGGCCTGTTGCCACGCTGTATAAGTAAAGTTTTTAATCACTTCTATCATGCACACCATCCATCGCTAAATCTGGGTCTAAATCCTGGAACTCCATAACCAACAGAACTATGAAAGAATAACACCTTCACCAGAAGGACTGCAGTGGTCAAGATGGTACCTCACCATCACCCTTTCAGGGGCAACTAGAGATGGTTAATAAGTGCTGGTCTTGCCAGTAACAGCCAGATTCCCCTTGGGATTCCAGGAGCAATTGTATGTGACTGGCAGTAGTACTGCAGGACTCTGCACATGCAGGTCTGTCACTAAAAGAGTTGTGGAAAGTGACCTATTCTGGGAACTATCTATCTGACCAGATTCAAACAGTAGGGTTTAACAAAACTTTAATTAACAATCACAACCGACATTTGGATGAAAATCAAAAAAACTCCTGATGCTGGAAATAGGAAACAAAAACAGAAGATCCTGGAAACACTCAGCAGGTCAGGCAGCAGCTGTGGAAAGAGAAACAGAGCTAATGTTTCAGGTCTGAGACCATTCATCAGAATGGCCAAAGATCCCACACTGGATGTGATGAAGATTCTTTGTCCTGAAATATTGAGTCTACTTCTCTTCCCAATAGCCCGACCTGTTGAATGTTTCAGTATTTTGTTATTAACAAATTGAATGAAATAGGACCCAATGTTTCTAATTGGGAACAAAAATACATACTTTGAATTTAATTAGAAATTAAATTTGATGATATTGGCAAACTTGTACATTCCTCTACTCAAAAACTGAGTACAAATATTTTATTAATTTGATGAAAATCACGCACAAAGGAAAGTTATATACGTAGGTAGTGCCTGTTTTATTAACTGTCTTTTTTCAATCATGGGGAGTGGGCTTTGCTGGCGAGATGGGCATTCACTAACTTTGGACTGAATGGATCAATTACATTGCTGCAGGCCTGGTATCATATTTAGGGTAAACCAAACAAAGATAGCAGATTTCATTCCTAGGAGGTCATCAATGAACTAGATGGGTGTTTGAATAATTTACAAATTTCATGGTTGCCATTAGTACAATGTTTCATTGCCAGGTTCTAGTGAAAGAATGCAAATAAAGTGGAGGTACCTACATAATGAAAGTATATTAAATATCTCAGAAAATGTGCACATTTCTGGACCACTCCACTGCTGAGTAATTTGAGAAGTTCTTGCCCACAAAATAGCATTAATTTTATTTAAAATAATGTTAAATTATGTTCAGCAACCAATAAAAAAAATCAGCAGGGTCATGATGTTTTTACAATAACAAGGGAAACTACAATTATTGCCTGTTGTTAAAAGCATAACATCAAGTTATCAATTTAAGATCTTATAAACATTTTAAACTCGAAATTCCAACGCACATCCGGAGGTCATCCAACCGAGGTGTAATGGATGATGTGGGCAGAACTTGAAGTGGAACAAAGAGCCACTGGTCCACTGAAACACTAACCACAGCCGGCATGGAGTGGACTCCTTCTTTTCTTTTGGGACATTCCTGGACTACCCACACAGTAGCTCCATGAGGACCACATTGGTTCAGCAGCATCCAGAATTATCGAGGGAAGCTACGTCTGGTACTGAGCCTGGAGGAAGATCCAGAAGGACAGAAGTTGGGATAAGGGGTTCCCAGCATGGGGCTGAAGAAGTGTTTGAATCTGTCAGCTTAAGAAACTGTGGAGAGTTGTGGGCACAGCTCAGCCTTTCCTCCATGGACTCTGTCTACACTTCTCACTGCCTCGGTAAAGCAGCCAACATAATCAAAGACCCCACCCACCTCGGACATTCTCTCTTTTCCCCTCTCCCATCGGGCAGAAGATACAAGAGCCTGAAAGGACCAGGCTCAAGGGCAGCTTCTATCCCACTGTTATAAAACCATTGAACGGTCCCCTAGTACGGCAAGATAGACTCTTGGCTTCACCATCTACCTCATTGTGACCTTGCACCTTACTGTCTGCCTGTACTGCACTTTCTCTGTAACTGTAACACTTTATTCTGCCTTCTGTTACTGTTTTATCTTGTGCTACCTCAATGCACTGTGTAATGAGTTGATCTGTATGGACAGTATGCAAGACAAGCTTTTCACTGTACCTTGATACATGTGACAATAATAAACCAATTAAACAATTTAGCAAATTGGCCCCACCCCACTGTACATGCAGTGTAATGTTTCTACAGGAACAGCTGGCAAACCCTGTTATTTCTAATGACCCAAGCACCATGAAAGTGATGAGGAGAAATGAGATATGGGTGTAAGGTTATCATTTTTTATTCACAGTTATATCCCACACTTGTATCTGGAGATGTTCCTTTTTTATCTGCATGAAAAATCCACAGAAACAAATGGAAAATACTCCAGATGCCTTTTGAAGGATGGTAATACTTAACAGCAAAATTTATATAGGGGCCGAGGTGGAATACTTTGGGGAAAGTGTATTTTTAAACACCCTGTCCTCTCTTTTTATATTCGATTCCCTTGTTTCATTGGAACTTTGACACAATTCTAAAAGATTTGCCTCAGTTTGCAGAAAATGCAGCCCAGAAATTTGTCCACACTGTTCTTCGGATGTTAAAACAAAGTTGACAATTTCCCTAATGCTGTTTTGATAAACTCTTTTCAGGAAAATTATGAAGTTTATTAGCATCAGTTTCAAAACAGCTTTAGCAGGCTCCCTTGAGTAATGCCACACTGATTCCTGAACAGCAGGCATTAGGGTTAAACTTCCCCTTTCAGTAATGATTTCACTCATATCTCTGACCACAGGATGTAACAGTCAAAGGGAACTACAAAAGGTGTCACACCATAATGCATCCATCACTCTGAACACCACTGGGGAGTGATAACAAGCAAGGAGTGGATGCTACACTGATACAAAGTGGGTGGGAGAGTTGCCCAGGGATGTGGGGAGGGATAAATCTTTTATCAAAATTGAAAGATTTCCCTCTTTGTCGGGAGAGACGTTTTGGATTTCTGTAATGAGCCAGTGAGCAGCAAAGTGTCAAATTAGCACCTATCAGCAGAGGCAGGCAGCAAAGACCCTGAGACCAGATTTCTGACCCCAACTTTGAGAGCAGTTCAGAGCTCTGTACTGGTGGAGACTGTGGTGCCTAAAACATGGACTGTAGCTTCTCACTGCCATTCCAAATGCATCTTCTCCATCGAATGGTCCAGGGGCCAGAGACTCCCAGGAGTCAGTGGGGATGCTGCATTTCTTCAAGGAGGCGTTGATCACCTTTCCTCTGTCCGCCTGTTACCTCTTCCCCTGACAGAGCCCCGGAAGGAGTGCAATGCAATCACCACCCTCGCAATAAGGATTTTTTTTGGAGAATTGTAGAAATGAATTTCCAGGTGTGCATCTTGTAGATCAAGTGTATGTTCAGTCCAATGGAATGGTTCATAAATAAATCACAGCAGGAAACTGCAATGGATTCACGTTGCAGAAGAAAAACTAAGCCATGAATGAGATTATAATCACATAAAGCATCAAAAAATAAGATTAATATTAGATATAAGATTATTCAGATATTTGAGTAGCTTTATTGCTGTAATGATTTGACATCCAGAGAAGTGCATGTGACATTTTCAAACACACTGGGGTAAAAATCCATCCTGGGCAATGCAGAGGAGGTGGTGTGGTTAACACATTGGTTCGTTCCCTACAGATGGGGCATGTGTCAGGTGCACTGTTGGTTGACTTACACTATTGCCTGAGATGCAGATCTATCCACTCGCTGGTATCCCTGAATTGCTGGGCTACAGGTTTCAAATGTACGAAATAAACTAATAACAAAATTATTCTGCCTTATATTAACTAGGAGAGCAACATTTGTAGTGCTTGTACAGTACACACACAACATATTGTACACAACAAACTTTGCACATGCTGTTCACTACTGTAACCGTGTGAAAGGCTCCTTCCTGTTGTACACGGCACCTGTCATATATAAAGCCCGTTAAACAACTACACACCCCAATACAGCCCACGTTATTCATCCTTCCACGTGTACCAAGACCTTGCTGTGCAGTCTTCCTGTAATATACTCAGTTGTTAGACACTCTGCCTATAACACACTGTGCCTATGTTACAGTCTGTCTTGTTATACCCTCTGTCCATTATATAACCAACTCATTACACAGTCTGCTTGCACTGGTTATGCACAATGTCTATAATACACCACATGTCCATATCTACAGGTATAGAAGGAGGCTGTTCAGCCCATTGTGTTTCTGCTGGTTCACAGAACAAACCCACTCCCCACTCATTTTCCCTGTAACTCGTTCTCTCCATATTCCCTCACCTCCTCCCCAGATTCTGCCACTCATCTACACTCACAGCAGCTTACAGAACCAATCAACCAACCGACCCACACAGCTTCGAGACGTGGGAGGAAACCGTGGTACCTGGAGAAAGCCCATTAGGTTACAGGGAGAACATGCAAACTGAACACAGACAGCAGTGGAGGTCAGGATTGAGGCCGGGTGATGGAGCTGCGAGGCAGCAGCTCAACCAGCTATGCCACTCGTGCTATCCTGTGAGCTTATTACACCCCAACCTCTGCGGACCACGTGCTCATTACACACTTCCCCCATTTCAGCCCCCACCTCAGAATCCACTTGTTCAATCACTGCTCATTATAAACATTCCACAATCTGCCTGTTGTCCCCATTCTAAACTGAGATTCATTGTACAACCTTGCCATTACACACCTCATGTTTATGCAACTGATATTATATATCCTCTCCATTAAACACCAGACCCTATTCCATATTATACTGCACCCATTACATTGTCCACCTATGATACAAACTTGTAATTATAAAGCTATTATACTCTATGCTACTAATACAACTCACCCCACAGGCATATTATACTATCCCTCCCATTGTACATTCCCCCTGTTACACCTTATTATTCACCTTCCCAGTTACTTCCATTTTACACATGATATACATTTTATCCCACAGTCATCATACACCAAACCTGTTCAACTCCATGGTCTTTATATACCAGGGATGTTTTACTTCATATTCACTACGCACACTTCCCATGATACAACCCACTTGCTAAACACCACAAAAATAATGCAGGAGGGGTGTACATACATCACCCATACTTTGTACAACTCATACATTATACCAAAACAAAAAATGGTGTAAAGCTGAAATGAAACGGGAAATGTTTGAAGTACTCAATGATGAACTGATGAACAGTCGTCAATTTAAAAAGTTGAGTCCGTTTCTCTCTCCATTATCGCTGCTATATCCCTGAGTAACCTGTGCATTATACATGATATCCTCACATTCTGTTACACAGCAATACCATATATACACCCTTTGTGTTATAAATAAAATCCTATGCACACTTTACCATTAAACACTGTCTTTTATATAGCCCACCTTACACACAGTGTTATATTCACCGTGTAGCATGAAGTACATGTTACACACTCTACCCATGCCACGCCCACTGTACAATGCACTTCTCATGCAGATTCCTTTAACACAGTCCGCCTGTCAATAACACGCCTGAAGAACAAATGCACCACCACCAGTGTGTGCCCCTGCTGAAACTGGATTACATCGCTGCTGTTACCAGTAACCCCACCCAGAAGGGAAGAGAATCGGTGCCAGAAGAGGATTTTTTTAGAAATTGAAACGTAATGTTACGTGCCTTCCACTACCCTTACGGTCATAGATACTGGAACATCTGAATGCCAGTTTGGAAAAGAGGAGGGGATTAGATGCATTATTTTCCAATGTAAATCGAGCTTCCATAGTGAAATTAGGAACTTGATTTGAAAAACCCTTCTGCTTCACTGACTTCTCAACCCAGCCGGAAGGTAGAGACTGCAGCCAACAACTCAACAAGGTCCACGGCTACTTCTGCACCACCTGTGCCTCAGGAAAAGCAGGAGTGGTCCAACTGGTCATTCAGTGCAACCCCCAGGCTCCCTCAGCCCTGCCTGTCCACCAGTTCCATCACCACCCCAGCATCCAACGCCAACAACTGACCTCAAGTGCCACATGAACCAATTTCCAGAGCCCTCCTTGCTGACCCCACCCACCCATACCAAATGCGAATCCCCTTCCCAGCCCCACTGGCTGAACCCCCCCTCGGCAACTGCAAAGACCAAACTGCTCATCAGGCTCTTTGGCTGATTGTTCTCCACAACTGCAACCCTTGGCAACCCCACGGGAGGGCAACCCCACTGGAGGGCAACCCCACGGGAGGGCAACCCCACTGGAGGGCAACCCCACGGGAGGGCAACCCCACGGGAGCACAACCCTACGGGAAGACAGCCCCACGGGAGCGCAACCCCACGGGAGGGCAACCCCACTGGAGGACAGCCCCACGGGAGGACAGCCCCACGGGAGGATAACCCTATTGGAAGACAGCCCCACGGGAGGGCAACCCCACGGGACAACCCCACGGAAGGACACCCCCACGGGAAGACACCCCCACGGGAGCACAACCCCACGGGAGGACACCCCCACGGGAGGATAACCCTATTGGAAGACAGCCCCACGGGAGCACAACCCCACAGGACAACCCCATGGAGGACAACCCCACGGGAGGACACTCTCCCCAGCCCCAACGCTGACCACACCTACTTCTTGCTGCAGACCTTCCACAATGCAGCAACGATGGGCAAGGTCTCCAGGCTCCTGGTCTTAGTGGGGCTCTCAGCTGCAGTCCACACCCTGTGAACCCCAGGCCTTTGTTCCTCTGTAACTTCAGCTATCACGTTTCAAATAATGCCAGATAAATCACTACGCATTAGTATACTACTTCCAACCTAGCTCTGAGATGTAACTTGCTTGTAACTGCAAACTTTTCAATGGTTAGGGGCACTTCACATGAGAAAATTATTTTGGATGTGATTTATAACATATTCCAGAACTCAGTCTGCATATTTTTAAGGCTATTGCGTCTGGCCTTATCTCATTTTTGACTGAAAACAGCTCTTGCCTTGGCACGGTGTTATGGATGTTATGTCTACATCCCTTTTGGAAGGGTTGTGCATGTTTCAGATGTGCCATGGTTTACAATGAACAATATTGCTTAATAAATTTTACCAGCAGAAGAATAATGCTGCAGAGTGTTGGTTAAATCGCTCCACACACTTGGATGTTAATGTGTTTAAGGAAAATATTTTTTTTACAGAGCTGAAGCAGGAGGATAGGTTTAGCTGGACCATACAGTCATGGGGCCACAAGCTTTTTTTAATTTATTCATTATTTAGGATGTGGGTGTCAAATGGCAGGGCCAGCATTCAGGCCCATCCCGAAGAGAAGGTGGTGGTGAGCTGCAGTCATTCTGAGAAAATGCTCCCAAAAAGCTCTTGGGCAGTGAGTCAACAACAACAATGGGACAGCAAACCAGATGGTGTGCAAGTTGGAGGGGAACCTGCTTCCCATGCACATGCCCTCCTTGCTGCTTGTGGGTTTGGAGGTGCCGGCAGAGCCGCCTGGGTGAGCAACTCGGTTCATTTTGTGGCTGGTACACAGTGCAGTCACTTTGCACTGGTGACGGAGGGAATGAATGATTAGCATGTTTGACTGGATGCCAATCAAGCATGCTGCTTTGTCCCAGATGATGCTGAGCTTGTTGAGTATTGTTGGAACTGCTCTCATCCAGTGTTTGGAATAAAGAAAAAATAATTCTTACATAACAATAAATCCTCCAGAACATCTGTATATTGAGATTGTGGCAATCTTATTGCTGAGTGCGTTCACTTTTAGTTCAATCCACTCACAAACAGAGATGCCCAAGAAAACCCTATTTATGACTGATACCCACTGAGGCACTGGTATCTATCATTGAAATAGCATAATGGCTATAGCAGTTGCTTGCTTCAATTTGCAATTGCACAGCGTCTCTTTCTACTTCTGGTTCCAACTTCTGCGACTAACATTGGTAGCTATAAATAGAAACAGGAACCTGAAACAAGAGACAACTGCTGAACAAGCAATAGCTATTTTAGGTATTTAGCTAAATAGCCTCCTTTTCCTGCTCTGTTGTTCAAGTACATTTTCTGATCATCTGCAAGTTGCAGATGAACGATACTTTAACAAACCTCTATTAGTTGCTGAGAGTACAGTTTTCAAGAGATAGGTTTGGATGTCATCAGTGCTGCTGTCCTCAAGAAGGCAATTGAGCTGGCAACATACATCAATCCAAATTTTGGTCTGTCCTCTATTTCAAGAAGAAACTGATTCTAGGCTATTACTCTGCAGTTAATGATATTTTGTAGTAGTCTCATTTTTGTGTGTTATCTCAAGGGCAAGGTGCCCCAGTGAAGCTAATATAGTTCTCTCAGGGAGAGCCCAGCACAGACAGAAATAAACCCCTAGGGCTTTCCTATTTGGTTGCAACACACTGCTATTGCTGTGGGGGAGGGTCAGAAAATAGAAAATAATGCTCCACTTGAAAGTGCTCAAAATCATTAATCAATTTATAAAATTTCACACGATTTTGTCCAGGCAATTTCCCAAAATGCCCAGTGGAAATCTTACCCCACTACATTGTGCAGTGCCTCACTGCCTCATGAAGGTGGGTTTGGTGGTTAATACAGCATTTTCATGCTGTCAGAAAGAATGTTAAAACAAAAATATCTCCTCAATTATACCATACAGAAATGAGATGATTTGAACAAAATAAGGTTCATCTGAAAGCTGAGCAAAAGAGAATAGTGGGTCCCTGGTACCAACCACACAAAGCCAAGTATTCCAGTGTCTCACTGATGCAGGCTTGCCAATTCACTGCTCCCATTATGCATCGCCTACGAATATAATATTTGGTTTGCACTAATTCAACTTAAGTATAATTGTGTTGAGATTAGTTTTATTTGATACAAACTTAACATGCCCAGACAGAGGATTTTTTTAAATGCTACATTTAAAAAGAGCTGCATCTGAAGAATGACGGCATCTCAGAACACCTGTAAGCTCTGTGCAGATATTTTAAGGATCTTTAATTACATACAACCAAATATCACATGAAATGTAGGAGTTGTGTTATTGACAGAACTAGTGCTGCTAAAAAGGGATTCACTCCTTTCTGATTACCCATGGTCAATATGCTAGGTGCAGATGAGAAAGATTGCTACAGACTTCAGGCCGGAAATGAGCAGACTGCCAATCACGTGCCACTGTCCAACACAGGGAGAAGAAATGTTGGAATTGCTTGCACTGAAATGGGTTAAAAAGGTAACATTGACCATACTCTGTTCTATTCTTTCAGCTGAATTCGATATTTTCTGGCAAAGCAACCAAATTCTACCAGTGACATCTTTTTTTTCCAGAGGAGAAACAAATGCACGTAAGTTCAGGGTTAGATGACACCACAAACTGTGCCTTTGAATCAGAATCAGGCTGATTATCGCTGACTTATAAAGATGTGACATTTGTTGTTTTGTGGTAGCAAAACTGCAGCATTGTGGGAGTTAACAGAGTACAAAAAACATTCATAATTAAAGATAATTTAAAAAAAACACATTGCAATCACTGCACTGGGTCAACTTTTTAAATTATTTCATTAGGAGCTAGTTACAACATTTTCATTGGTTAGCAGAAAGCAGTGTATGTGCAGTACTGCAAAAGGCAACTTCCTTCCCAACAGACTGTCGCATGAAACCACTGTAATTCGATTTTCACATTCACACTGTTGGTTAGAATAACACAAAGAACAATTCAGTACATTCTGCCACCCTATGAAGATCATTGTATTGTGAATAAAACAAAAATGCATGGGAATTCAGTTCCACGATGGAACTGAATCTCTGAGGTAGATGGCAACGTACTGCTGCTACGATATAGCAGGATTGGTACCACTGACCAAGGATTCAAGGGAAAGGTCTATTTTATTTCACCATAATCTGGGCTGCAGTTAATCACTATTATTTGATGACCCAGGTTTTCAAAAGCAAAATACTACAGATGTTGGGATTCGGAAGCAATGATGAATGGTCTTCAGCCTGTAACATTAAACCTGTACAGATATTTCCTGACCTGCTGAGCATTTCCAGCATCTTTGGTTTTTACCCAAGCTTTCATGCCATTCTCCATTGTATGACAGGTATGGCTTCAAGTTGGTTAGGTAGACTCACAGGGTTAAACATTCTCTGGGAAATGGGGATTCCAAGGAAAATGGTTCACACTGTTCAAATTCTCAAAGGAATATGTGATGCCCCAGAACAAAGGAACTTTAACATAATAGCCAGCACAAACCCTAAACCTCCTCCCAACACAGAAAGGTCATTTCTTCAAAGTGATACAGTTTGAAAGATCAAACTGGAAGGTGGAGAACAAGGTTAATGGCAGGATTCTGAGCAGTGTGGAAGAACAGAGGGATCTTGGGGTCCGAGGCCATAGATCCCTCAAAGTTGCTGTGCAAGTCGATAGGGTGGTTAAGAAGGCATATTTTGTGTTGGCCTTTATTAGTCGGGGATTGAGTTCAAGTTGCAGGTCTATAAAACTCTGGTTAAACCACAGGTGCATTGTGTTCAGTTCTGGTCGCCTCATTATAGGAAGGATGTGGAAGCTTTAGAGAGGGTGCAGAGGAGATTTACCAGGATGTTGCCTGGATTGGAGAGCATGTCTTATGAGGAAAGGTTGAGTGAGCTAGGACTTTTCTCTTTGGAGCAATGCAGGATGAGAGGCGACTTGATAGAGGTGTACAAGATAATGAGGGGCACAGACAGAGTGGACAGCCAGCACCTTTTCCCAGGGCAGCAATGGTCAACAGAGGGCATCGGTTTAAGGTGAGCAGAGGAAAGTTCAGGGGAGATGTCAGTAGTAGTTTTTTTTTACACAGAGTGGTGGGTGCCTGGAACGCACTGCCGGGGGTGGTGGTAGGGGCTGATACAATGGGGACATTTAAAAGACTCTTAGATAGGCACTTAGATTGGATGCAAGAAAAATGGAGGGTTATGTTCTGTGTAGGAGGGAAGGGTTAGATTGATCATGGAGTAGGTTTATATTGGTCGGCACAACATTGCAGGCTGAAGTGTTCTGTACTGTTCTGTGTTCTATGTTCCATGTTCTATTTCTAATACTTCACCTCAACTTCACTGTTCTACCAGGTTGTTATATCCTCCCAGTCTAGGAAGATATCAATCTCAGTCTTGAATATACTCAACCAGTCAACTACAACAGTCTCCAGTCTTAGAGAATTCACAGCCTTCTGATTAAGGAAATTTCCCCTCTGTACTAACTGGCCTTCTCTTATTCTGAGACAATCGTCCCTATACTTTACACTTTGAGGAAAATGCCTCTCAAACCCTTGCAAACTTGCACATTTCAATGAAGAATCACTTTAATTCTCCAAGCTCCAGTGAGTATCGGCCCTCCATTCTCAATTTCTCCTGATAGGAATATCCTCTTGTCCCAAAAATCAATCAAATGAACCTTTGTTGGAACAGTCTTCCTTGATAAGCTACCATCCAGTTATTAAAGTGAACCAATAACTAGAGCAACAGTCTGCTGGAGTAACTCAGCAGGTCGAGCAGCATCTGTGGGGGAAGAGGAACTGTCCATGTTTCAGGTCGGAATGCTACGTCAGGACTGACAAGGTTCCTTT
>JAUZTB010000098.1:107903444-107917681 GCA_034780895.1 Rhynchobatus australiae | reverse complement strand
TTAGACTCAGTTTTTACAAGAAAAAAACACAATTGGAACAAGAAAAAAACACAATTGGAACAAAAAAAATGTCCATTTTAGTGCAAAGTGATCAAAGTGGTCATAGTTTTGCTAGACTGTAGTGGTGGTTAGGGTTTTGCCGGTTTGTTCAAGAACCAAATGGTTGAAGGGAAGTAGCTGTTCCTGAACCTGGTGGTGTGAGACTTCAGGCTTCTGTGCCTCTTGCCCAATGGAGGCTGAGAGAAGATGGTATGGCCCAGATGGTGGACATCTTTGATTATGGATGTTACCTTCTTGAGGCAGCGCCTCCTGTAGATACTACTGATGGTGGGGAGGGGTGTGCCCATGATGTATTGGGCAGAGTCCACTACTACCACTACCAGTGCATGGGGATGGAATGACTGTTTCAGGTTGTGAAATAGGATCACAAGTGGAATCTTGTCTAATCAAGTGGATTTTTTTCCCCTTGATGGTGTTGCAGTGTTGTTGCAGCTGCATTCATCCAGGCAGGTAGAGTCGGGCAGTGAGTCACTCACCACAGTGTACCCACCTTCTGATCTGCCCTTGTAGGTACTATATTTATGTGACTGGTCCAGTTGAGTTTCAGGTCAAGTTGTTTATACTGGAAGACTTGGCATTGATAATGCCTTTCAAATATCAAGGTCAGGTGGTTGGACAAGTTCATAGTCTGACATTTGTGTGCATATTATTTGTACCTCTCCAGCCCATGCTTGCATGTTATTCAGATCTTATCACATGCAGCAATGGAAAGCCCCATTCTCTGAATAGGTGTCAGTGGAATCCAACATTGTGCAATTATTAGCAGGATGTATGATAATTAAGAAGGCAGATTAAGATGTCTGAGCCGAGCACACTTCTCTGAGCAACTTCTGCAGTGATGTTGTGGAGCTGAGATGATTAATCTGCAACAACTCCAGGCATCTTCCTTGTGCTAGGTATGACTCCAGCCATTGAAAGTTTTTCCCTTTGATACTCATTGACTTCAGTTTTATCAGGGCTCCTTGATGGCACACTCAGTCAAATGCTGTCTTGATTGAAAGGAGAACTTAACTCTTTGGCCCATATTTGAACCAAAGTTACGCTGAAGTCTGGAACCAAGTGGTTCTGGTGAAACTTGTGTTGGTGAGCAGGATTTTGGTGAATATCCTGCATGATGGCACTTTAAGGACATCTTCCATCACTTTATAGGTGGTTGCAAGTGCTGATTGGGTGATAATTAGGTAACAGACCTCTTGGCTCTCCTGGCTGAAGATAGTTGCAGATGCTTCAGCTTTGCCTTTGACACTCACATACTGAGACTTTCCATCATTGGTAATGAGGATGTAATGTCTTCATATTAACTGTTTAGTTGTCCACCATCAATTGTGACTAAATGAGGCAAGATTGCAGTACCATGTCCTAATCTATTGGTACTGTGGGATTGCTTTGCTTTTTGCATGCTGTTGCAGCTTCACCAGGTTGGCATCTCATTTAAGGTATGCCTAATACTATTATCCACACTCTTCATTGAACCAGAGTTGATCCCTTGGCTTAGTTGTCCTGGCAGAGTGAGGGATATGCCAGGCCATGAAGCTAAAGATTCTGATGGGATACATTTACTGTTCAGAGTCTATATCATTTAGCAGAATGGTAGTGTAACATAACAAAATAAGGAGTGTCCTCATTGGGAAGAAGAGACTCCCAAGCACAAAGCACTATCCATTTCACAAGCACAGCACATTGGTCAATCCTACACATGCTGTTAAGAACAGGTATGTATAACAAGGTGAGGGCAGGGTGAAGCAGATTAATTTTTTCTTGCTGGTTTATTCACTACCTGCAACAGACCTAGTCTGGCAGCTTTATCCTTCTTAACTTGGCCTGCTCTATCCCAAACCCTTTCCACCATTTACAAGGCACAAATCAGGTGCGTGATGAAAATTCTCCACTTGCCTGGAAGAGTGCATCTCCAACAACACTCAAGAAGTTCAACACCACCAGGGCAAAGCAGCCTGCTTGATTGGTACTTCAATCACAGTCTAGGTGTTCAATCCCTCCACCACTGGCAATTCTGGCAGTTACATTACTTACCTGTGCTGTTCCTTCAGCATCTCCCAAATTCATAGAGTCAGAATAATGCAGCACACAAACATGCCCTTCGGTCTAACTCTAGGCAAATGTGATCGGCATATGTTTGGCCCATATTTTTCCTATTCACGTACGTGTCAAAGTACCTTTTAAACTTCGTAATTGTACTTGCCTCTACTTACCATTGAACCAGGCTTGGTTGTATTGGCATAGTGAGGAATATGCCAGGCCTGACTACCCACCACCCTCTGTGGGGAAAAAATTGCCCCTCAGATTCCCTTTAAATCTTTCCCCTTTCACCTTAAACCTATGCCTCTAGTTTTAGATTCCCCTACTCTGGGAAAAAGACTGTGACTCTCTATTTTATCCATGCCCCTCATAATTGTATAAATCTCTTGGCCTCAGCCTCCTTTGCACATGGGAAGAGAGTCCCAGCTTATCCAATCTCTCCTTATAACTCAAGTGTTTCAGTGCAATGTTATGAGCCAGGTTGCTACTTGGTGAGTGTCCCTTTAAGGCACCTGGACAGTAGTGTAGTGTGTGTGTGTGGTTTTATTTGACTACTGCGAGGGAAAACAAAGACTATAAGTGGAGGGTACTGGCCGTTGCACAGATAGAGAGAGAGAGAGAGAGAGAGTTGGTGGCACCAACTGCCGGTCTCTATATCTATGAATGAAGAACAACAGCTGTGACTGTCACCCTACAATCCATGTGTGGATTTTTGGAGCAATCTGTGGAGGAGTCCACTTGGTCATTAACCTGTGCTGGAATGCAGGTATATCTGTGGGCAGCCATGAATCAAGTGCCCTTGGTGTGGCAGAACAAAGCAATGGAGATCATCGGCGATTGAGGTGTCCTATAGGTTCCATCGTGGAACATGTGCATTTCGTAAATTCTCTCTATGTTCGCTCTACAGTCTATTGTGGTTTTGAAAAAGCCTTTGCTCATCGTTCTACCTTATGACGTGCTGAATCAACTTTGAGAACTATTCCTAGACTTGGGGTTTGGGAACTTGCCACACACTGACTTCCAGTTTAGTTTTGGGGTTAATGTTTAATATCTAACATTTTTATTTCTCTTATTATACATAGTTATTAATAAATAGATTCTAACATTTATGCGTGGCTCGTTGTGTTTCTATTGTTGCTGGTGCGTAACAAATTGAAATTAGTAGGTTGTCAGCACCAATGGGAGACAAGGGGATAGGAGATAGCAACAGGACTAAGCTTTCTGGGTTCCCATGTTGACACTGTGTAAAACTATGTAGTTGTTCGTGAATGACCAATGATGAGCACCCTGGACAACATGGGCATTGCACAGATAATCATATCATTTGGTATGCATCTGTTCTGAAGTTGCATCAGCGGCACTAGTGTAATTTACCTTGAAAAGTGCTGGGTTGAATTTGTAAAGTTGCTGAAAAGGACCTGGAAATAGTCATCACTCCATCCAAATTGCAGTTCAATTGTGTAAGACTAAAATAAACAGTGCTACATCATTGAATTTCTGGGCTATTATCTTTTCATTATTGTATTACTGTTTGTGGGACCATGCTCTATGCAAATTGGCTGTCAGATTCCATGTATTAGAACAATGCCTACAATTCAAAAAAAAATTAATTGGTTATAGAGCACATTGGGGTTTTCCTAAGGTCATGGGAAACAGTGTATAAATCCAAGTCTTTCCTTCTGTAATGACTTTCTTTGTGAGTAGGAACTTCTTTCAGGCTGTCAGGAAAGGTGATTGTTAAGAGAATTTCCCCATGGGGTAAAGTTCAGATTTCTGTTGTGCATTAACTGCAATAGCCGTCTTGAAAGAAAGAGCTTTATAGTTTGCTAAGTGCACCCAGGTTCATGTTGGATGGGCATGTAATCTATGAATAAATTTCAATCTAGTTAAGTGTGAAATGGTGGATTTTGGTGGGAAAAGGAGGGTGAGATGTGCTTTCCTTGAAAATATATCTAAGTGAAATTCAATGTCAGATTCTATGTTCTGGGACTATATAGAAAGAGAAAATTGAAAAACAACATGTAAGTAGTACCAGTATAAGCAGCATATTAAACTTTAAGTCTTGAGTGGTAATGTAAATTTGAATGAAATATTTCCCATTTCAGGCACCCAGTTTGCACATCAGCCATTTCTCAGCCAGGTTTTGCACGACTAGAAGTGAGGGAAGACACCAAAATTCCACTTAGTGTTTCATTCCTCAGCACTGATATACCTCACCGAGAAGAGCAAAGAGGACTTCTGTGTGCCTCCATCCTCTTTGGGAATTCTGCAGCCATCTTGCCATGAAATGTGAACGAATAACCTCAACCTTCTCTCCCATTTTCTTGTAATTTTTTCACATTTATGTTCCACCTTTTTGTCCTCGGTTGTGGAGAACAGATACAGTCATCATGTTTAAAAGAAATCGAGACAGGCACTTGAACAGGCAAAGATGCAAGCAAGTGAAATTAGCCAGGATGGGATAAATGGTCGGCATGGATGTGGTGTGCCAAAGGACTCATTTCTGTGCTGTACAACTCTATGACTCCAAGATACGTTTTGTAATTCAGGGCACAGTGTTTCAATCAAGAACTGTAACCGTTAACTGTTCTACTCACAGTTGTAATGGAGTTAAGCAATTTATCCAGCTTCCTATTGAGTAGCAAAGCGACATGAGGTTTAAATACAAAAAAGAGAATTAGTGTCAATTTTCTTCTTTTTGATTCCTTAACCATCCCTTTCACCCTTCAAAAAAGGAAATTATTCCACCGACTTTCCTTTCCTTAAGTGCCCTGGCTTGCAAATGCAGCCTGGTGTTTAATACAACATCGTGTCTCTTTTTGGCTGATAAGATAATTTCCAATTGGACGTGTGTGAGTGAGAAAGTCTTCCATAACTTCAAATCGAAATGTCACAACGTCTCTGGGTGACATTCTGAAAATAATGTGGCTGTTGAATGCCATTCATTTCCCATCTTATTTATGGGATTTTGAGATTGAAACATAAACTCACAATCTATTACAAATCTTAATCCAGGAAGGTATTATAAATAAACTAAGAAGTGAAAGTGTAAAACCATTTTGAACAGAAATGTGCTGGTTAAATGAGGCTGCTCTCAAATATTCTGTTTTACCACCATTTTCTGTCATTCTGAGGTTCCTGTCCGGCATTAACACATACGAGATTTAATTGTCTAAGTCTCTTAAGTGGTCATTAAAAGGTACTAATCTGGTATTGATGAAAGCATAGGTATAACATTGAAATACACCACCTTATTTAGTCCCCTATATGTAGATACATAGTGCCATTCTACCAATATCCTCCTGCGAAAACACATTGGAGGTTATTTTAACATGTAATTATATGCCACAAGTAGTATTAGTCGCAGGGCCATGGAGTCATACATCACCAATCCTTCCACCTACCATGTCCAACTGACCACGTATGACCCATCAGTACTGATCCCATTTGCCAGCACGTGGTCTGTGGCCCTCAGTTCCTTGACAATTCAAGCGCTCATTGAGATACTTCTCAAATATTGTCAGAGTACTGCCTCCACCACCAACTCATGAACTCCAGAATCCAACCACCACATGAAATTCTTCTTTACATCCCCTCTGTATCTCTTGGTGTGAACTCTAAGGAGAATACAAAGTGGCTGCAATGTGATTTACGCAGGTTGAGTGACTGAGAAAATGGATGCTAAATGCACTTTAATATGGAATGATATTTTGGTTTGAAATCAGAAAAACAACTTGTTATTTGAATGGTGGGAGACTGAGGAAAGGGAAGGTGCAATGTAATCTGGGTATCCTTGTACATCCGTTGCTGAAGGCAAGCTTTCAGGTCCAGCAAGGATTTCAGATGGAAAAATGGTATGTTGCCCTTCTTTGCAAACAAATTTGAAATCAGCCATAGGGAGCTCTTGCTGCAGCTATACTGAGTCTCGGAGAGACCCCATTTGAAATTTTGGTGCACTTTTGGTCTCCTTATCTGAGGAAAGGTGTTCTTGCCATGGAGAGAAGGCAACAAAAGTTTACTAGACTGATATCTGGGACAGCAGGACTGAACTGAGGAGAGACTGAATCAATCAGGCCTATATTCACTGTGGTAGAAGAAAGACTGGGATCTCCAAGAAACCCTCTAGAATTCAAATAAAACAAGACAGACTAAATACAGGGAGATATTCCTGATGGATAGAGTGTCTAGAACTGAACATCGCAGATTCATGATACATGGTATGTCATTTAGAAACAAGCTCAGGAGAAATTTCTTCACCCAGAGTGTGATTTCTCAACAATAGCAGGTAATGGTAGCCAAGTATTAAATGCATTCAAGAAGGAAATAGATGTATTCTTAATGCTAAAGGGATCAGGAGAAGGTGAGAGTAAGGTACTAATGTGATGGTCAGTATTGATATTGGTTTATTATTGTCACATGTACCAAAATACAGTGAAAAGCTTTTGTTTGTGTGTTGGGCAGGCAGATCATGCCATACATAAGTATGTCGGGGTGATAAAAAGGAAAACAATGCACAATATGGTATTGCATTTACAGAGGAAGTGCAGTGCAGGCAGACAAATAAATAGCAAGGGCCACGACGAAGTAGATTGGAAGATCAAGAGTTCATCTTTTAGCGTGTGGGAGGTCCATTCGAGAGTCTGATAACGGCGGGATAGAAGTTGCCCATGAGTCTGGTGGTAATTGCTCTCAAGCTTTTGTATCTTCTACCTGACGGGAGCAGGGAGAACCAGGTGGAAGTGGTCCTTGAGTGGTGGAGCAGCCCAGAAGAGCTGAAGGGACTACTCTGCTCTGATTCTCTCTGTCTATGATGGGGCGAAGTTTGAGTATATGCTATTAATCCCCTCTGGGGAAGCAGGTGTTGATAGTATGCTGTGCTGTGGCTCATCTCTCTTCTCAGGCAGCTGTTTGGGATTGAGGATGCCTTTGGTTAACCCCACCTAATGCTGCTACCCTGTCAATTGAACTGTGCATGTGCTTGCTGCTGTTTGTCCGATTCCTCTAAGGAACCATTCAGAAAAGACACAGTCAGGTGTTGTACAACACCCTGAAGAAGAGAGAAAAAAATACAAAGGACCACTATGTAAAAATGTTGCTACTGAGCAGAATTAAAATGCTCATATGTTACTCATTGCTGAAACAAAATCAATGTGAATGGTTTTGTAATGAGATGTAGCTCATTCTGTTACCAGCCGGTGGTGAAGTTCCTATCTGCCCATTTCCACTGGCCTGCGTTGCAAATTCACTCCTGATCGCCATGACTTCTTCTTCAGAGGATACCGGCAATCTGTGTAGTGGCCTACCTTGGATCCTTCTCCTCTCCTTCCTCCCATTCCTTACATGCATCCTGTTCACTGACGGTGAGAGTCAGATGTTTGCCCACATAAGAATTTGGGTAAGCAGCAGCAGCAGTGGATGAAAAAAAATGGTTGGGGTTGGCGGAGATGGTGTTATTAAGAATGTATATAGAAAATGAACTAGCTTCATCAGCTGTGGGTAGTGGTGTGATGGAATATGCTTAAGAAAATAGAGTGAGATAGGAGGGCTGTATATCTTCACAATATTTTGCAGTTGAATCCTGACCCAGCTGGATTATTAAAACACTTCTTGCACTGTATCTTATTATCTATAAATTTGGGTAGCATTCTTGACTATTTCTCACAGGTCTGCTTCATGTACGGAACAGATTTCTTTCTCCTAGTGTTTCAGTATATTAGCTTCTGGACCCCACAGTTTGTTAAGCAAACCACTGTTGAACTAAAGTGCAGGATTTGAACATTTGAACCTCATTTTACCTAAAAGCTTCCTCAATGCAAGATCTCTCAACCTCCTTTACATAGTTAGGTTAAAGTAATTTCATGCTGATGGTCATTTCATTGATGAGTCTGGCGATGCACTCCAGATGATTGAAGACATGGCTACATCTGTGTAATATTGTTCAGATGGACCATGGCATGGATTGCCCTCATTCATTCCAACCAAGACCATTAGCTGAAAGCCGAACATCAGGTAAAAGTTAAACATAGACGAAGTAAACCAGTTATGTTGCTATTTGTGACTGAGAAGGAATTTTGGCTTTGAGGTGTGATGAATTGCAAATGCCACTCTCTGCAAATCCATAGATTTTGTGTAGGTTCATGATTGATGAAAGGGACAAAATTACCAATAGATATTTGAATGTTGAACAAGCGAGAGTTGATGTAAGTTGAAAGATGAGTAGTAGTGTGATGTGATAGAAGCCTGGATAAGGATTTCAGCAGCACTGGATGTTAGGATGGCAGTGGGCAATAGTGCTGAAATGGAGAAGTTATCATGTCCTAAGCATTTGTATAAATCAGTCTGGTATCAGGTTCTGGCACCCATGAAGATTTCAGTATATCAGTCTGACAGTATCCTAAATTCATAATGAGCCAACCAATGTTTTTGGTTTCCTTGTAACTGTGATGAAATTTATTTTCTTCAATGAAATGTTAATAGCTTTTGGATAAATATAGTTGTGCAATTTCTCCATGCTGTAGGTCACAAGATAATGTACTTTACACTTTGTCATAGATTCACTGTGGATCTATGCAAAGACCAGAAATGAGAACCCTGCAGAATGAAAAGCAATATGAATTCATTCTTCATCCTGTTCCAAAATATTTGTTAGCGGAAACTTCCAACCTGTCATGAGTTAGATGATTTTCAGTACTACAGTTATGGTCATTTCTCTCCTGAAAGAGATGAATGTTATTTAGGCAAATAAAAGACACAAAAGCTTCTGCACAAGCACTGCAACTTTCTTTGTTGTTTTAGAAAGATGTTTGCTATCCAAATTCGTTTCCTTTGTGAAGTCCCGACATTTCTCTGCAGTGTAGTTTTAATTATCACACAGGACTTTAATTAGGATGAATTTAAGCAGAGGTGATTGTCCTGAAGCATTAACTCCATTATTCTGCACAGACGCTGCCTGACTTGCTGAACCTTTCCAGCATTTGCTGTTATTATTTCAGCTTTGCAACATCCACAGAATTTTTATTTTCAGTTCAAGTTCATCTGACTGCAATTGACTGAAGTTTAACCTTTTTCTCTGTCTTCAACCTGATGCCGTCCCCCAAAAAATATCCACTCTTTGATTAAATTCTGATTCCTTCTCAAGTTTTATCCTCTGTCCCCACTGCTTTCAACAAATAGTAACCTAAGTGTGGATTTTTTCATCGGGGCTATTTTAAGAACATAGAATGCTACATCACAGTACAAGCCCTTCAACCCACAGTGTTGTGCCGACATTTTATCCTGCTCTACGATCTATCTAACCCTTCCCTCCCACATAGCCCTCCATTTCTCTATCATCCATATAGCTATCTGAGAGTCTCTTAAATGTCCCTAATGTGTTTGCCCCCACAACCTCTGCCAGCAGTGCGTTCCATGCACCCACCACTCTCTGCGTAAAAAACATACCTCTGACATCCCCCCTTATACTTTCCTTCAATCACCTTAAAATTATGTCCCCTCACGTACTGCATACTTACGTTCTTTAGTGGTCATTCATTCAAATCACAGCCTCTTTGCCACCAGAGACCTTTGTCTCAAAGTGGTTGAAATGCTTGTTTGAAGAAGTTTTCTTTGGTGATCTGTTTGGTGCAGCACCTCATCTGCAAGACCATCAAATATTTAAGGCCAATGTTTGCAGTAAGAATGTTTTGCAAATGTCCTAGGATCTGAAGGTTTAAGGATGTCAGAGTGGAAGAAGGTCAATTAGGGTTGATGCTTTGAATAGTCAATGAATTAGTCCAAGGTGGTGAGTTGGAGCCTCCACTTAACCAAGGAGTAATATGGAAAGTTAGTTCCAGAAATCTCATTTTAAGCAGGTACAGATATCCATGGCAAAAAGAGGTGAGGTGCCTATGCTGAGAATATAGAATCTCTATGTCGTTAACAAGTCCGAGGACGAAAGTTCACACTCGTTTCCACTGCAGTGGTTGATATGCTATCCAATTGCAATCAAAATCTTATTCAGATATACAGTGAGGTCATTCAGAGAGGAATGAAAAGCCAAGCTGTGTTTTTCTTTTACAGGCTTGTCCACGGTGCTTTGGTGAATATTGGATATGGAGCAGTAAATCAAAATGCTGCTGAGAAGATTTCTGCTCATTAAATTATTTAAACCAGGTTTCCACCAGTGCTTGCACCCATGGTTATGCAATTAAGCATAGCCAGAAAAATGTTATTTACCTCCATCTAGGGGCTAGTGAGTGTGCAACACTTTCTCTGTATTTTCTGGAACATATAAATAATAAACTGGGAAACCTAACACAAGTTTGACTGGCTGATGTCCCATTGCTGCAGTTATTTTTAAAATCTATTGCTTAGAGAGAAGGTAATGTCAATGGGATGACATTGAATTACCAACTGTCAGTAATTCAGGCAAAGCTGGCATTTGAAGTAAAGCAGAAATGTTGTAAACACACAGCAGATCAGGCAGCATCTGTGGAGAGAGAAACAGGGCTAACATTTCAGATCTAGTAGTTCAGACCTAAATTTCTGTGTTGTGGCACTTGTCAAGTCTTTATTGCAGAATTACAGATGGATGCAGAAAGACAGGCACCAAATGAGTTTTGTCCAAGAATCGGTGCTATAAATTGGAAACTTCCTGCTTTGGATGTACACGTGTGACTCATTTGGAACCACCTGATTCTATGTATTAATGTTAGATGCATGATAGTATGCTGTCAATTCACACTCAAGTGGGGACCCAGCACAATAGAACTTCCCTCCCTAGTTTTAAACATGCTTCAAATAGTTTGAAATATAAAAAAATAGTAAATATGCTGAAGGTATCACCTCTCATTACAATTTTTTCAGTTGTTTCTATGTGTAAAAGTGTGCTGCCAATACTGTGGTTTTACTCACCAAGATAAATCTCACACCGAACACAATTGTTTGATATTCTCTTTCCACTGCTGACTGATTGGCTGTATTTAACAAGCTCTAAGTGTCTTGGCCCTGTTCCAAACTGCAATTCATTCATTACTAAATTTCTACTGTAGCAGCCAAGAAAAAAACATCAACGTGAGTCTCAGACAGGACATCCAGCATACTTTGTGAATATTTGCAAAACTGATAGCTATAGAAATAATTGCCTGATCCCACTATTGCTCTAATTAGGGTACTTATGAGTGTTCCTTGTGATTGATTAACACATTCAGAATGTCAGCAAAAAAAACTGCAGATGCTGATGAATGGGTTGCAAATCTGAAACTCTTTCCACAGTGTCTGTGTGACATGCTGAGTTTTTCCAGCATTTTCTGCTTTGATTCTGAATCTGTTCCCCTCTGTTTAAAGATATGTTTTCCTGAAGTAGGTGGCAAGGGGTTGGAATGATTTGTCACTAACAAGACATGCCAGTGAAACCAAGATGTGAAATTCTACACCAATACAAATAAATTGGGACACATTTGTTAATTTGCTTCTGATATAATTTTTGCTTATATCTTCATTTCCATATCTTGGTATTGTGGCATTGAGAATTATTTCATGGTACATTATTTTAAAGGATTGCATCAGTCATGTACCATTGAATACAAGACCTCAGAGAATTTTCTGTGGTTTTCTTGAAAAGTTTCCCTTTTATGTCCTTAATAGAAATTTGTGCTTTTATAAGGAACCTTAGTAAATTTTAGCAGCAACATCAATATTCTGTTCATTCAAAGAGGTAGGAATATCATTCTATGAGCTGTAAAATCACTTAATCTTGCTCTGAGGCATTTAATGAAATTAGCATTGAAGAGCTCTGATTCCCTGCTACAACCTGTTTTGGATTTCTTGCAGTCAAGGGTGCTTTAAAATGGGCTACTGCAATCAGGTACTGTCAGCCTACATCTATGTTATTTTCTGAAGGCATGCAATAACTTGATTGCTGCAATAATATAGAACATATCACCTGACAAGAAGAAATTTACCTTTGGTTGAGAACACTAATTGTGTGTAAGATTAGCCACCAGTTTTACTCTCCACTCAACACTTTGTTCCAAATGCAACTGAATATCAGGTGGTGAATGCATTGTATTGCTGATACTCCCACACCCATTTAGATCCTCAGTGCTGCATACAGTAACATATCTGTCATTCCCCAGAAACTTTTTAGTCTCCAATGTCTATACTTCTGTCAGTTTTCCAGTACTTTAAACGAAACCTTTAGGTTTGCTAAAAAAAACGATTAACATGCAGCCTGCAGCTGAATAAACATAGAAAGCAAATGGTCTGTAGAGTCCCGATTGTTTTTTCCTCGTCAGCCTTTTTCCTCATTATAGTTCATGTTATCCCTTACCATTAGTGGACAGTGAATGTAAAATGGCATTTTAAATGTAGTGCTGAAGTCACAATTACGAAAGACTCAAAATTAAGGGTTATGTTTTCTTCTGTTCAGCAAAATAGATGGCACTGATAAACATTTTTACAACAGTTGTATGTAGTGGTTACTGACCATCCACATGTAGCATTGCTTGGAGGAATAGTTTTCTTTCCCTTCAGGAAAATTAGTGAACAGGAAAACAAAAGTACCCCTTTGAGGTTTTATTGAGGGCTTCTGGGGAATAAGAGAAAACTGAATGTGAAACTTCAAGTTAAATGTAATACTTATCAACTGAAAGATGGGAATCATTCCAAACCATCTTCACAAGGCTGAAGTGAACAGCAAAGCAAGAGGTTTTGCCATAACGTATGGGTGAGGTGGCTTTTAGTATCTACCTACCTGTTAGAATTTCAGAAACAGAAGAAGGGATTGCGGAACAGAGTGCTCATTAGACGCAAGCATCATAAAGCAAACAGCAAACAAAGCATAATAGGGTTGGCAATCTGGACATAATACAGAGACAACATACAATGATTACATACAATGGTAACCAGGATTACCAGGAACCAAGGCGATCTCCCTGATATTACAAACAGACCCCATCCCTTTCCATCTTCCTCCATGGGGTAAAATCCACACATCAATGGTATCCATATCATTACAAATTTATACAAAATTATGTGACTGCCATCTTCATTGCAAACTTCTTCATGGAGCTTGTGATGATGCTTTCAACCTGTGGTATCGAACATCACAGAACTCATTGAAGGAGAAGGGTAAGCTAAGATAAAATAAGATTTCTTTATTAGTCACATGCACGTCAAAACACACAGTGAAATGCATTTTTTGCGTAGAGTGTTCTGGGGGCAGCCTGCAAGCGTTGCCGTGCTTCCGGTGCCAACACAGCATGCCCACAACTTCATAACCTGTACGTCTTTGGAATATGGGAGGAAACCAGAGCACTCAGAGGAAACCCATGCAGAGACAGGGAGAATGTACAAACTCTTTACAGATAGTGGCCGGAATTGAACTGGGGTCACTGGCGCTGTAATAGTGTTACGCTAACCGCTACACTACCGTGCTTGGAGAAGGCTATCAGCTATGGTTTAGAAGGCGGTTCTGGGTTCACTTCCAACTCCAGAGTCTTGAACAAAAAATCTGGAAATATTATGAAATGCTAATGTTTCAGTGTAGTTCAAGGGGAGCTCATAACTGAAGGAGATTTTTCTTTGGATGAGATATTAAACTGCAGCCATGTCTGCCCTCTTGGATACAAAAGGTGTTCCAGTATTTGGGGAAGATCAAGAGTGATGCCCCTAGTGTTTAAGTCAATAGTTATCCCTCAATCAATCACCTTTTCCATAAGTTCATTGCATAGACAAAAAGGTGACTCGGTTTCACAAATATTTTATCAGCCGACATGAGGCTGTGAATGTCACTATAGAAGGATAAATCTTCCTTTCTTTTGTTAGCTACAGGATACAAGTACAGCTGATAAATCCTCTGTACTGCCACTTCAGTGCCCCAGAAATTAAATTCCAACAGGTAATTCATAAGATATTGGTTTATTATTGTCACTTGTACCGAGGTATAATGAAAAACTTGTCTTGCATACCGTTCCTACAGATCAATTCATTACATAGTGCAGTTACATTGGGTTAGTACAGAGTGTATTGAGGTTGTACAGGTAAAAACAATAACAGTAGAGTAAAGTGTCACGGCTACAGATGAAGTGCAGTGCAATAAGGTGCAAGGTCACAACAAGGTAGATCGTGAGGTCAGAGTCCATCTCATCATATAAGGGAAC
>JAUZTB010000098.1:107552267-107563925 GCA_034780895.1 Rhynchobatus australiae | reverse complement strand
CGGGGGGGGGGGGGGGAGTTGATGGGAGTGTCGGGATAATAATATGGGATTAATTAATAGAGGAATTAGTGTAATAGAGATTAGTGTAACAGTCAGTGGGCTGACAGGTCTGTTTCCATGCTGTATGAATTGTGGCAACTCTATGATCTATTTGTAAATGTCAACCAGCTACAGGGTAATTCACGTTGGAGATGGATGTGAACTTTTTGTTCGGAGACTTAAAAGCCAGAATGCAACTTGCAACACCAAATAATCACATTCTGGGGGGAGAAAAAATTCATTATCACTGACCTTAGTATTTCAACAGAAAAAAAATCCCAGCGTCTGAGCTAATTAAGAACAACTGTGTAACAGAACTGTTATAGATGGTTCAGGAAATGTGGCTTTAATGTGCAATTCAATATAGAACATTGAAAAATATGAAATTGCGTCTGATTTGTGCCATGGCGGTATCATCAATAGTTTCAATCAGAAATGAGAATTGGACACTTATTGTTTTCCCCATGAAAGAGATTTGGTATCTCGTGTTTGCGGTGTCAGTGTGTTACTGGAGCATTTATTAGCGTATTTGCACCTAGTTTATTGGCCCATATTAGGGCTGTTAATTGGTTCAGTTAGATTATTTGTGGATAGCTGCTTCTGCGCCTCTGTCTGACTGAGGCCAGTCATAAGCAGGCCAAATGAAAGCAACAGCGCAGACTTGGAATTGCATTTGCTTTCCTGAATTATGTCAATGCCAGAAAACACTGACTCGGAATGTCTCAGAAGTGTACTGACAGAAAATGTCACAATCCATGTTCATGTACTGTGATTCTTTAAACTCAAGTTATGGGTGACAGTGCACCTTTCCTCTGGCTTCATTGAATTCTACAGCACAGATGGAAACCACTTGGCTCATCGTGTAATAGCAGGCTCTTTGAAAATACTACTGAGTTGCTCATACACTCTGTTCTCTGCCCGTAGTTCAGCAAGTCTTCCTTTCAAAGAATGCAGCAGATCTCCTTTTTCAAACTTGCAACTGAAACTGGTCTCGTCAGCCTTTTGGTTAGTGCATTCCCGTTAATAACTCAATTAATGCAAGCACTTCTGGAATTGAAACATTGCTGTGGAAATTTCTGAAGGTTTGTTCTTGAATGAATTGTGTTTGATTCTCTCCAACATTATTTCATTGAATATTAGATTTGTATTGCTGCATTTAAACCTTTTAAGGGAATAGTTTGCCAAGTCAGTTCTCATTTAGTGCCTTTTCCTATTTCTTGGAAGAGAGAAAAGCCAAGAAGCTTGTCTCTGTGCCACATCCCATGAATTTGCTTGAAAGAAATAATGCCAAAAGCAAAAGGAGTGACTTTCGCCCTACTTGCACAGAAGAACTCAAACTTCTGATAGCTTGAATCATTCATTCACTAAAAGGAGCAGGAGTCGACCTTGGGTCCTCCTTCAAAAGTTGAGCAGAAGTACCCCTCCTTGCTCTCTCCCGACCTGCTTACAAAAAAAACCCAGTGGGGTCTCCTTAAACAACACACACAAAATGCTGGAGGAACTCAGCAGGTCAGGCAGTGTCTGTGGAGGGAAATAAACAGTTGACATTTCAGGTTGAGATCCTTCATCAGGACCCTTCATGTGCCCTGATGAAGCGTCTTGACCCAAAATGTCAACTGTTTATTTCCATCCACGGATGCTGTCTGACCTGCTGAGTTCCTCCAGCATTTTGTGTGTGTGTGATGCTCCAGATTCCAGCATCTGCACAATCCTGTGTGTCTCCTGAAAGCTCGAGGCCACCATTTACCTTGAGTTGGTAGTTTGCAGTCTGGATCTCTTGCTGCCAGCGTTCTCCTTGTTGTGGCAGAATTAGAGGCAAATGGATGAAGTGGCTCATATCCAGGGTTAATGACACTTCTTCAAAGCTGGAAAGGGGGATTTCATTTGCTACGAGCCACATAGGAACCAACGATGTAGAAAGAGGAATGAGGTTTGACTGCAAGAATTTCTGGTAGACAGTCACCCTGTGAGCATTCCCCTCATTGACGAGAATCTCGTTTGGGTACTGTGGGGGGGTGGAATGGCCTTTCAGAGGAGAGCAGCACTAGCCAGGATGTGGCACAATAACTGGCTCTGATGCAGGGGAGGGTGGAGACTAAGAGCTGTAGTAATAGGCTCGATGGTTAGGGGGACATGCAGGAGATTGTGTGGCTGCCAATGAGACTCCAGGATGTTATGTTGCCTCCTGGCTGCTAGGGTCAACCACACCCTGAGTGGTCAAAGAACATTCTCAGGGTGAGGTGAGCAGCAAGAGTTTGTTGCACACGTTGGTGGACCAATATTCTGGTGGGGAGATCTTTTAGACCTACTCGGGATGGTTTAATCTGGTCTGATGGGGTGGGACCCAAAGTAGAGAAAGATGAGGCAAATAAAAGAGTTAAAGTGAGCAACTCCAGAGGGCAGGGCAGGGAGTGAGGGCAGTGTGATCGGCTAAACGGCATTTGATGCAAGAAGCCTGACGGGTAAGGCAGATGAACTTGGGGCACGGAGAGGAACATGGGATGGTGACGTTGCAGCCACCAGCTGGTTGAGGGATTGACAGGACTGGCAGCTCAATGTTCCAGAGCACAGATGCTACAGGCATGATAAAGGTGGAGGTAAGGTAGGAAGGAGAGTTGCGATATTGATTGGAGAGAACATCATGGTGGTACTTTGAGAGGGTATTTCTGGGAAAGTGTCCAGTGAGGTAATATGGGTAGAACTTCAAAACAAGAATGGGGTGATCACTATTTACTGTAGGACCCCAATAGTCAGCAAAAATTAGAGGAGCCAATGTGTTGGGAGGTCACAGACACTGTAGGAATAATAGGCTTATAATAGTAAGTGATTTTATCTTCTCTAATATTGACTGAGACTGCCATTGTGCTAATGGATTAGATGAGGCAGAATTTATTAAATGTGTCCAGGAAAGTTTTCTCAGACAGTATGTTGATAGTCCTCCTAGAAGGGGGGCAACACTCGACCTCTTGGGAAACGAGACTGGGAAAGTGACTGATGCATTACTGGGGGGAGCACTTTGGGACCAGTGACCATTATTCTAATAGTTTTAAAATAGATTTGGGAAAAGATGGGATTGGTCCACAACTTAAAATCCTCTACTGGGACAAGGCTAATTTTTGATGGCATTGGACAGGAACTTGCAAAGGTTGATTGAGAGAGCTTGTTAGCAGGTCATGGGAGATTTTAAAAGTGAGATTGGGAGAGTTCAGGGACAACGTGTTCCTGTTGAAGAAGGGCAAAGCTGGCAGGATTAGGGAACCCTGTCTAATGATGGATATTGAGGGTCTGGTCAGGAAAAAGAAAGAAGCATATGTCAGGTATAGGCAGCTAGGATCTAGTGAGGAATGTAGGAGTACAATAAGGGACTTTAACACTTCAGAAGGAAATCACGGGTAAAGAAAGGGACATCTAATGTCCTTGTCAGATAAGGTAATAGAGGGTCATCAAGGAATCTAAGTGTTGAGAGAGCAAAAGGGTAACTAGGGAGAGATTAGGTTCCATTAAGGATCAATGTGGTCATCTGTGTGTGGAGCCACGGGAGATGGGGGAGGTCTTAAATGAATACTTCTCACCTGTATTTACAGTCGAGAAGGTCCTGGAAGCTAGTGAGCTCGGGGAAGAGAACAGTGCTGTCCTGAAACATATCGTCATTATGAAAGAGGAAGTGTTGGAGATCTTGAGGCGTAGAAAGGTGAATAAATCCCTGGGGCATGAACAAGTATATCCCAGGATGTTGAGGGAAGCAAGAGAAGAAATTGCTGGGGTCATAGCAGAGGCTTTTGTATCTTAGCCACAGGTGAGGTACCGGAAGACTGGAGGGTGGCTAATGTTGTGCCTTGATTTAAGAAGGGCTGCAAGGACAAACCAGGGAACCACAGGAGGGAGAACCTGAAATCAGTGGTGGGAAAGTTACTGGAGGGGATTCTGAGAAACGGGATCTATCTGCATTTAGAAAGATTAGAATTGATTGAGGGATAATCAGCATTGCTTTATGCGTGGGAAATCCTGTCACACACATTTGAGTATTTTAGAAGAGGTGACCAAGAATGTTAACAAGGGCAGGGTGGCAGACATTGCCTCCGTGGACTTTAGCAGAGCCTTTGACAAAGTCCCTCACAGTAGGCTGGTCTGGAAGGTGAGACCACATGGGATCCACGGTGAGCTAGCCAATTGGATATAAAATTAGCTTGGTGGAAGGAGTCAGAGGGTGTTAGTGGAGGGTTGTTTTTCAGACTGTGACCAGTGAGGTGCCGCAGGGATTAGTGCTGGGAACCCTGTTGTTTGTCATATATTAACCATTTGGATGGGAATGTAGAAAGCATGATTAGCAAGTTTGTGGGTGACACCAAAATTGGTGGGGTCTTGGACAGTGGAGAAAGTTGTCTCAGGTTAAAACAGGATCTAGATTCACTGGGAAAGTGGGCAAAGGAATGGCAAATCGCATTTAACTTGTACAATTGTGAAGTGCTGTATTTTGGGAAGGTAAACTGGAGTAGGACAAAAACAGTGATCGGCAGGACCCCAGGAATCATTGTACAACAGAGAGAGACCTTGGCATGCAAGTTCATAATTACCTCAAAGTGGCAAAGAAATCACATGGCACACTTCTCGTCATTGGTCAGGGCACTAGGATGAATTGGGATGTCATGTTACAGCTATACAAGAGATTGTTGAGACTGCACTTGGAGTATTGTACGCAATACAGGAAGGATGTGGTTAAGCTAAAGAGAGTGCAGAAAAGATTCACCGAGTGTTGCTGGGACCAGAGGGCTTGAGTTATAAGGGGAAACTGGATAGGCTGGGAATGTTTTTCCTGGAGTGAAGGAGGCTGAGGGGTGACCCTACAGAGGTTTATAAAATCATGAGGGGCACAGATAAGGTGAGTGCTTACAGTCTTTCTCCCCAGTGGAGGGGAGTCTAAAACTAGAAGACATGGGTTAAGGTGAGAGGGGAGAGATTTAAATGGAATCTGAGGGGCTTGCTTTCCACACTCAGGATGTTGGGTATATTGGAATGAGCTTCCAGAGGGAGAAGTGGGTACAAATAAGATAAGATTTCTTAGTCACATGTACATTGAAATGGATCTTTTGCATAGTGTTCTGGGGGCAGCCCGCAAGTGTCGCCACGCTTCTGGCACCAACATAGTATGCCTGCAACTTCCTTGGAATGTGGGATGCACCCAGAGGAAACCCACGGGGAGAACGTACAAACTCCCTACAGACAGCGGCCAGAATTGACCTCTGGTTGCTGGCGCTGTAACAGCATTACGCTAACTGCTACACTACCGTGCCTGCCCTGTTTACAATGTGTAAAAGACATTTGGACAGGTACATAGATAGGAAAAATTCAGAGGGATATGGGCCAATTGCAGGCAATTGGGACTCCTCAGTAAACACCATGATCAGCATGAACATTTTGACCAAAGGGCCTGTTCCTGTGCTGTATATCTCTGACTCGTCATATATTGGTTGTATTGGATTAGAACTGGAACGATGCAGACTTTTGTCTAGGGATAAACAAATTAAAAGGTTGAGTGCATTGCTGAGAGAGTGGTGTATTGTCATCAGGATATTTGACTTGAGGAATCACTTGACATCAGGTCTGGTCTCTTGCGCCTTCCTGAATGCTTTCACCTGTTTACTCTTAATTATTCCTTGCTTGCACATTTTCCATCCATTCTAGCAGAAGATCCTCATTCTGGATGGAGAATATGTGGCAGGAAAACTTTCAATTTGATCACTGGGTGTGAAGTCTGTTTATTAAAGCAGCTAGTGACTAAAAGTATTTTGCTTACAGACATATCAGTCATACACCACCACCACCAAAGTTATCAAGTTCATTGTACCAGTGAAGATTGTGATAATGAGACGTGAGAGTTAACATCACTTTTGGTGTTGCAAGTAAGGCACTCACAGTTACATAATGGGCCCTCTAAGCTTGCTGCAATAATTTCCAAAGATCATTAACGTACCAGAAGAGTACGACCAGCTTATCTATTGTCTTGCTGCACTGCAGAAAGGCAGAACTATTAACATGCTGCTTTTAGCCACCAGGCCTAGAAAGGTATTATGAGCAAACTTTAAAAATAGAAATTGTGACCAAAATCTTCACCTTGAGATTTCAAAAGGTTTGATAATCTTTGTAACAGGATCCTGAACCACTTCTTCTCACCCATGTGATTACTGTATTGTAGCCCTGCTCCTCATAAAGTGTACCTAGTCAAAGTAATGTAATGACTGAATTATAATTGTGTGGATTATAGCTCAGACTTGCCTCCCAAAATCGTTCTTCCTGGGATTATACAGTGAGTGAAATAGTTTTCGTGCAGGAAGTCGAATATGTAATTGCTATTGATTTCCCAAAAAGTAATTCTAATATGACTGGACTAATGGCATCTGATAATGGCTTGCACTTCACAATTTATACTTGGCTTGGAAAGGGCCACCAGTTCATTTGTGGAGTGGTTGGTACCATGACAAGGCATGGTGTAAAATGCAATAATTCCAGCATTTTGCAATATGAAAATAATGAACTTCTTGGATTATTTTGCTGTGATTTAGATGTCTCAAATACCTTGCACCTTAATTTGATCATGAATTTTGAAAATTGTATGGGTACAAACTTGTAGCAATTGACTAACGTGATAATTTATTTGAATTTCTGATTTGAATAAAGCAGACAAGTATTTGCAATTTATAAACTATATAAGATTGGATATGAATTGTAGTTTCAGTTGATTTATTTCTAATCTAATTTTTGTTACACTATCACAGTTTAAGATTTTTTTCCTCAGTTTAAACCTGACAAGTGAATCTATCAAAGTAGCTTTTTTAAAAAAAAATTGAGGGAGGTTAATGCATCATAACACTTGCAGATTTTTGCTAGTCATTCTGGAAAACTTGTGTTTCTTCTCGGAAATGGTGCTGTGGTGTCTAAACCTTATCAGAGAAGCCAGATAATTGGATGTGCATTACCAATAAAGCAGGTTATTGGGTCTCTTCAGGCTGGCATCCATTACACAATTTATATAATCAAACTAGTTCCTGAAATGCATGTGCCTCACGGGCATTAAGAACTGAGCTATAAATGAAACTGGATATCTCAATCAATCTGATTCTGCATGGATTCTGAATCCATAATGTGCCTGAGTGGTTCAGATCATGAGTAAAGAAATTTCACATTGCCTAACAATGGGAGTGTGTGTGTTTAACTCTGGAAATTTCTCAATCTGCAACATTAATAAACCAACACCAAAATAGACTTATTGTCACTTGTATCGAGGTCCAGTGGAAAAGCTTGTCTTGCATACCGACTGTACAGTTCAATTCATTACACAGTGCAGTTCCATTAGGTTAGTACACAGTGCATTGAAGTAGTACAGGTAAAAACAATAACAGTACGAAGTATCACATCTATTGAAAAAGAACGATATAACCTGGGTTTGGTAGCACCATGCTTGGCCTCGGGACATGCAAAAGTGTTTTGCAGGCAGTGAAATTTTCTTTGGCGTGCTGTAATGAAGGGAAACATGGGAGATGATAACACATATTGCGATTTAGCAGTATGCGTCAAATTACAGTTCGTGAAAAGAGCAGGAGTAGACCATGCATTGCTTTGAAGCTCTTCTGAGGGGGAAGAGGGAAGATTGTCACTAGATAGCTGTGTGCAGGTGATAGGTAGAGCCAGATGGGGAGGGGATGGTGGACAATTGGAACCTGGTGGTGGGAGGAAGAGATAGGGGGGGTGCAAATGAGACAGGTGAGTTTGGGTGGGAGGAGATCCATCATCCCTCCCCATCTGGTTTTTGTCTCTCTCCCACCCTCCCCTCCCACTTCTTCCCTCACCACCACCCAAAGTGCTATTTCCTGGCAATCTGTCCTCTTTCTTGGTCCTGATGCAGGTTCTCAACCTGAACCGTCGAGTTACACCTTTTGCTTCCACAGATGGTGCTTGACCCGCTGAGATCTTCAAGCATGCTATCTTCCTCTTCCAGATTCCAGCAAATGCAGTCTCTTTTTGTCTTCAAACTCGAGGCCCACTTTGAAGGTGCCTCAAAAAACTGAGCTGGCAAGCAAGTGAAAAGGGATGGATTAAAATTCTTTTTGATCAACTCCTGTTTCTTTGCACAGAAAATTGGGATGGTCAGCAGAATAAAATAACTTCAGTTTTGTTAATGTAAAACTTTAAACTATTCCTTTTATTAACCAGCAATAGTCAAATCCCTCCTGAAAAGTACCAGTGAACCAATGATGATCACATTGGGGGGGGAAAAAAAGCAACAAAAGTACAGTGCTGGCTGATCAGAACAAGGATAGACAAAAAAAAACTGCAGATGCTGGAAATCTGAAATAATAACAGAAAATGCTTAAAATTCTCAGGTCAGACAGCATCTGTGGAGAAAGAAGTGGAGCTGACACGTCAGGTGATGGCCTTTCATCAAAACCATTCATTGTGAGTGTTCTTAAAGTTCAGTGACAGGAAGTGATAACTGTCTATCTGCTATATGCTGCCTGACCTGAGTATTTTCTCATATTTCCTTTGACATAGAAGTAGACCACTCAGCCAATTGAGTCTATGCTGGCTTTCAGAGCAGTTCCTCACCTATTCTCTTCCCGATGCCCATCAGCTCCATCCTGATTCTTCTACCCACCGATACTTGAGGGTAATTTACAGTCACTAATTAACCTACCAACCAAGTGCATGAATGGGATGTGGGAGAAAATCAGACCATCTCTGGGGAACTCTCAGTCACAGGAAGAATATGTAAACTCCATGCAGAACTGAATGCCATTATTAAACCTGGGAACCCAGGTCACTGGAGGCTATGAATCAGCTGCACTACCTGCAGCACAGTTGTGCCACCTGTATTTGCAACACCTTCTGTTTTGGAACACATTGTTTTCAGAGATTTGATTGTATCGGAACAATTTAAACTGTTGTCATTCATTCCAGGACATTATTTCCAGGCCAATCTGTGCAACTGAACCTTTTATTGGAGACTAGAGTCCAAAAATATCACAGTAATACATAACAAAGAGTTGCAAAGAATTTAACATGTCGCACTCCAGAAAATATGACCTTTTTTCCAGTGCCACTTTCAAATTTTTGTCAGCTTTGTGATTGGGTTGGTAGTGGGGAAGAGTGCAACTTAAAGCTGATCTTACAACATTTTAAACTTGGATAGAAGAACTGAGTTATAACTTGAAATCAAACAAAAATCTGTCGGTTGCTAAGAAAGCTTAACAAAGGATTTTATTTGTATAGGTTCTATGTATCATGGCTGGAATCTAGCAATACCACCCCACATGTATCTCTGGTTCAGTGAGAAGTGTTGCGGGACGGGTTCCTGTTATTGCTCCTCCACTGTCTCTATTTAAATTGGGGGAGGGAATCCAAGGGTAGTTGGAAGGGTTAGTGAATGCCATAAGTCCAGTCGAAGCAATGTATTATTGCAGATCTAATTGATCTTGCACTCAGCAGGTGACATGAAATTTTCTGCAGACAGTTTTGAATGGTTACGGCAATTGAACAACTAATGGAACAGGGATTCATCTGTGGATGTCCCCATTATCAATGATCTGCAGTTAGAATTGTCAAGTGGATGATACATCTCAGCCTCCTCTCGAAGGCCCTGCTATCACAGAAGTCACTCTTTCACTGTATCAAGAAACAGCTGAATGCATTGCACATAAAAAGGCTGTGAATTGTGACAACATCACAGATATAGTGTTGGATGTCTCTGCTCTAGAACTGCCTGCATCTCCAGGCAAGTCATTCCATTGCAGTTACAATGCTGGCATTGTTCTGACAATGTAGTTTATTTCCCAATTACATCTCATCCACAAAAATTTGCAGGCGGAAGTCTATCGTGACCAATTTCTGCACACTTGTTTAGTCTGAACCATCAGCAAATGATAGATGGTTGACGATGCCATTAAGCAGCAGATAGTTATTGATAATTGGTTCACTTTGGATTTTGCAATAAGTGCTGAGCTCCAAACCTCGTAACGACCTTGACCCAAACGTGGCCAAGGAACAGATTTTCAGAGCTTAAGTGGGAGTGACTGCTTGACATGAAGGCATAATTTGACAAAGCAGCATGAAAGAGCTCTTATGGAAATGAAAATCAAAGAGAATCCGGGGAAACTGCTACTTACGCTGGAATTGCTCAAAGGAATTGGTGAAGGTCAATCACCTCCGCTCTTGGATGTTTCTAGGGCAGTGTTTATGCTCCACCACCTTCCTTCAGTTGCATTACTTAACCACTGACACCCAGATCACATGACTGAATGATCATCAAGTAAAGTCCCTGGGATGTCACCACGTTGTGGTAAGTGAACACTCAGTGTTAACGTTCTGGGATATAGTTTCATAAGAGGCAACTATCTGCTATTGCCCCTGTTGAATATCTTTTTACCTGGGGTAAGAGTGAAGTTATTAAACTGTTGCATCAAAGCTGAACTTGATCTTGCTGTTACCTGAACAGTTTATGTAACTGGATCACTTGGTTCCAATTCCATGACCAAATGAGAATGTAGTGTTTGATTTTTCTCCCCTTGAGCCCAGAGAATTCTAATTCATTTCAGTGCCTCCAGCTCAAAAGAGAACTTACTTTATTGTCGTACCCTTCATGCCCACATAGCAACCTTGAAGAACTTGGCAACCAATGAAGAGTTTGAAGTGTATTCACTATTGTGATGCAAAAACCAATAGAAAAAAATCAACCAATGTGGCCTGTGATGTGATACACAGGCATGTGGCCTGGGGCAATCTCTGGTCCAATTTCCAATCTGCATTTTGTTGGTGGATCTCTGCTGAGGCAGCATTTGACCTTCATCTTTCTGCTTTGGAAATGTACAACCATTCTTCCCTCTGTTAATTGCTAATCTTACTGCAAAGGTCCAATTGGAATTTTTCATGAGGGCAAACTCTGTCTCTGCTTATGTTACTGAATTGCCTTATTGGGTGCCTTGGTTTGCATATCTTGGATGAGATAAAAGTTGCTGCTTTTCTGTTAGAATAGCCAAGGGTCAGAACTCCAGAAGAAAGTGCTTTCAAAGGGTGCAGAAAATCGAAAAAAAAATGCTGCTTGTTGTTGTGTAGAATCGCAAGCTCAAAAGACTAATTAATTACAGTTGCAAGATATTATTACAACAATTTGCTTTAAAATTGCTTGTCTGGCTTTGTTCTGTGTGCTTCAGTTGGTAACTGGAAGAGTATGGTCCAATTCCGGGACGGTGCACAAAAATACAATCTAGCTCTTCAGAGCAATGAGTGAGTGCTGAACTGTCGGAGATGTCATGGGGTCATAGAGTATGGATACAGGCCCTTCGGCCCAACCAGTCCGTGCCGACCACAGTGCCCACCCAGCTAGCCCCAATTTCCTGCGTTTGGCCCATATCCCTCTAAGCCCCGCCCCTGCATGTACCTATCCAAGTGCTTCTTAAATGACACCATTGTACCTGCCTTGAGCAGTTCCTCTGGCAGCTTGTTGCATGTACTCGCCACTCTGTGTGGAAAAAGTTGCCCCTCAATTTCCTTTTAAATCTTTCCCCTTTTACCCCCAAATCTCTGCCCCCTCATTTTGGACTCCCCTACCCTGGGGAAAAGACTACTGCC
>JAUZTB010000098.1:107491564-107504779 GCA_034780895.1 Rhynchobatus australiae | reverse complement strand
AATTTTTTTTAATATGCCTAAATGTGTTTTTTTTTGGTTTTTGAATGTTTCTTCAAGTCATAAGCTTTCAAAGTCCTTAAATAGGACAGTGAATGAGTCAGGAGGTGTGTCTTGGCCAGCTGTCAAAGACTGTCAGTTGTTTTGTGGGTGGGGTTTGTCCTGATCTGCCCACGTGACAGCATTGCATTGCTCCAAGGTCCTGTCACCATGCAGAACCTTGTCGTTGGTAAATTAAGTCTGAATGAACCATGTGGGTTAGCTGTGAACGTGAATGGCGCACTACTTGCAGCGAGCAAAGCTCCAACCTGTTGCAATAGTTTGTGGATAACACAGTGATGCTGAACTTACAAGCATCAGTGGTGATGTAGGTGTAACCTGATGCTTATTGGTAAGTTAAAACTGCCGATCAGGAGCTGCACCAACTCTTGCAGGGGAGAAGGTTGTACCCAGGTGCCCCCTAATATTTCTGGATGGCTTGCTGCAGAAGATGTTAGATTAGCAACACATCGCAGTTTTCCTTCCGTTTCCTTCAAAGCCTGCATGTCAGAGGCTTGTTTCCAAATGGGGTGATTTAACAAATCTTTTCAATACTGAGCAGAAATTTCAGTCGCTTTGGGTTTGAAACTGCAGTGTGCAGCCAATGATGGTCTAAAGCTAGTCAATAAGGTGTATTGTAAAATGGATTACATTGTTTTGAATCTCTATTTAAAAGGACAGTGGGAAGGTGTTAAGTGTCTTTCAAGAATTTATCCACCTTTTAAATCTATCGTGGGTCTTTGGTGTATGGACAGGAAAGGATTTCGAGGGATATGGGCCAAACGCTAGGAAATGAAAATGGCTCAGGTGGGCATCTTGGTCGGCACGGACAAGTTGGGCCGAAGGGCCTGTTTGCTGTATAACTCTATGACTCTGATTCAATGACTGCATTCAGAGCTGTTATCCATAGGAAACTGCATGCCCTGTCAATGTTGAGTGTGCACTGATTGAATTTTAGCACTTCTCCAGTTCCTTTGGTATTGATCACCATCTACTGACTCGTTGGATTGTGATAAGTGGACTCAGCATAAAAGTCATAAAGAGATGCAGGATGCAAACAGGCCCTTCGGCCCACTGAGTCCATGCTGACCATCAGGCACCCATTTTTTTTACACAAATCCTACCCTAACTCATTTGATCTCCCTTATTCCTATCGATGGCTCTCCAGATTCCGCCTCTCACCTATGCATTAAATGCAATTGACAGTGGCCAATTAACCTACCAGCCCACACATCTTTGAGATGTGGGAGGAAACCAGAGCACCCCGAGGAAACCTTCACATTCACAGGGAGAACGTGCAAACACCACACAGACAGCACCTGAGGTCAGGATTGAACCTGGGTCACTGGAACTGTGAGGCAGCAGCTTTACTAGCTGTGCCACTGTGGTATACTGTAAAATGGTTCCAATGGGATTTGCATCCATTGTTTCCCACGTGAAATATTAAGCTGCAACACTCTACTAGACTTCACACTAGTCCTCATCACACTAATATCTGGTTGACCTAGAGTTGCCTCCATGTCAGCATAAGACAACGTAGGCAAAACCAAGGGAGGTCTTTTCCTTCCCCAGAATCTATGTTCAGTTTTTTTTCCCTTCAAATTCAAGTTCCTGCAATTTCTTTTCCAGATCTGGGAGATCCTGCTCAGCGTTTGAATTACATGAAGGATTTAATCAGTTCGCTCCCTGCACCCAACCACGACACCATGCAAGTTCTCTTCAGACATCTGTGCAGGTGAGTACTGCCTTCACTCTGGATGGCAAACAGCTGTGGAGAAACCCCCGAAATGATGAACGTGAAGTTAGGTTATTCGCCGTTTTCTGATGGCAATTGCCCTTAATGCTCTTCGGTGGTGCAGGGAAGTGGTGCATTTGCAGCTGGGACAGGTACTTTGAAATGGTGGTTGTTGTCATTTTAGCAAATGAGAATCTAGAAGAGGAGAAAGCGCCTCTCTTACTGTGACTGTTTCTGAATCTCTGCCGTCGAGCTCTCCTCAGATCCATTTCTAGCTGTTCCTTGCACTGAGTTTAAATAATTTGCTTTTCCTCTTTTGACTCCTTCCTTATCTTTTAATGCTTTTTGTCTCAAACTGCCCTGGCAACATTTTAACCTCTAAGTGAAGTGTTTTTGCCAGTGAAAATCCTCTCTCTGTGCCAACTCCTTTCATCATTTTGAGAATATTTAGTTCTCACCAATAAGAATTAAGACATTTATCACATGCAAGCAGTGCATTTGACCCAGTCAATTCATGTGCTTACTATCCATCCAGGCAGATAATTCCTAACACATTTCTCCACCGCTAAGTCGCCTCAACCCCAGCCTATAGTGTTGACTTTGCGAAGGTGTTTCCTTGCCCTTCTATTTTTCAATCCATTTTATGTTGTATCTCCACCTTTATTCTGGGCACCTAAACTACTGGAGCAATCTGCTTCTATCTGCCTTATCCCATTCATTCATCACTTTAAATATTTGTTATTTTACCCTATAATTTGCCTGTTGAGTGCCTGATTCCTGGGATCTGCTGTCACCATTGTGTTTGCTGTGTTTATTGCTTTACAAAAATGGCTGCATGTATTGTTAAATGAAGTTACTTGGGGGCTGTACTTTTGGAGGTCCTCAGGTTGTGAATGGTACCAGACAAGGTCAAACTTTCATGGCATAAATTTACTCTCAATTAACTCCCTAAAAGGAGTTGATTTTTTGGGGGGAAATGATCAGTACATGTGGAGCAGCACATGAATCGATGGTTTCATTAGTAGATGATGGGATTGTCCCATCAGGAGAGGTCGAGTATGACGAACCTGTACCTACTGGACGTACAAGAGGCTGCAGATGATGAAACTGGAGCAACAAAAGATCTGCTGGAGAAACTCAGCAGGTCGAACAGCATCTGTGGAAGGAAAGGAATTGTCGACGTTTCAGTTCAAATTCGTCAACACATTCTCCCCACATTCCCACCAACTCCCCTCCAGATCTGTCAAAGCTAAAGCCTTTGACAAAATCCTGCATGGGATGCTGCTCCAGAAGGTTAGGTCACTTGGCATTCAGGATGAAATAGCCAATTGGATTCAACATTGGTTTAGCGGGAGAAGCCAGAGAGTGGTAGTAGATGGTTGTCTCTCTGACTGAAGGCGTGTGACTAGTGGTGTGCCACAGGGATCAGTGCTGAGTCCATTGTTGTTTATCATCTATATTAATGATTTAGATGATAACGTGGTAAACTGGATTAGCAAATTTGCAGATGACACCAAGATTGGGGGTGTAGTGGGCAGCGAGGAAGGCTATCAAAGCGATCTGGGCCAGCTGGGAAAATGGGCTGAAAAATGGCCGATGGAGTTTCAAGCAGACAAGTGTGAGGTTGTTGCACTTTGGGAGGACAAACCAGGGTAGGACTTGCACAGTGATTGGTAGAGCACTACAGTGTACAGTAGAACAAAAGGACCTGGGAATACAGATCAATAATTCCTTGAAAGTGGCATCACAGGTAGATAGGGTTGTAAAGAGAGCTTTTGGCACTTTGGCTTTTCATAAATCAGGGCATTGAGTACAGGAGTTGGGATGTTATGTTGATGTGCAGTTCTGGTCACCTACCTACAGGAAAGATATCAATAAGCTTGAAAGAGTGCAGAGAAAATTTGCCAGGACTTGAGGACCTGAGTTACAGGGAGAGCTTGAATAGGTTAGGATGTTATTCCCTGGAGCGCAGGAGAATGAGGGGAGATCTGATAGAGGTATGCAAAATTATAAGGGGTATAGATAGGGTGAACGCATGCAAGCGTTTTCCCCTCAAGATGGGTGAGACTAGAACTGGAGGTCATAGGTTTAGGGTGAAAGGTGAAATATTTAAGGGGAACCTGAGGGAGCAATACTCAGAGGGTGGTGCGAGTGTGGAACGAGCTGCCAGTGGAAGTGGTGGATGCAGGTTCAATTGTAACATTTAAGAGAAGTTTGGAGAGGTGCATGGAGAAGAGAGTTATGGAGGGCTGTGGTCTGGATGCGGGTAGATGGGACTAGGCAGAAAACTAGGCCGGCATGGACTAGATGGGCCAAAAGGCCTGTTTCTGTGCTGTCATGCTCTATGACTCTATTTGGTAAGTGAAAACAGTAAGAATGTAGCTGAATTTCCAAAGAAACCAACAGAATCGACCTAATGACAAAGTCCTCTACCGAGCTTGAGATGCAGTTTTTACCGAAGTATGCACAGTGCCAGAATTGATGTCACTGTTGTTTCTAATATTGGTCTGGATAGTATATATGTGTGTGTATCTTTAAGAACTGAGTGATATGACATGGTTGTACCAGCCACTACTGTTCATTGAGTGTTGACTCCCTTCTATTGGTAGCTCTTGTTTGTCTTTAAGCTTCAAAGCAGAATGGAAACCACTTGTGTTGGGCCGCTGATCAAAAATTTTGTTGCGGTTTTCATTCCTGTTTGTTTCCCATAAACCACTTATCCCTATTGTCTACTTTCACTTACACACCCTGAACCTTTTCCACTTGTGGCAGAGTTGTGGCTAGCTAAATGCATGCAGCATGTTATTAAAATGTCAGCTTTGCAACTGAGGACTTTAGATCTTTCGTCCAACCTGTGACATTGAGAGTGTGAGATATTCCAATGGTTCTGCATGATTGATTGAAGGCAATTTTTACACTGATTGCTTTTGAAAGTCAGAACTTCTGATAGTACAACTAAAATGCTGCTCCAGAAGAGAAATCTGACATGAAGTGTAAATTGATAGCTGGAAGCATGTTTCACATTTGTAATGGAATCTGCCAGTATTGGTGTTAATACGAGTTACTTACCAAGGTTGGTAACCGGTGACGTACAACAGATAGCTGAAGAAATGGGCTAGTTAATCCAAATTATCCCAATCGCAGGCATTAGCATCAAGGTGCAATGCTGAGTTTAGGTTGCAGTGTGCACATCAATATGTTGTGCCATGAGCTGCTATCTCAGGGTTCCAGTGACCCTTTCAGTGCGGTGGTCTGGAGTTTGCATTTCATTCCTGTAACTGTGTGGTCTCTTCTCATTTCCTAAAACATGAGCAGGTCGCTAGGTTATTTGGTGACTATTAATTAGCCTCAGTGTGCAGATGACTGGTAAAATCTTGGGGGTGGAGAAGGAGCTAATGGGAAAGTGGGAAGAACAAAATGGGTTCAGGTAGAAATTGGTGTTTGAAGGTCAGCACAGGATCAATGGGTCAAATGGCTTATTTCTATACTATACTGTATTCTCTGCAACTCTTAAACACTTTGCAGGTGCCAAAATTGATGCCAATATTACTGAGATTCTCATTATGGTCAGGATGTGTACCTTTTAAGAATGGAATATACCACGTCGTACAACTTTCAATACGTTGTTGTACCAAACTCTGTTGTTAGTTGAGACTTGATTGCCTTCTGTTGGCACCTGTGCTTCTGATTATTTGACAATTTGACTTATAAGCAGCACCTCCAAAGAGTCTACAGACATGACATTTTTGGGAGGTATTTCATTTCCAGGGTGGTTATCAAAGTAGGATTTCTAAATAATCTGTAAAGATGGGGGGACCCATGAGATTTAATGCTTTCCTTTCACAGGTTTCTTCGAGATCTTCCTGGACTTGACTGTGATTGACTCCTCTTTGACAGAACAGATATGTAACCACTGAATATAAACAGAATGACTCCAGGCTACAGTGTACAACACAAAGGTGCCAGAAGACTATTCAGTGAAACCAACATTGTAGTTTATGGCAGCAGTAAAGAAATATAACCAGCTGTTGTGACATATAGCTGGAGGGATTAAGTACATATTATAAAAGGTGATGATCTACTATAGAAGCCACAGTTAAAGCTGTGCCTGGAGTATTGAGCCCAGTTGTAGTTACCATTCAAAAGCGAGACAATTTGGGAAACAGCAATCAAACTAATAACTCATTTAAATATTTGAGCTCCCAGGAGAACTTGCAAAAGCCTGGGTTTGTGTTTTCTGGGGAAGAGAGGATTAGAGGAGAATATTGGTTAAGCATCGAAATGGAATAGATAAATGGATCCCCACCAAAAAGTGAGATAAAGGAATCAGCCATTGGGTGACCTTCGCTCCATCCGCCGCAACAGCCGGGACCTCCCGGTGGCCGCCCACTTCGATTCCACATCCCCCTCCCACACCGACATGTCTGTCCACGGCCTCCTCCACTGCCACGCTGAGGCCAGGCGCAGGTTGGAGGAACAACACCTCATATTCCGCCTTGGGAGTCTCCAACCTCGCGACTCAACATCGATTTCTCTAATTTCCAGTTACCCCACCACTCCTTTGTCTTCCTTTACTCCTGTGGCTCCCTTCCCCCACCTTGATAACCTGCCCATCTCCTGTCCTCCTCTCCCCCATCCTTTATTCCATGGCCCACTGCCCTCTCCTACCGGATTCCTCCTTCTTCAGCCCTTTGCCTCATCTACCTATCACCTCTCAGCTTCTTACATCTCTCCCCTCCCCCACCCACCTGCCTTTCCCCTCTCACCTGGACTCACCTCTCCCCTGCCTGTGTGTGCTCCTCCCCCTACCCCCACCACCTTATTCCGGCTTCTGCCCTCTTCCTTTCCAGTCCTGATGAAGGGTCTCGGCCCCAAACATCCACTGTTGATTTCCCTCCATGGATGCTGCCTGACCTGCTGAGTTCCTCCAGCACTTTTTGTGTATTGCAACCATTAACCTGGTAATTTCTTGGAAACTTTCTCCAAATACGAATAGGAGAGTGAACTTGAATTTATACAGTGTTTATCGAGATCTTGAGACATCCTAAAATGTCTCACACCAAAATGTTTTGAAATATAGTCCTGGTAATGATACGAAAACTCCAAGGTTCCCAAACAGCATTGAGTTAATGACTGAAAAGTAGGTTTCCTTGATGGCAGTCAATCAATAATTATTGAATATGATATCGGGAGGAGCTGCCTCTCTCACATTGAGTGACAGCACAAGGCCAGTTACAACCTCATCCAAGACGTGCTGCTCTGAAACTGCTGCATTCCCTCAGTCCAGCACGAAAGTGTCAAAACGGATGCGGTCATGTGTGGTTAATGACCCTGGGGAACTGTAGAGGCAAGAAATGTGGCTACGCGTACAGTGGAATCGGGTCATTATTTGAATGCATGTATGAGGTGAGGCTTAAGGAGTGGGTGGGTTTTGATAAAAAGAAGAAAATGATTTGAGTGGAATTGGATGTTAGTTGACAAGGATTGCAGAGCACAACTTATTTTCTGGTCTTGGACTTTTTTTGATGCAAGTGGCAGGACTTTTCCATTCCTGAGCTCTGGAGATGTGTAACACTCTGTATTCATCATATTCCAATTTGTTGTGATTTCCCACCACTTTCTTCCTTCATAGGAACCCTCCCCGCCCTCATCCCCCTTCCTCGCCCCACCCTGGTTCCCATGCCACCTCAAGCCCATAGCTCTGCACATGAGCTTGCTGTAAGGAGCACAATGTCAAAAATTGCCTGTACAACCGGTAAAGCGTAATTTTCTGACGTCTGGACTCTGTGCACTCTCAAGTAAATGATGAATCTATATCTGAGCAGCTGTGCCTCAAACAAGTTTATCTTGACAAAGGAACTTTGTTAGCAATAAACAGAAGTATTCTTGTTTTTGCAAATACTGCAATGAGGAATATCTGCATTGATTTGCCCATCAAAGAACAGGGGAAAGGATTTTTTTTTAACATTCTACTTGCTGCTGTGAATTCACGAGAAAAATAAATTGATAAACGTGCAGTAATATATCGAAATGAGTTTGCTCAAACAGCATTGGGCATGAAATTTGTGGCCATGGATGCCCAATATTTCTCTGTAACTGCTGCCAACAAGAGTTTGATTATCTGCAGCACATTAGCAGCTGATAGCTATCAGAAGTGTACCGAGCAGGCAGATCATGCAACGTCAATTCGACAGGACAGTTGCTATTTTGGAGTTCAGTGACCCAGCTCACAATGACCCTTCCTACACAGCTGAACGTGCCAGTGCAGGCAGGGAGGAAGGATGTCGACCAGATCTATTTAAAGGCTTACTATTTTGCTGCTGGTTGAATTGTTCAAGTTGTGGGTACGATCTTCCAAGTGTTTACCACTTTCCAGTGTTAGTTCAAATTGCAAAAGTCCCCTGGGAGTGGTGTGGCAAGTACATCTCACAGATTTCAAAGATTCTGCACAAACTAGTTGGTGCCAAATGTGGATCCACTCATGTATTCCTTTCTTGTGGATTAGAACATGACCTGGAGAAAGCCACACAGAGAAGTACAGACTGCTTGGAGGAGAAGTAAGTGGGACAGGGGAAGAAAAGGAAGTGAAGTATGATTTATATTGGGGCCCTGTTCTGCCTCGGCTGTAACTTGAAGAACCACTTCAAGTGAGATAGCAGAGCCACAAGCTCAAATTCCCATTTGCCAACAACACCACACACCTTACCTTCCCTCTGTCTTTATTGTCACATCGCACCTTGGCCTCAATGTGAAAATAGAATCCAGCGCAAAATACTCATAACAAACCAAATTTCTTCTGAGTGTAAACAGAACAGCTCTTGCGCAGATCATAGAACAGAGAACAGTGCAGCACAGTATGGGGACTTCGGCCCACAAAGTTGTGCCGAACTATATGAACACCTACTCCATGATCTATCTAACCCTTCCCCACATAGCCCTCCATTTTTCACTGTCAGGAGTCCGTCCTGCACATGCCTAACAAATTCTACCCCATCTAAACCTTTTTGCACTCAGGAGGTGCCAGTCACTATTAGGGAAGATGAAGTCTCCCGTGATAACAACCATGTTATTTGTGGATCTTTCCAAAATCTGCCTACTTACCTGCTCCTCAGTGTCCCGGTGGCTATTGGGGGCTGATAGAATGCTCTCAATAGAGTGATTACTCCCTTACTGTTTCTGACTTCCGCCCTCACTGACGCAGTGGATGATCCCTCCTCAATGTCCTCCCTTTCTGCAGCTGTGATGCTGTCCCTATTAACAATGCCACTCCCTCCCCCCACCCCCCCCTTACCTCCCTCCCGATCCCTTTTGAAACGTTAAAGCCCAGGCGATCAAGCAGCCAGTCCTGTCCTTGCGACAGCCAAGTGTCTATAATGGTCATTATAGAGTATCCTACGTACTTATCTTCCAAGTGTCTTGGCCAACCCCAGTGCACCACTGGAGCAGTGTTCTAATGGCTACAGTATGGCTGGCGAAGGGCTGCGGACTTTCGGTCAGGAAGATTGGAGGTGTTTTTCGGGAAGCATCTCTTGCAGCTCTGGGCTGAGAAGCCAGGGTTGATGTTGCTGCATCTTCCACAGAGGGGGCTGCAACCTGGAGCAGCAGCGTCAAGACCACCAGAGTGTGCCAGAATGAATTTCCTAAGAGAATGCAGCACACTCGTACTTAACGAAGCACTACCGTTCCTGCTGGCGGCACCTCATTAATCCAACTGATTGCAAGAGGACAGACTTCTGGTCTGTTGTGATGCCCTGCAACCTTCTCTGTGCACAGTAGTCCACAGAAATGATGGCAGCAGTCTGAGCTTGCATGACAGCAAGCTGACCTTGCATGAAAGTGCTCTGAGCTTCCACTGCACTGCCCAGACATCAGACGAAAGATGCTTCTGCTGCAATGCGAAAAGCAGCGTTGGTCGTCAAACGGCACATCACCTGCAAGTTGTTAAAAGAACCGCCCCCCACTCTCATGCAGGAAAGTGTGAATTACAGGCTCTGCTTGAAGATTTATGCCGGGTTAGGGCAGCAAGATGCTGCTTTACCTTGAAGTTAGGCCTTCTGGCAGGCTTCCAGATGCATTGTATTTCAGTATGCATACCCATCACCTGTCTCCTGTATCCTATCCAACTGAAGCTCTCGCCTGACTTCCACACAACAGAATTCACATACGACCTTGCCTTCTGGTGAGCTGTCATCGGTGCCGTCCTTTCCCCAGAACTGTCCGCAGTCCTGAGGAAGGGTCCCGACCCGAAACGTTGACCGCCTGCTTTTCTCCACGGATGCTGCCCGGCCTGCTGAGTTCCCCCCAGCATCATCGTGTTTTTCATCAAGGAACGGAGGGATATGGACGGCGTGCAGGCAGAAGGGATTCGTTTAATTTGGCATCATCAGAATCGGGTTGATTATCAGGGTCCCATGATGTGAAATGTCATGTTTCGGTTTCATGGTTCGTGTTGGGTGTGAGCCAACGGGCCTGTTCCTGTGCTGTACTGGTCTGTGTTCTCTGTCGCTCACTCCCGGCTGCCCCTGAACTGACAGTCACTCCAGGCCACTTCTGAGGGCATTGGACACACAGGGTGGGTCTGGAGTCACGCGCACCAGACCGGGTATAGAGGGGACACTTCTTACCCTGAAGGGGATCAGAGAACACGGTGGTTTATACAGAACTCTGCTGTTTTATGGTTAATATTAACAGTGATTAGTTTTATAAATTTCGTTTTCAATATTTTTATTAATTCCAAATAAAAAATACAAAGTACATGAAATAAAGGAAAAAACGAAATGTTACAAAATAGATTGTATTGAATCACACAAAATCACAATGCTTCATATTAATAAACAATAATGATAACTATTTAGTATTAATAAATTGGAATAATTTTATTATAAAAAAAATCTAACCCACTACCAAAACTGAAGCTGTTTGGTTAAAAAAAAGACAAAAAAAACCCCCCAAAGACAATAGTATTGGTCAATATCTGTACTTTAAGCACCAAATCAGTGATTTTGAAAGTCGTTCAGAAAAGGTCCCCATAATACTTGAAAGTTCAGAGTAGATCCAGAAACAGCAACGGATCTTCTCTGAATTTAGATATGACGTAACATCCCATAACCACGAGTGGGGGGAGTAATTTCCTTCTATTTAAGCAACACAGCCCTCCTGGCTATAAGAGAAACAAAGGCCAATATGTGTAATTAGTTTTATAAATTTGACCAAACCCGCGGTGTGAGGCTCCCTCACTGCCCCCTCCCGCGGTGTGAGGCTCCCTCACTGCCCCCTCCCGCGGTGTGAGGCTCCCTCACTGCCCCCCTCCCGCGGTGTGAGGCTCCCTCACTGCCCCCTCCCGCAGTGCAGTGTCAGCCTGGACAACTCTCTGTGGGGTATGTGGGTCTGTGACCTCGGTTGCACCAGCTGAGGGAATTGGAAGGTCAGTCCATGGAGGATGGGGAGGGTTGGGGTCAGTGACTGGACCTGTGCTGAGGGTGAGTGGCTGGGTGGTGGGATCTGATTGGTGGCCTCAGGTGCCACAGTTGTGGTCTACATCCTCAGCCTGTCCCCCTCCCTCTCTTTCCTCCTTGAACCCCAGTCCATTGCGAAAACCAGCCTCCCCTCCATGGACTCTGTCTGCACTTCTCGCTGCCTCAGGAAAGCAGCCGACATAATCAAAGACCCCACCCACCCCGGACATTCTCTCTTCTCCCCCTCCCATGGGGCAGAAGGTACTAAAGCCTGAGAACATGTACCCCCAGGCTCAGGGACAGCTTCTGTCCCGCTGTTATCAGACTCTTGAATGGACTTCATGTGATAAAGATGAACTCTTGATCTCTCAGTCTGCCTGGTTATGGCCCTTGCACGTTGCTTGTCCACCTGCACTGCACTCTCTCTGTCTCTGTACACCCCAAGCAACAAAGTCCCAGCCTGTCCAACCTCCCCCAGAACTCATTCCCTCAAGTCCTGCTGACATCCCTTCCTGAACCCTTTCCAGTGTAATAACATCTTCCCTACAGCAGGGTGATCAAAACAGACCACAACACTCCAAGTGCAGCCTCACCAGCGTCCTGTACAACCCCACCGTGACCTCGTGCCCTGACTGGTGAAAGTCAGTGTGCCAAAAGCCACCTTTACCACCCTGTCTCCCTGAGACCCATCGGGCAGAAGATACAAAAGCCTGAGAGCATATTCCACCAGGCTGAAGGACAGCTTCTATCCCACTGCTATAAGACTATTGAACGGTTCCTTAGTACAATAAGATGGACTCTTGACCTCACAATCTACCTCGTTGTGACCTTGCACCTTATTGTCTGCCTGCACTGCCCTTTCTCTGTAACTGGAACACTTTATTCTGCATTCTGTTACTGTTTTACCTTGTACCACCTCAATGCACTATTGTAATGAAATGTTTTGTATGAACAGTGTGCAAGACAGGATTTTCACTGTACCTCAGTACAAGTGACAATAATAAACTAAGTTACCAGTTTTACCTGTACTCCAAGGCCCCCCACCACCATTCTACAGCTCTCCCCAGGGTCCTGCCCTTCACTGTGAAAGTTCCACCTGGATTTGACTTTCCAAAGCACAACACCTCGCACTTCTCTGAATTGAACTCCTCGGCCCAGCTGACGAACACCCCCTGTAACTTCTGATAACCTTCACTGTCCACTGCACCACCTATTTAGTGCCTGTTGTCCTCCTTTTGTCCAACCTCGATGGATGGAACGGTCTGCCCGGAGGTTTCACTGTATCAGTAAGGTCCCATTCCTTCCCGGCAGGGACCGGCTGGCGCGCACCGGTCTGCCGGCTATCCTGCAGCTGGCCACGGAGCGGGAGGACGCAGCGCTGGCGGCCGTCGTCTCGGGGATCCTGCAGCACATGTTCAAGCACTCCGAGGGGACCACCTACCTGCTCATCACCAATGGCGGCCTGGACTTCATCCTCTACTGGTGCCGCAGCAACGACGTCACCATCCTGCGGCACTGCGCCACTGCCCTCGCCAACTGCGCCATGCACGGGGGCCACGCCAACCAGCGGCTGATGATCGAGAAGAAGGCCGCCGACTGGCTCTTCCCCCTGGTCTTCTCCAGGGACAAGATGGTGCAGTTCCACGCCAGCCTGGCCACCACCAGCCTGGCCACCAACAAGGAGATCGAGAAGGAGGTGGAGCGCTCGGGGACGCTGGACCTGGTCGAGCCCTTCGTCGCCTCCCTGCAGCCCGAGGAGTTCGTGCAGAGCTGGCTGGACAGCACGGAGAACTCCCAGGGCCGGACGGCCTGCGAGCTCCAGCGCCTGGTGCAGCTGCTCGACAGCTCCCGGGTGGAGGCTCAGTGCATGGCCGCCTTCTACCTGTGCGTGGAGGCCGGCGTGAAGGCCCGGCAGGACAAGACACAGGTACCGGGCTGGCTCGGGGGGGGTGGGGGGGGGGAGGTCAGGGGAAGCAGGAGGGTGGAGAG
>JAUZTB010000098.1:106495037-106505616 GCA_034780895.1 Rhynchobatus australiae | reverse complement strand
CATTAGCTCCTACTGGCACTGTTCATCAAGGGTTGCAGAATACTATCATTCCTCAATGATAAAAGTCTTACATAATGTATTACACATCCCTGTGCTTTTTGTAAAAAAAGTGTGAAATAAATGTCAGAAATCTTACAATTGCAAAGCCCTTTGAACGAACCTGTTTGCTCCCTCTCCACAGAACAAAGTAAGCAGATTTGATCCTCAATCGCCGATTTCAGAAGTGTCTTAGATCTTGGAAACCCATTGCAATGCCTTGCACATTAAGCTTATACATCAACATTTGTGACGCTACATCATTAAGTGAAGACATTGATACGAATCACATTATCACAATATTCAAAAGCGGATAGATGAAAACAACACAGGCAGAGTCAAAACACATTCTGCAACTTGTTACTCAGAAGTGAGCAAATAATAGCAACATATCCAAGATTCAAAAATGTAAACCAGAAACTCTGATATCTTTTGATTATGCATAAACTGTGGAATATGAACAAAATAGTATTACCAATAATTGAATATTGATGGTAATATTCCACAGTTACTTCCTTGGTATTTGCAAAGCTGCTCAACCTCAGGTCTGATTGTAATTGAAAAGACGACATTAAGATTTGGGATATTAATTCCAATTCCTCTTGCCAGAACCACAGCCATTGCTCTCAAAACTTAAGGCTCCAAACTTTGCAGCCAGGTCCCATCCCACCTGGGCTTCAGCATCACACAGGTTATTGAATCATCATCCTAACAGTAGTTAAGGCCACACTACAACACCTCAGTTTCAGAACTGAACCCCAGCCTGAGCTAAAGAGACAACAAAGAATGAAGGTACTGCTGAACAAAGAAAAGAATGTACAATGGAATCCAAGAGTGAAAGAAGAACTGCTTGACCAGTACAATAGGAAAACTTGTGGAAATACTTCAGTCCAATGAAGGGTTGACAGCAAAGAAATGATATGAGGGAACAGAGTGGCTATGGGCTTCAGAGTCTAGCACTGCTGTGGATGTTACAGCAGAGACTGAGCTCCCATCAGTGGGTGAGAGCGAGATTTTACTTCAATTGAAATTGCAGCACCTTCCGATGAAGTAAAATGAGAAGTGACAGAAATATTTCTGGGCGAGGAATACAGAAGATATGAGAAAGCTCAACAGAGCTATGAACAGCAAGGAATGGTTTTCAATTGTAATGGCCTGGAGAGTTGGGGGCAGGACAGAAAGATCTTTGGATTAGAATCTGTGAAGGACGAGAACAGCAAAGAATGTGAAAGCAGAAGGCTGTGACACATTTCATTACAAAAAAGTGACGAAAACTGAAGAAATCGCATAGTTAGCAACACAGGCCTGAAAAGATGCCAGTGAAAGAAGTATGTCAGGCAAACAGGGGTGTACAAGGAAAAATAACTTGCTGCTATTCCCAAACCCTACAACATACATTCACATTGATACAGGTAATTGATTTTATGTTAAGTACAACCACATGTGTAAAGTTTGACCTCATCTCGGTCCTAAATAAATGGCCCCTCACCCTACGACTAATCCCTACCCCTCCCCATTTTAGCATTGAAGTACAAAATTGAGGTCGACATCAGCAGAAAGCCTATTGAGGCATCACACCACATTTTCCTCCAGTTTGAAAAGTTTCCTTTTATTTTCTAGTTTTATACAGCTGGCTTAACTTCTTAGCTTTGTTAACAATGCACACAGGATGACACTCAGTTAAATTTTCACTTGGGGACAATATGAAATCTTTCACGCTATTAAAAACTGCAATTATGGTCGATGAGATGCATGAAGCCCTGTAGGGGCCATAGGTTTTCAACACCAAATCATGATATCGCAGATTCCTTCAGGTGCAAGTGGCAAGAGAACTTAGAAATGTCAACCCTAACTGGTGCCACCCAGCAAGAAAGGAACTTCCCTCTCCATTAATAATAATTAAGTTTCTGAAAAGCACTAAACAAAGCTGAAAAATACGTTACCACATTATTCAAGTTTGGTTTGTAACTGACCTCTCGGGGGCAAGTCATTCTCTTTGGACGTGGAGCTTCCTGCTGTAACTGATACACTGTTCAAACACAGAATGAAGTGTGAGCAATGTTAACATTAAAGACAGCAACGCATCACAAAATCCAACATACTACTGGGGTTAAATAGCTAGAATCCAATATTTTTCTCAATATTTTTATTCCAAGGTTGCACAGATATCAAACCTTACCATGCCAATTAGAACGAGGTTGAAAAACCACTGCAAGAAATAATAGCACAGAAACTAAAACAAATGCTTTGTGGTGAGATAACAACCAAGCTCATGTTTTGGAATGAAAACATTCTTCTTTCCTTAGTAATATTTTTCCTGCTTGTTGAAGTAAATGGAGTGAAGGTTTTCAAGTCAACTGTTCACAATCTTTTGATGTATGGTAACGCAAGATGCCAGGATATAACTTTTGAAATAGTTTTAAAGGTCACTTCTGATATAACATTTTTAGAATCTAAATCTCAAAAAAGAATGGAATATGTTAGAAATGCTGAGTGGACCAATCAGCATCCAAAAGGCAAAGACAGATTAATGCTTGTTACGTGACCCTCAAAAGATCAATCAACAGACAATATATTCAGATGACCCAGTAACACAGTACACTGAAGCTAAGCTAATTTCCTGTAACTAATCATACAAAGAGATCTCCAATCACTGACACCTATTAGTTAAACAAAGTCAAGCCATTGTTTCCACAACAAAAGGATGAATCACATAAATAAATGCAGGCACATGATAAATTATCCACCACACACCATTATACCTCGTTCCATACACCAAAGGCAGCGCAATCTACACCTCTCACTGGGACTATAGATTGGTTGTCACTAGAGAGGAAGATGAATTTATAAAGGGAAAAAATAAATCACTGGAAAATATTCCCTCTGCTTCCTATTTACAGTGAAATTGTGAACAGATATGACAAACACTTCTGCTGTAGATAATGAACAGATTAAATCATCCCCACTCCCCCATCATTTGAAAGTTGTCAAATCTTCTATGACTTGAAAAAAAACACTGAAAAGTGGCAAGACAAATAATGGAAAAACAAATAGTTTTGTGCAACATTTCAGATTCTGGCGTTTTTTTTTGTGTTGACTACTGTTGGCCAATCCAATTGGATTGCAAACTCGAAACAAATCTCATCATTGCAAGTAAATGAATACATGGAGTAGGCAGCCACTGTAATACCTGTAAAACTGATCATATTCATGAATGTGTGCATTACCAGGACTCAAATTACATATTTCTGCAAATGTTTAATTTTTTTTCTCATTTAGCTTTAACAATCTAGATGACACCTGGTAAAATTGTCAAGGGTTTAAGGAAAACTCAATAAATTATAAATAAGAGACCAGACACAAAGACTTAATGAGTCAAATGTGCTTTAAAATGTTACAGCCGTATCCTATGATAATTACATGTTTTCTCATTCAATGCCAGCCTTGAGGTTTACATTAATAAATTATAGTTAGTCAGCTCATTTTAATACCTTTTTTTAGATTAAAATAATTAGATGAAAGTAACTATGTAAATGAGTTTTCCAATTTCATATTCTTTTTGCTCCATCAATTCTGTCACCATTATCAGCCAACTCTACACTTGGGAATTCCTGTGTGTCAAAATATCACCAAATAGCTTGTCCTGGTGTCCTGGTCCAACCAAGTACATGCTATGGCTAAGAAAACACACCAGCACCTCTACTTCCTCAGAAGGCTAAGGGAATTTGGCATGTCCCCATTGACCCTCCGACACGCATCATAGAAAGCACCTTGCAGAGAGTTGTGGACACAGCTTAGTGTAAACACGAAAACCAGTTTCCCTTCTGTGGGCTCTGTCTACACTTCTCACTGCCTCGATAAAGCAACCAGCATAATCAAAGACCCAACCCACCCCATTCATCCCTTCTCCCCCAGGCAGAAGATACAAAAGTTTGAAAAAACACACCACCAGGCTCAAGGACAACTTCTACCCCGCTGATACAATACTCTTGAATGGATCTCTTGGGTGATAAAGACCTCATAATCTACCTTAGCGTGGCCCTTGCACCTAATTGTCTACCTGCATTGCGCTTTTTCCATAACTATGACTGTAACACTATATTCTGCATTCTGTTATTGCTTTTCTCTTTGTACTACCTCGATGTACTTGCGTTTTGAAATGATCTCTATGGATGGCATGCAAAACAAAGTTTTTCCACATGTGACAGTAATAAACCAATCACCAACTCTCTGATTTTTCTTTTCTATTCTCAGGGAAACATTTCACACGAGCTTGAATCTCCAACCACGATAGCAAGTACATTGGCTTGGGGCATTTCAACATGGCTATGTTACATGATATAAAGCTCTGAGAACAATATGCAGTTAAGTGAAAAGTTTTGCATATAATTTCGTGGAGAATTCTGGAAGCTTGACAATAATAAAACTACTTTCTATTCCAACCCAAATAATTGGAACATTACTGAGCAATATCTGCTCTCCATCTTCCACGATATTGTGATCCCACATTCCCTGGCTGGCCCGTGTCATATTTAAAACTTTGGTTAATTCTGAAGTGGAGTCTTATTTGTAATAATTATGTAAACAAATAGTCCTACCCCACTCCCACTAAAAATTACCACTTTAATTGGTTCATATAAACAGCTGTTCCAGTCACCTGATCCCTATAATATGAACAGCAGAGGACCCAGCTTAGAAGAGCAATGAGCTAAAATGCCACCATTAACAGATGTTTTGCTTCACTGGGAAAGTTGAACAGGTTGCCTATTTCTCAGTTAAATCGCTGGAAGATATATAATGTGGCCATGGTGGGAGGAAAAATTTTGCCAGGCATGCATTGTTGGCAGGAGGTCCAAGTACAATAGAGTACTTGCCATATAACCACAGGCAGACAAAGAAAATAGTAAAACATCAGGAATGAGAATAAAGTTCATGACGAAGATGAGGGAATGCTCTTCACAGGATTAATGCCATGTCGTTTCATGGATGGCAAGATGGAAAAATGAATTAAGCCCATGAACAATGATGTGGCCTTCATTATTTTCCATGCTACAAGAAAAGTTGCAGGCAGGATTTCATATCCCTGTATGTTAAACCAGTTTCTTTGTTTGCAGTTGTATTTTTGCCACTAATATTTTTAAGTTTGCCTTCTGGAAGAGAGAAATTCTTGAGGACATCAGGGCAAGATTACAGTGACTGGTAGATTTCACTGAAGCACCCTTTGGGTTACCATTATATAGGTCGAACCAGATAAATGGATGATTAGAGAGGGTACAAGGCTCCCAGTAATTTGAACTTAAGTGAATGTCCAGTGTTGACACAAAACTTGTAAATTGTACTGTATTAGTCTTAAATCAGGGCTGAAGTTATACTGAGACCCATTCCCAAGTAATGTAAGATTGAGAATTCCCAAAAACATTTTTCATGGATCCATTAGAGCCAGCCAAATAACATCTGGCATCAACTGGAAATGGGCCAAAAGTGATAGATTGGTATCTATAAACATCTAGTTCCCAGATGTTTTGTATCTGCCATTTTAAAGATGATTAATAGCAACTGAATTTGGATCCCCCAATGAAGAAAACTACTTGTATTCGCCTGGGGTGTTTCATGTAATAAATGATCCAGAAACAACCCACAGTGAAGTGAGACAACCTTATGCAGGAAATGGAGAAAATCTGCAGGCATATAACGGGTTATTTGACAGCGATGACTTTGGGCAAGAAATGGCAAAAAGCTCTGCTACAAATTTCGGTGTAGGTAAACAGAATAAACCAGAGTCTGAACTATGGATTGTGCATTGCAGAAGTACAGCAGATACAAGGCTACAAAGGGAGCAAGTCTGAAATTTTCTTCAAGTTGTTGTTCAGTGGGCCAAAGTTCCCATATTAACAAGGAATTGTAGGAGCCTCCAAGAAATAGTTTTATCGGAAATTGGGGCAGCCTTCTCTGGCAATGGAAATTGTCACAGTGCTGTCTGCTGCTAACTTTCATTATCTGGATAGGTTGAACTCTCACATTGAACCTATTTCTCACCTGCACACGTGACAAGTGATCAATTGGCTGTAAGCGCAAAATCTGAATTGTGACCTTTTTTCGGAAGATTGTGCATTGCTGTGATCATGTCGTTCAGAGAAATTAAAAGGTGTTTAAACATACTGATCCATCTCAGTCACAGGGTAATATTGTCATAGGATTGATAAGGCCACATATACCCAGAGTGATGACAGGGTGGAGACAATGAAGCAAAATTGAAGCTAGGTGTTAATTTCACTTGTTTTAGTGCTTAACTGCCAGTATTCTTCAATTGACCTCTGATGGAAGTTTAAAGTAATGAGAGCAGCAGCAGCCTTTCATTACGAATATACCTGCTTTATAAATGGGCCACTACTTTACCTAAAACAACATATTAGATGAATTAATGTTCTCTTTTACTGTCAATTACATCCATTAATTTGTCCTTATGGACTTAATTACAAAAAAACCTTTAAATCTACATTTTTAGTCTGACATTAAAATGGAGAGAAAAAAATGGTTTAGTATTCTTGTTCATTTGGAATCACACCAATGCAGTTCACTTGTGTACAGTAACACAGAACATCATACACAGTCAACTTGTAAACTTACAGTAGGATTTCCATATTGGTGGCTGATATTCTTCAGCATCTAGAAAATTAAAAAAAAACTGTTGTTAGGATTATACATTTTCTTCAGATTTATACATGCCATTTGTATATTGCATATAGCTATCAAAATCTTCATCAAAATATGGAACACTGATTTTACATGTCATCTACAAAGTAAATTAATGTCATCCACCATATTTGTTTAATATGCTATTCTATTATTGATTATACGTAACAAAATGAAATTGTTCTAAAGATGAAATCAGACTCATCAGAAAATAAATCAAACTTGTAAATAATACACATTTAATTATGTTATAGTATGATAAGACTTAGTCTCTTATGTAATAGAAGGAATAAATCACTTAGACTATTTCCTTCACTTGCATTCTCTGGATTGATAATCTTTGAAAATGCAGTTTAAGCAATACTTAAGCATTACATTCACATTCCACAGGGCTGTTCAGTTTCAAGTCTGTGACCACACAGTTCCTTCCAATCAGTTGTTACTTGACAGGATTCCAGGTGTGTACCAAATTTGAATGTCAGTTTAAATTTGCAGTTTACTCTGTCCTTTGGGAGTACCACTAGCGCCTCCCTATAGTAAAAACAGCTACGTATTACAGAGTACAGTGTCTGTCCAGAAAAGGAACCATTTGGAAATTTGGAATATGACCAATCTATGTTACAATGCCTCATCGTTGTCCCACGTCTTCTCCAGCAGTTGCATTTCATTTAATTTTGGAGATTGGTGTGTTATCATAATCTAAATCACATTTCTTTCCTCAGAACTCAGAATGAAGCTGGAATTTTGTTTTGCCTTCAAGCTATTTTGTACGTCTCTTTAGCCCCTCTGTTCTTAAAGTTTGCAGCAATGTTCCACATAGTACAAATCAATTGGGGAAAATGTCAGTTTTCGATAAATTCCATTTCTTGTACTGCTAGTGTACCAAATTATTTTGGCTTAAAACAATGTCACCTTATAAATAAAAAGCAATAAACTACAAGTGTTGGAAATCTGAAATAAAACCAGAGAACACTGGAGGTAGCCATCATATCAGACAGCATCAGAAAGGGCACCAAACCAGTCTGATCCAAGGATTTGCAGCATATTGTTTTATTATATTTTAACTGAAAGGTAGACTGTGTGTTGTTGGGGCCAAACTCCAACAAAGTGAAGTGTGAGTGTAATTTTCCTTTGCTTGGAATCAGTTTAGGACATTCGTGTGTAAAAATAATATTAAACTTCTGGAACTTGGGTGCATTGTAAGATGGATGTAGGAAACTAGGATTCTAGTGGTTAATGAATACAGTCTTTTGTATTCCAAATGATTCAGTAAAAATGGTTGCATGAGGTTGACATGGACTCGATGGGCCAAAGCCTGTTTCCATGCCGTATGATTCTAACACTATACTTACAATTTATATGATTTGTTTGGTACAAATGAAGGAACAGTTAACTACAGTTAAAAGGTGAAAATATCAAAACAGACATTCCAACGTTCACACATCTCTTAAAGGAAAATAAATCAAATAATTAATGCAAGTTGCAGAATGTATGTGAAAAACATTGCACATCAACAGGGGCTGAAATAAGTTTTTTTTTATATACTGGCAGACATTAACATGCTTTAAAATGAAGTTGTGGCTACAACTCACCTTCATTGCACTTCCAGTGAATATGATCATTTTAAAATGTATTAAAAATGTTTACAGCTCTGCAGAATTCCTCTCAACACTTGCATCTTACTTTACTGTAACTGATAAACGTTAGTACCAACTTTTCCCCATTCTAAATTCTTACGTCAATACTTGTAACTGCTTCCAAAATTTCTGCATTTCCTATTTAGTTAAAAATAATGAAAGAACCTGGAAAGATCACGTGACCAAGAATTCAACCAGCCAACAGCAGAAGTGGCATCCAAAATGAGTATTCCAAAAATATTGCATTTATAATACTTGTGATAACATAAAACCTCCTATAGTTATTAGAGATTTATTTTACCATTATTTTACAAAACTATTGAACTGATCGAACATGAGACATGAAGAAAGGAACCAAATAATTTCACACTTAAATTAGAAACTTGTAATCAATCTACAAATTGAAACTAATCTAAGTGGAAAAAGTCTCAAATGAAATCAGAAAATACCGGAATGTACAACGTATTATGCACTTAGCAATATCATTCATATATTTGATATCTCTCAAATATATCAATATATTTTCAGGATTTTCTATTGTTAATGCATCATAGTATTTTGCTTTTGGACACTTCTACTTCCTTATGTTCAGTATATGGGTTTTTTTTAGCCTACTGTGACACTGAAAATAAATGCATATTATTTATTACATCACAGTAAATATGGATGAATATCAGAAGGCAACAAACATTACAAAGTAATATTCTGTGAATTTGAAGTACTAGAAAATACACATTCACTTATGCTCTCCAAGTCATCACCATTCTATTCTTTTCTGTTTTACCAGTAGCTAATTTTCAGCTTTCTGTTTTAATTCCTGTTCATTTTTCCCTTTTTCTCCTCCATTTCATTTTTTTCTTTTTTCTAACCTACTCCACATTCTAAGACAAAAAAGTTATTTCCACATTCGAAGACAAAGTTATTTTGTTCTGTTTTTACTTTACCATCTTTTTACATTGGCTTTCAAAATGCTTATCGTTCAACCAATCAAGAGCACAGAATAAGCAGATTAATTTGAGAGATTTGAACAGCTCAATGACATATGAAAATACTAATTGATTGTGAAGGTTCTCAACAATTGAATGTATGCCCTGTAGCCCAAGGGGTGCTGGATAAAGTAACTCAACCACAACATACTGCCACAGTGCATATTAATGTCGTGGGCAGAATCCATTTTATCTTTCTTAAAGTCATTTAAGATTATTCAGCTGAAGAGCAATGGCCTGGAGTTTGCAGTTTTAATTATGATGACACTGTCGGCATTTACTTTCATTATAGCAAGAACAATTTGGAAATATTTGAAGTTCTCACACAGATCACTGAGTTCTGGCAAAACCAAGGAAGAATACCAAACCACAGAGCCTGCGGGGAAGCAGGGAATCACTGCCACCAACTCCTGGATTTTCATTCTAACTAAACATATGCGTCCCAGAAGTTAGGCATTAGATTCATGCTGTAATATTCAGAGTTTCTTCAACATTACAAATGCAGAATCTGATCCACAGTATATGCTTGCTGGTCCATGTCTACCTTCTGTCCTTAAACATAGGATATACAAAAATATAAGTTGCAGAATCGAAATGGAACCACCAAAAAGGAGCAGCTAAATGCTTATTTCTATGCACTGTCAGGAAATTCATTTTTGTCAATAGTTTCTACATAGCTGGTTCACAGTCACAGAGCAATGCAGCATGGAATCAGGCCCTTCAACCCAACTTGTCCATGCCGACCATGGTGCCCACCAAGCTAGTCCCATTTGCCTGCGATTGGCCCATATCCCTCTGAACCCTTCCTATCCTAATGTCTTCTAAGTGCTATTAGTGTACATACGTCAACCATTTCCTCTGGCAGCTCATTCCATACATGCATGTAAACGTTGCCCCGCATATCCCTTTTAAATCTTTCACCTCTCACCATGCACCCATGCCCTCTAGTTTTTAGTTCCCCTATCCTAGGAAATAGACTCTGTCAAAGTGTATTTTTATGCATTTGAAAAACTGGACCTTAATTGTACACATATTCACTGCAGCACAGTAATGCAAGCTAACTGATGCAAATGAAATGTGGCAAGTTACTTCCCACAGATATTTAACAAAATATATACTTCATTCAAAGTCAAGTCTTGTAAGTAGCCATTCTGAACAAGTTACTCAATTATTTCATACATTTTGCAAGATCTTAATTCACCAATCCAATGAAGCAAGAATCTTCCA
>JAUZTB010000098.1:106066791-106078111 GCA_034780895.1 Rhynchobatus australiae | reverse complement strand
CCCACCTCCCCTGGCGCCACAGCTGCATTCAGAGATTGAAAGATGAGGCCAGCGAGAGCTAATAGGTGGACAGAGAAAATAAGGAACAGAAATGAACAAAAGAATGGAGCGTAAAGAACATCGCTATCCCTTGTGAGTTTATACACCTCAATTACCTCTCTCTTTAGCCTGCTCCAGTTCAAAGAAGGTGAAATAAATCCTTGCAAATAAAGTTCTCCAGTACTGGCAGTATCATTTTAAACCACCTCTGTACCCTCTTTAAAGTAGTTTTATCCTTTCTGTGATGTGGTGACCAGAACTATAGCTGTGACCTAATTAATGTTTTTTTACTGTTCCTGCGTTTCCTTCCTGGTCATTTAATCTGTGCTTGGCCAATAAAGGAAAGCATTACATGTGCCTTCTTAACCAACTAACCTACTTGTTCTGTGGGATCTAAGGAAATGTACTCTAAGGTCACTTGGTTTCTCTGCACTTCTAAATATCCCATCACATATTGCGAATTCCCCTGTTGTTTGCCTTTATCATGAATACTACCTCAATTCTCAGGGCAAAATTCCACTGCCACTTGTGTGCCCACCTAATTAGTCCATTGTTCCCTGTCTCCGGCTATCAACCCCACAGCCATTTTTATGTCAACAGCATTCTTAGCAATTCATTTGTGAAAATCATTGAAATACACCATAAAAATCAGGGGTACCTAGCCATGAGGACCCATTGTTTCCTGCTGTTTAGCAAAACTTGCCTTTTTACTAAGATCCCACGAACTTTACTCTACTGACCAAACTATCATGGTCAATTTTGAGTTGGGAGACTGTGACTAATGGGTTGCTCTGGGGATCTATGCTGGGTCTCCAGTTGTTCTATACCAATCAATTGGATGAGGTGAACAAGTGCAATATATCCAACAAAGCTAGGTGCCAGTGTTGATTGTAAGGAGATGCAGAGAGAATTCATTTCCTATATGCTCAGGTTAAGTGAATGTTCAAGCACATGGCAGATGGAGTGTAATGTGGAGGTCATCCACATTGACAGAAAAAATATAAAAGCGTGGTATTTTCTAAGTAGTGAAAGGCTGAAAGGTATTGGAATTCAGAGAAACATGAGTCACTGAAGGTTAATGTATTGATACAACAAGCAGTTAGGAAAACAAATGGTATATTGGGCTTTATTGCAAGGGTTTATAAGTACAAGATTAAAGTCATCTTATAATGTCCTGGTGAGACTGCATTTGGATTATTGCATACAGCTCTGGTCTTCCTATCTAAGCAAGGGTATACTTACAATAAAAGACAAATTTGGCCTGTGAGGAGAAATTAAGTAGACTGCGTGTGTATTCTCCAGAGTTTAAAATAAAGAGAGGTGATTTTTTTTGAAATGTACAAAATTCTTATGGGGATTGAGTGGGTAGAAACAGAAGTGATCCTTCCCATGGCTAGTGTGTCTAGAACCAGGGGTCACAGTACAACATAAGCATTTTGCCATTCAAGATTGAACTGTGAAGTAATTTCTTCAACTAGAGGATTCCAAATTTTTGGAATTATTTACCCAAGAGCATAATAAAGGCTTAGTCACTGAGTGCATTCAGGATAGATGATGACAATCTTTTGCTTATTAAAGGAACAAGTGGATAAGGATTTGGCCATGATGTGAAAGATTAGCTATGATCTCATTGAATGGTGGAGCAGTCACAAGGAGCCAAATGGTCTACTCCTGCGTCTATGTATTTTTTAATGTGTTCTTATCATGATCTTGTCAGAAACCTCACTAAGATCCATGTAGACTGCACCTAAGTTGCATGGGGAATGACAGAGTGACACAGAACAAAGGAGCTACCTGTTTCTGTGCTCATCTCTGAATCCTGCAATGTCACCATAGTTCAAAGGTAGAAAGTCAGAGGAAATTCAACACCAAAAGCAATCATTTCAAAGCTGTCACCAAAAGCATTTCAGAATTTGTAAAAGTAATTGGTGGATTGTGGTGGGGGAGCAGAGAAATGGAAATGGGAGTAATTTCTTTTGACAGATGTAAATGAAGCATGTGCACACTGACACAAAGCTTACAAGACACCTACAGGGTGTTTTGACGTTGAATTTGCTTTTAAAAGGCAAATTGTTGTTAATTGGGGGTCAGAACCCAGTCAACAAGCGACCTGGATCCTGAGTGGGATTAAAGCCATGGCTCCTGCTAACACAAAATCCAGGAACATCAGAGGATATAAATGAAACCACGGCAGTTGTCATGATTCTATCGCCCTACTTAGAATCCCAACAAAAATCTATGAGGATCTCGTCAGATCTGAGGAAGAGATAAGACCAGATAGTGATGAAAATAGAGAGCAGGGTTATATTTCACATCCTCAGAAGGGGTAGAATCATATTGAGGACTTTGGATAGTTTACATACAGAATAGGAGAGACCCAGGAATGTGTTTCAAATTGGAGTCTAGTCAAGGAATTCCTGTGCTTTATATGTAGAGTAACTGATACTGACCAGTGAGATATAAGCTAGCATCCAGTATGGGGTAGTTTGTATATTGATGAGGTCTGAATTTTTTTTAACTTTTGGTTCATTTGGGAGAGTTTTTTCGGTTATTAACATTGTTCAGCAAAATTCAATATTTTCAGCTACTAGTAAAAATCTTCAGGCAAATTCATCATCTTTTGGGCTCACAGGGGTCCCCAGGACTGGATAGGTCCGGAGATGAATGTAAGAACAGGCAGGGTCTAATAAAGAAAATCCTGAGGAAATATCCCCTCAAAGATTAATTAATTTATGGATTTACTTGTCACCATTCTTGGGGTATGAACATCATCATGAAGACCAGACTTTACTTCCCATAATTACTTATCTTATGAATGGTGTGTTGGGCCCTTCCTCGATCACTGCAGTGTATATGGTGAAGGTGTTCTCACTGTATTGTTGGGTGTGGATTCAGGATTCTGACCTGGTGACAATGAACAACCTTAAAAAAAATTCTAAGTGTCTGATTTGAAGGGAACATTGTAGTTGCTGGTATTCCCAACCATTTGATGACATTGTCCTTCTGAATCTCAGAGAATGTGGATTTGAGAGATACCTCACAGATACCTCAGCAGGTCATAACTTGTAAACAGTACATGTTCTAGCCTGAGTGTTCTGGTGGTGGATGGTGGTGAAGAGGCTGCAGATTAAATGTGCTGCCTTGTGCTGGTCAGTGTCAACCTTCTTGAGTGTGGTACTAGCCAAGTGGTGCATATTCCATTGTAGTCCAGACTTGTGTGGTTTTGAGGAGTTAGGAGCTAAGGCATAACTACCTTCAAGAAATAAATAGAATATATTTCCAGATTATATATATTTCTACTGGTTAGCGTGACACTATTACAGCGCCAGCGACCCAGGTTCAATTCCGGCCACCGTCTGTAAGGAGTTTGTACGCTCTCCCCATGTCTGCGTGAGTTTCCTCCCACATTCCAAAGATGTACAGGTTAGGAAGTTGTGGGCATGCTATGTTGGCGCCAGAAGTGTGGCGACACTTGCGGGCTGTTCCCAGAACAGTCAACTCAAAAGATGCATTTCCCTTTGTGTCTTGATGTACGTGACTAATAAAGATATCTTATCATATATATATTTTTGTGAATACAGTTTACTGCTGAAATTAAAAAAAGAGGCAGATTAGTAGAGGACTTCTCTCCTTCAGACAGTGATGGTAAGACCATACATTTGCATGCTTCAGTGAAAGCATCAATGATGGCTTGGAGTTTTGTTTCTGAACATGTGTAAACACAAATAGTGCCTGCATACTGCAGCTCAACTACTGAGGTTCGGAGAACCTTGATTCTGGAGAATAGTCACTATAAGTTGAACACCTTCCCATTAGTTCCAAATATTAGCTCCACTTCCAAGTAATACTAGCTGCCTTGGATGCAGTTAGTTTTCTCCCTCTGCAATCTTAAAACTTGGTGGTGAAGAGCTTCCTTCAGAAACCCTCAACCTTAGAGATACCATAACCATGACCATCTTCAAGAAAGGAGAAAAGTCCGACTGTGGTAACTAAAGAGAGGTCTCCCTACTCTCATCCACAGGGAAAGTCACTGCAAGGGTCCTCCTCAGCCCCTTCCTCCTTGTGGCTGAAGAGCTACTTCCTTAAACATAGTGTGGATATAATCTTCTTGTGACAATTCCACTAAAAATGTATAGAACAGCACCAGCCATGTAGAACTTTTGCAACCTCCTCAAAGCTTCTACCTTCAACAATTGTGAGAAACTGTGGAACACCCTCCTCAAATTTTTCAGCCCGCAGAAATTCATCTCACATACTTGCACAAGTTATACATCCTCGCAAAAAAGAATGACAATTGAACTAATGGAATTCATGTTTCCTTGCAAGATGTGTTCTCTGTCACAGTAGTTATTCTGCAAGAGTACCTTTGTCACCAAAAAGCAGGAGCTGTCCAACACACACAAAGTGCTGGAGGAACTCAGCAGGTCAGGCAGCATCTCTGGAGGGAAATAAACAGTCAACGTTTCGGGCTGAGACCCTTCATCAGGATTGGAGAGGAAGAGGGCAGAAGCCAGAATTAGAAGGTGGGAGGGAGAGGAGCACACGCAGGCAGGGGGTAGGTGAGTCCAGGTGAGAGGGGGAAGGTAGGTGGGTGGGGGAGGTGCAGATGGAAGAAGCTGAGAGGTGATAGATAGAAGAGGCAAAGGGCTGAAAAAGAAGGAATCCTGTAGGAGAGGGCAGTGGAATAAAGGGAAGGAGGTGGGGAACAGCTGGGCAGATCTGGTGGGTGGGGGAAGGGGGAATGGAAAAGAGAAGTGGGCCACAGGAATGAGGAAAGACAAAGGCGGGGAAAGGAGAATAAAAGGGGGGAGACGAGGGAGGGGTTCCGGAAATGAGAGAAATCGATGTTGAGGCCGTCGGGTTGGACACTACCAAGGATGAATGAGGTGTTGTTCCTCCAACCTATGTCTGGCCTCAACATGGCAGTAGAGGAGCCCACATGTCAGTGTGGGAGTGGCAGTAGCTGTCCCTTGTACACTGCATCTCATTTATAGAATTACAACCGTCACACGTTTGTACTAACTTGAATGGAAAACAGGAATTCAAACAGAAACAGGGACAAACAATATAGCATCATGCAGAATAAGAATGTGACTCTTGGCTTCTTAATGCCATATACCATTTGAACTCTGCAAACAACATTAATTGCATTGTCAGAATTCTTTTAAAAGAGTTAAGAAGTCATCTATTTTTCTCCAACAAATTAGGTATTGATTCAATTGTGCTTTGTGGTTTTATTCAGTTTTATATTTATTTCAGTCTTAGAAGATGAACACTTTTGTACCACTGTAAACATTGAAACCTTTGCAATTAGTTCCTGTAATGTTCTACAGTCTGTATATGTCAGAATCACTATATTTTTAAGAACGTCAATAACCTTTAGAATTTGGCGAGAAATCCTAAATTAGAATTTCTCACTACTAAAGGGTAACGTATTTCCATTCTATATACAGTATCATGGATGTGGCAATTGTTTTTATTTTCCTGACGTGATATGATTCTGATTTCTGTGTCTTAGGCTGCCACCTACAAAGAGACTGTGGTAATACACATCACCACTAGATGTTGCCATTGAAAATACAATTAGAAGAGCAATCATCCTTGTAAACCACAAAGAATATGTTGATTTTTAACCATAATTCATACCCACATATAATGACTGGCCTTTTTTTTTATATCTCTGTAAGGAAAATCAAGAACTTTTATCACGTGTTTTTTTCCCCTAGTCCCTTTCTCCATCACAATTCTTCTACGACCAAGAGCTGATATATGCCCTAAATACACTTAGAATCCTCAGAATTCTGAAAATGATCTTTTGAGCTCTTGTTCCCAAATTACAGTGAAGACTTAAAGATAATCAGTGTATCTTTGGCTGCTAATTTATGAATGTGGTTAAATATGACATTGAATTGTTTAAATAGGAAATCGGTATCAATTAGTACAATGCTAAAAATATGTTTGCTGTACACTGGCAGACATCAATTATCATTCAGAGAGAAATTAACAGAATGATATTTCCAAATGTAAAATTATATATTCTGTTATTACAGTAGATGTTGGGGACAATGGAAACATTAAAACATATCTACACAATTATGTTCAAAGCCTTGGCAAGCACAGCAGTGGCAGAAGTGCAATCCAGGCACCACCAATGCTTCTGCTTTTCATTCTCCCAATATCAATTCAATTTGGGTGGGGTTCCATTTTGAATTGTGCCCATAAAAAATGAATGAATTTATCCTGAATACTCCAAAGCTCTTGATTTTTTTTAATCGATTCACGTGGTGACTGATGAAGGCCAGCATGCCAATAGCCTTCTTCACCACCTGTGGCTCCACTTTAAGGGAACTATGCACCTGTACTCAAGGTCCCGCTGTTCTACAACAAGACCCAAGGCCCTTCCATTCAATGTAAAAGTCCTACCTTGATTTGTCCTTCCAAATGTAACACTTCACACTTATCTGAATTAAATTCCATTTGCCATTTCTCAGCCCACCTACACAGCCGATCGAGACCCTGCTGCAATTCTCGATACTCCTCGTCACTGTCTACGACACCGTCTATTTTAGTGTCACCTGCAAAACTTACTAACTATTCCTCGTATATTCTCAATATTCCCATCCAAATCGTTAATGTAGATGACAAATAACAATGGGCCCAGACCCAACCCCTGGGGCACACCACTTGTCGTAGACCTCCAGGCTGAGAAACATCCTTCCACAACCACCCTCTGTTTCCTACCATCCAGCCAATTTTATATCCAGTTTGCTAAGGGCAGGCACGATAGTGTAGTGGTTAGCGTAACGCTATTACAGTGCCAGCGATTCTAGCCACCGTCCGTAAGGAGTTTGTGCATTCTCCCCGTGTCTGCATGGGTTTCCTCCAGGTGTTCTGGCTTCCTCCCACATTCCAAAGACGTACGGGTTAGGAAGTTGTGGGCGTGCTGTGTTGGCGCCGGAAGCGTGGCGACACTTGTGGGCTGCCCCAGAACAATCTGTGCAAAGGTGCATTTCGCTGTGTGTTTCAATGTACATGTGACTAATAAAGAAATCAAATTAAAAAAATCTCCTTGGATGCCATGTGATCTAACCTTCCAGAGCAGCCTACCATGAGACCACCATTAGTAATCCATTTGAATATGTTCAAATTCATCACAGAAGTCTGAAATTTCTTCAGCTTAAAGTTAGTATCAGTGAAAATAAGTGCACATGTAATTATCAGATTGTTTTCATTCCAATTGATTCCCCTTCCAGCTATATGAGTTAAATGCAAGTACAATGCCACACCAGTAAAATTGATTCTGAACAATTCTCTGAGGTTTGCTTAGCAACCAATCCATTACTAGCAAATAAATTATAGAATTGCCCATATCCTATATACAACTTTTTAAATCATTTTGAACAATTTCTCACTTAATTGTTCAATGAACAACATTTCAAAATGGAAATTTAATGTTCATAATGGAACTATTAATGTAACTAATGTGCACATCTGCAATTATTAGGCATAAAGTTAAGAATTATTTCAGCCTTTCATCAATGGTCCCATGATACCGAAATCTATTCATGCATATCACGATCAAAGTTAGAAAACTGCATCCTCAATTCAAAGACAAATGAACTGGAAAGTCTGTGGTCTGGTCGTACCTGTAATTTATTAACCCTCTCTCACCTATTGATTTTTTCCAGTGCAGCCTATCTGGTTCCAAGAATATAGAGTGAGCTCATCTAAGCTCAGCCTCACTGCCAACTTTAATTAGCAAATGAAAACACCAGACATGTTTCACTTAAAGAATATGCTACATGGCTGAATTTTAGAATGTTACTCAAGCAGCAATCTAATATTTTTGATGTATTTTCCCTTCTTTTAAATAAGAAAAAAACATAAAAGATGGGGCATGGAAACCATGTGCGGCTGCCGCTAAGGATTTTTGTGTAAGGTCATTTTAAGTCCAAAAGGATCTTTTTCAACGTAATTTTATACCCATAAGGATAAGTGGCCCAAATGAACCACCTGATCCTCGTGTTACTGATACTGAATGCTGAATGGCAAAACATGAAAATAAATTCCTACCAGTTAGATCTGTTTTAAAATGAACATTAAATAAGGATATGAATAATAATGAACTACTATTATCAGAAGATTGGCCCACATGGGAAAAATTGAATTTTGTAGGAAATATCTACATCATTGAACATGGACTCTTGACCACTGTATCTTTTATGTTTTAGTTAAGGATGTCTTTAATGTTGATGGTTGATGCATCACTCACAACATATAATTAAGGATAAGATGACTATTGAGTACAGGAGAATTATTAATCGATTAAATGGTTGCAGACCCATGCACAGTACATTCCTGTTGAACACAGCTCAGTCCTAAGGATCATGAACAACATTTTATGCATATCCTGCAGAAGGCTGTTCTATCTGTGAACTTTTAAGCACATACTTCACAAGTACAAAGAAACACTGCAGGCTGAGGGTAGTTAACATTAATATGTTTGGGCATTTCTAAATAATCTCTTTCATAAGGCTTTGCAGTGTAACATTTGCATTGTGAAAGGCAGTGTTGTCTTAATGCTGATATTAAAAAGTCAACCGTTTCTGCAATTGTGCAGAACTCACAAATGAAAGACCATTTAAGACGCAGACTATAGCAGAAACAGACACAGGGATCAAACTGATGTATAAAATACAAATGGACCATAATCATTTATTTCAGTAACCATTACTTAAAAGGCTGTACCCTTCCGGTTTCTGGCTTGTAATTTTAAATTGATAATATCTTGAAGATACAGTCATTGCTTGTAGTTTCACTGAACTATTGTGGGTCCTGGTGCCATACATGTAAAATCTCATGCCCCAGCCAGTTTGGGTGATGATCTGATAAGCCTTGGGGAGTAAATGTGTAATGAGAAATGGAAATATTCATGAGTGAGCAAAGTACAACAGATTTCAATTTCCATCATGTGATCATCCTTTCATTATGGCTTTAATTAATTAAAGAACACAATTGCTGTACTCAGATGGGACTTTTTTCCCCCACAAACTTTCAACCCTACATCACTCATGTTAGTTTTGCAAAGTTAATACACAGCTTAATGTTGAGGCTATATTACCTGAATAACATTTTCAGTGGGTGTCAGTGGCGAGACTGTCTTGCATCGTTGAAGAAACACTAGTTAGTTGTATTAATAAGTCCCGGCCTGCACTCTGTAGATTCAGCTGTGTGCAGTTACCTCACCTTCCTTCTCCAGTGACCTCACCCTCTGACAATGCTTCTTTTCAGACAGATGTTGTGGAAAAACTTGCTTACAAAAGCTTCATTTTTTGCCAGATTAATGAGCAAGTGCTACCATTCTGATTCAGAAAAATGAATTAAAATAAACTGCATTCTAAGTACATTTGTAAAAATTTCTGTGCCCTGCTACGTACAAGATGTCATACACATAAAGCCCTTGTTCATCTTTTAAATGACAGAATATTTAAATTCTTACCCAAACAAGAATACAGGAAGTCTTTAAAGATTGGAGCAAAATGTTAGATATGGTCAGTTTTGATAGGATTAGCCATAATATTTGTTCTAATTCTATTGCTACAAACTGTTTTTACATATAACTTTGGAAATGCTTTTCTCTAAAATGTTTCAAATTTTAGTAATGCATGAGTAACATTGATACATTATCTGGAAAGCCACATTGCAAATTTCAAATATGCATTTTGAATCATGATGGAAAACTAAAACTGCTTCAGAAAATGCTTGGTGTTTTCTCTCTTGTGATTAATGATTGATGCCACAAGAGCTCATTGAATAAGAAATTGAAAAAATTGCTAAGGTCTTTCATACAACACACAGTCATCATTTGCTCAGGGAGCAAAATTACATTAGCTGTTGACATAATAATCCTTATAAGGTGGCATATTAAGAATAAACTTGTCCAGGTCATGCCTGATGAAAAATGAAAACAAGAGAGTGAAAAGCAGACAGACATCTAATTGAGAGATGCAGCTAATGTCACAACGTTTAGGACCAGAGCTTGGAAAGTTCATAGCTGATATCTGGAAGAGGTGAGACACGTCCCTGATTCTCAAGAAAATAAGACAAAATGAGTGATGCCTTGGTCAAAATTTTTATTAGAGTTCTACTAATACTGAGGCAATATCCACAAAGTAAAGATAGTAAATATATGCTCAATATACAAAAAGAAATGAAAATTAGACCCATAAATTATGGAGCCATTAACCAAAAATCCATCTTGGGAAATTGCTAGAGGGAACTTAATAAAATTCCATTAATAAGTTTTCAGGGAATATAATGGAAGCAGTTGTATAATCCTAAAGATAACAGCATATGGTGTGTACACAAGTAGAATTCTCTAAAGAAGTAAGCAACTGATGGATAAAATATTGTTTTTGTTTTATTTTCCCAAGTAGTTTGACCCGTTCTTCAGAGGAAGCTAGTAGCAAGCTGTAGCAATAATATTTGAGGACCCTCACCTTCTGGGACATGCCCTCTTCTTGTTACTACCATCAGGGAGGAGGTACAGGAGTCTGAAGACCCACACTCAGTGTTTCAGGAACAGCTTCTTCCCCTCCGCCATCAGATTTCTGAACGGTCCATGAACCTATGAACACTACCTCATTATTCCTCTTTTGTCCTACTTACTTATTTTGTAACTTATAGTAATTTTTATATCTTGCACTGTACTGCTGCAGCAAAACAACAAATTTCAGGACATATGTCAGTGATAATAAGCCTGATTCTGATTCTGAATGTACTTCCACAGCGTTATTCCAGGACCCTAGTCTCAGTGGTAGTGAATTAACACTGACGTGTCTCCAAGTCAAGATGGTGTACAAAAAGCTGAAACATTTCCAAGGTGAATTTAGACCTGTTTGTTATGGAGGAGCTCAGGAGTTAATGGAAACTGTTTTATTGATGTAGAAACAAGTGAGATTCTGGGGAGATCGGTTCTGAGAATTTTGCTAGTGATGTATTAGTAATCAAATGGAAACTCAGCCGATGGGAAGATGTTTAGGTCTGAGAATATTGTGTGTGATGGGGTGCCTGATGCCCATATGGAAGGGTGGTGGGTGGTGGCAATACACTACTGGACATTTTATAGGCCTATCCTATATAACTGGTCACACATTCGCAAATTAATCATGTGTAAGTGATATCAAATATGAATCATAAGATATAGGAGCAGAATTAAGCCATTCGGCCCATCGAGTCTGCTCCACCATTCGATCATGGCTGATTTATTTTTCCCTCTCAA
>JAUZTB010000098.1:105918425-105930810 GCA_034780895.1 Rhynchobatus australiae | reverse complement strand
CACTGTATCTTGGTACGTGTGACAATAATACACCAATTAACCAACTCACCACGATCACCACTTCCTTCTCAGTTTGGATCAACAGTTTATAGTGAAATGTTCATCTTTTGCATGCCATCCATACAGATCATTTCATCACATCAGTACATTGAGGTAGTACAAGGGAAGTGCAATAACAGAATGCAGAATAGAGTGTTACAGTTACAGAGAAGGTGCAGTGCAGTTTCATGCAGAGAAAGTATTTCACTGTCCCTAGGTACATGTGACAATAATAAACCAATTTATTATCCCATACCACTTCATAAGGAAATGTGAGAATTGACATTCCATTTTACAGAGTCCTTCTCCCCAGTCGCCCCATTCTCAGCTGAAGGCAGTGCAAACAAGCAAAGGTCTAGTTTTTGTTTTATTGTAAGATGCATGGAGCCATTGCCCAGTGAGAAAAGGAACACTTGGAGTTACTGGGGAAAATCCACTTACATCAATGGGCAAATACAACCCTTGTTACAAAAGGAATTTGGTTTAGTTTTGCACATTGATCGCACGTTAGCATTACTGACAGGGCCAGCATTTACTGTCCATCCCTAACTGCCTCCTGAACTGAGTCACTTGCTGGATCATTTTGGAGGGGAGTCAAGAGTTGATCACATTGGTGCGTCTGGAGTCACATGGACCTGACCTGACTTGATGACAGGTTTCCTTCCTTAAAAAAAGACCTCGTCCAGCAATTTCATGGTCACCTTTATCGATTTCAGGGCATGTGGTTGACAGGATTAATTTGCCTTATCTGTCCAGGGTGGGATCTGAACTCATTCCCGAGGTCATTAGTCTTTGTGCTGGATTCCTGGTTCCATCACATCAGCACATTGCTCCTATTGCCCCATTGGTCAGAGGATTGAAGCCCCTTGTCCAATGAGACATGAAAATGGGCAGGGAAAATTAGTCTTTCCTGTTGAAGGAAAAAAATAAGTGTGTATTCGTAGTTGAATGAAATGATTAGAAATGGTCTATATTCCTCGTAACTGCAATGCCCTCAGGATGTCTCAAGAGTTTTATAGACCTTTTGAATTGTAGCTACTGTTGCAATATGAGAAACACAGCAACCAATTTCTGTACACAGCAAGATCCCACAAAGATTACCTGATAACGATGAGGTAATATGTCTTCATAATTGAGGGATAATCATTGGTTAGTGCTCTGAGGATGCGATCATATGTGGCAGTAAACATCGAAAGAAAAATTCCCTTTAGGAATATTTCCAGAAGTTCACTGCGTACAATAAGTTGAAAACAGCAACTGCTGGAAACACTCGACAAATCAGATAGCTCCTGTGGAGAGAGAAATAGAGTTAACCTTTCAGGTCAGAGACCTTTCATTTTGTTGTGTACTAGTTGTCTGCCTCTTTTGTCCACTTAACCTCAGCCACGCTAACACTCTCAGTGCAAACCTTTCCTACAGGGTGGGAAAGCTATGCTCTGTGGTGTTCTGAGGCTGTGAGAGTTACTGTGGATGTTCAAGCATTTTTTAAAAATTTTATTTATTAGTCACATGCGCATCAAAACACACAGTGAAATGCATCTTTTTGCATTAATGAGAATGTGCTGGGGCAGCCCGCAAGTGTCGCTACGTTTCCGGCGCCAACATAGCACGCCCACAACTCCTAACCTGTACGTCTTTGGAATGTGGGAGGAAACCTGAGCACCCGGAGGAAACCCACGCAGACACGGGGAGAACGTACAAACTCCTTAGACAGGGGCCAGAATTGAACCCGGGTCGCTGGCGCTGTGAAGCGTTACGCTAACCGCTACACTACCGTGCTTTACCAATTCACTATTATGAAAGGGAAGCAAGCAGCAGTGAAACAGGCCCTTCAGCCCAACAAGTCTGTGCTGACCATTTCTACACTGATCCCATTTTATTCTCCCCACATTCCCATCAACTCCCCCCAGATTCTGCCACTCACCTACACACCAGTGGCAATTCACAGCAGCCAATTAACCTACTAACCTGCACATCTTTGGATCGTGGGAGGAAACTGGAGGACCCGGAGGAAACCCACACCGTCAGAGGGAGAACGTGCAAACTCCGCACAGACAGCACCTGAGGTCGGGATTGAACCTGCGTCGCTGGGGTTGTGAGGCAGCGGCTCTGCGACCGGCTCGCCTGTGGTGCCTCCTCACCCAATCCCGATCTACACGTGACTCCAATCCCAGGGCACGGTTTCATGCACTTCCCTCCGGATAAGCGAGAAGAATCAGCCCCGATCTTGTGCTGAAGCATCAGCAGCTCCATGCAAAATGTCCGGCCTCTCCCCACAACAGTCCACAGCAGCTTCAGCATTTCTGGGAATGTGAATGTCCCCACTTCCGAACCAACTGCAGTCCAGCATCAGAGGATTGTGGAGGAACGGAGGGATGTTGGGGTCCACGTCCATAGATCCCTCAAGGTTGCTACACAGGTCAATAGGGTTGTTAAGAAGGCGTATGGAGCGTTGGCCTTCATTAGTCTGGGGATTGAGTTCAAGAGCCACAAGGTGACGTTGCAGCTCTATAGAACTCTGGTCAGACCACACTTGGAGTATTGGGTTCAGTTCTGGTCACCTCATTATAGGAAGGATGTGGAAGCTTTAGAGAGGGTGCAGAGGAGATTTACCAGGATGCTGCCTGGATTGGAGAGCATTGTGAGGAGAGGTTGAGCGAGTTAGGGCTTTTCTGTATGGAGAGACAAAGGATAGGAGGAGACATGATAGAAGTGTATAAGATTATGAGAGGCACAGAAAGAGTGGACAGCCAGCTCCTTTTCCCCAAGGTGGCAATGGCCAATACTAGAGGTCATGCATGGAGGAAAGTTCAGGGGAGACGTCAGAGGTAGGTTTTTTTTTACAGAGAGTGGTGGGTACCTTGAACACACTGCCGGAGGTGGGGGAAGGTAGGGTGTGGTAGGGACTGATACGATAGGGACATTTAAGACACTATTAGATAGATACATGGACGAAAGGGTTATGGGAGGTGAAGTGGAGAGGAGGATAGATTGAATGGGATAAGGTTTATATTGGTCGGCACAACATCGTGGGCCGAAGGGCCTGTATTGTGCTGCATTGCTCTATGTTCTATTACATCAGGGGCTACTGATCAACTGCCTGCAAGAGTCTTCTACAATGAACCTAACTCTACCAGGACACATTCAGTCTGGGTGCAGGGTTTCAACCCAAAACATCGGCAGTTCCTTTCCCCCCCACAGATGCTGCTCAACCCGTTGAGTTCCTCTAGCAGATTTTTGTTGCAACGGATTCTGGCATCTGCAGTCTCTGGTGTCAGCACATGCACTTTGCTCTGCTGGAGTTAATGACCTGGGAGGCTGCAGCCCACGATAGATGAGCAGTATCTTCAAAGGATGCAGACTGGGCAACAGCACCGCACTGCATAGTGAGACGAGCTGCTGCCTGACAGCTCCAAAGCCCCGGACTCAGTGCTGTCTGTGTGGAGTTTGTTTGTTCTCCTTGTGACCGTGGGGCTTCCCTCCACATCCCAAAGATGTGTGGATTGTTGGGTAAATTATCCACTGTGTATTGCCCCAAGGGTGGAGGTGAGTGTGGTGAGAGTGATGGAATCTGGGGTGGGCAGAATGAAACAGGATTAGTGTATGATGCGAGTAATTATGTGCTCAATGGTTGGGATGGACTCAGACTAAGGAACATTTTTGTTCTGTATCCCTCTTTGACTCTCTGACCTTGAGTGTCAGCAGGATGGAACGTAGCTGTCAATTCACCTGGCAGAGACAAAGATATTTGAAGACCAGGCGACAAAGAGAATGTCAGCACCAACACAACCTCCTGTGACATTCAAGGTGGTTAGAAATTTGAAGGTACTGCCACAGAACATTGGAGAGAGGAATTAAGGTTTACCTTTGTCACATGTAGCCTTCTGCAAGATGTAGCATCAGATAATGGTCCACAGATCAGATCGATTTATTTAGAAAAGTATATAATGAGTAATGGAATAAAGCACAATCTTACTTTCTTATCACCCAGCTTCCAATAAGGACACAGAAAAGTCAGTTTATATGGTAAAGGAAGGATTGAAGAAACAGGTTATAGATGATTGATTAATTGTCACCATGAAACATCAGCATGCAGGTTTCATTCTAAACAAAGAGGAATGCCATTCTCACATCAGGAAGCACCCCTGCAGGATTGCTGCTGCACACGTCCAGATTGGAGTCTCATTCAGCCCAATGTAGAGGGAAAGGCAGCAGAAACAGAACGAGCATGGCAAGTCACAGGGAGATGTTTAAAGCGCATGATAAAATTTGCATACTGAGATTTTCCTGCATGTCAGAGATTAGAAGATAGAATATCAGGGAGATCATGTTTCTAAGAATTGTCTCATAAACGTGGGTGAAGGGTCAGAAATGTTCACATAATCTACTTGACCCTAGCACATGATACAGAGAAGAAAAGTGAAGAATACTGTGAGATCAGGGAGGTTCTTGAGGTGAGTCCCACAAGTGTTCAGGAAGTTGCAACGGCTAGTAATTATGACAAAGGTCAACACGAGACCACAACCGAGTCCAGAGATGGATGATACAACAACAACATCTGGCGCAACAACAAATTCACAAAAGGCAATGGCAATACTGCTGCAAAGATCACAGAATATGAAAGTTATTGATTACTTACAAATTAAAATCTGTAAAAACATTAATGTTTTCATTTCCTTTTCTTATAAAAGGAAGTATGTCACGTATTTAAATGCGTGTGATGTTATTTATGATATATTGTGTCATATGTATTACTGTGTGCAAATGTAGTCAGTGAAGAACCCTTGAATGAACTGAACACACTTTCCATGATCTCTTTGTATCTCACATGTATCAGTCAGTACAATCTGTAGTCGACATTTTTAGATATTAAGAGCTTATTTGGTATTTTACAAAGGTGGAAGAAAATTTGATAGCATCTCTCAAAAGGAAATTGAATAAATACTTGAAAACTTTTGTTTAATATATAGAATAAGTGTAGTGGAAAACTAACTGCATAGCTCTTCCGAACAGCCAGTACAGGTACTAATATCCTTTCTGTGCAACAATATTTTTTGTTCAATAACATTTTTCTGCCAGTTATTGTTTTATGAAAAAAAGTTCATACAAGGAGAATGAAGCATCATTGATGGGAAATGATCTAGTGATGCAGGTTGGCCATCTGCATGACCCTCTTCAATAGGGTCTCTAATGCACAGACCCATCATTTGTAGGGTCATTTCCTCCAGATGATTTTGGGTTACGCGATTCAGGCATTAGGGCCACAGCTGGTTATTAATCCTACTTATGTTGTGAGCTTCCTTTTTGTGCAGTCCAAAACATCTTGGTGAATGTTTTGCAAACACTGTCATCATTTTGAAATTGGTTAATCTGCTTCCCAAGAGCACAAGAACTTCTCCATCCAACTACAGAGCTCACCACCACTCACAAATCATGGTATAAGCAAGAGGCTTACAAATGTGCTAGGTTGTCACAGCACCTATTGCTGTTACTGTCGTTTTTGCTTGGTTAGAAGCCAGGTGAATGGGTGAAGAAATGCAATGCACACAGAAAGTTCATTGACTGGAAGGAAAGAGACACGTGTAGCCAACTACCCTTGGGAGAAGGTTTTGGTGGCCAAAGGCCCTCATTTAAATATAGTTCTAGATCTAGGAAATAACTGCTTCCTCGGAATCATTTTGCTCTGCTTCTTTGACAGTGGCAGCTTACATCTTGATGCCCAAGTTCCTTCTAGGTCTCACCCTGATAGGCTTTATATGCACCAGACCAGAAAGATAAGAGGTAAAAATCTTACTACAAACTCCATGCTTTAATAGCTACCCTTGAGAAACAAAAGTTTACTTTTTCTCCTTTTTTTTTTATAAAATATATAAAGGATGGTTCAGAATCTACTATTGACAAGGCATACTTCCAGTATTAACACTCCCAAAACCTTTCATAAGCCAGAACAATTACAACAGTCTGCCCTAACTTTTATGTTACCAGTAGAATGGTCCTGATTTCTCTACTCTGTTCCACATTCCTAAAGCCTCTTATTCTCAGGGAAGTTTCACTCCACCAACTACATGTTTCAATACTGTTCCACAAGTAAGTTGCCAAATAAACTTAATACCAAGAGGCAGATATCCTTTGGCATTTCACATACTTCAGGCATCCCTTTTCCAGGATCTAGTAAGCAAGCAAACAGGCGATGCAATGGTCAGTTTTACACAGGATTCTTCATAGAATGGAAAGAAAATCCTGAACTGTTGCAGGTTTTAATAGGACAACACCTCTAAGTGGCAGGCCAGGTAGTATTTGAACATGGGGATTCTTTAAATTGTCATATCTCAGCTGCAAGGTCTCGAGCCTTCAGACTTAAAGACTTGTCACAAAATGGTTTCACCAAATAATGACACAAAGGAGGGACTTGCAGAGACAATGAAACACATGGCTTGGCATTAAATGTGACGTGTCATCAACCCAACCACTATACCCCAGCCCTGAACGCCACCACCTGTTTTCAACTCAGTCGCAAGCCAGCAATGGAAGAGGCTCAATGACCTCAACAGGATAATCAAGAGAAGGCAACCACATTTGAACACGAGACAGAAATTTATCTTAGTCACTGGCAGTGGATAGGTACTGCTGTGTCAGCTGCTCATTGCACCCTCTTTCTATAGTTGTTTCCAAAAAGGTCGCTTTCTACCCCAATAAATGCTGAAATCTGGTTCCTGATTCTCAAGTTCTTTGCATTTAAGAGCATTTTCATGACTTTGTCAAATTATTCTTAACTTCCTCTTCAAGCTCACTCCTTTTCTACATCTTTGAAATAAGAGAGTTATTTTGTTTTTGGGAGTCTTCACCACTTGATTAGGAATCTGTCGGAGAGGATTGCAACCTGTCATATTCTCATTTGAATGGAGAAAAAGCAGCTGAGCCTTGGAAAGTATGGGAAATCCACTCCGATCCTGAAAATGAAGATCTATTCCACAGTCTCTCATACTCCTGAATGTCACGGCATTGGACCCTTCCAAGCAACAAGCTAACACAATCACCATGGGTGTGATGAAGGGGGGAAAAAACTGAATGGTAACCCAGAGAGAGAGAGAGCTCACAGCCAGAAGAACAACACATTAACAACAAGGAGAAACACAGTGAAGTTCAGGATGATAGATCTGGCTTGATCGAAACCTTAAGACCTGCAACTCCAAGGGCTTGGGAGTTGAATCCAGACAAAAGAGGCGTTTTAAGCCTCTTTCTTCTTTCTTGCACACAAGTTTAAAATTTGCCACTTTCTTGTCAAAATAGATTTGGGGAGATGACGTTTCATGAATTTGCTTACTTCTCCCTTACTTCAATTTATTCCACTGCCAATTCAACCTGCTTATTTTCCCTAATTAATCTGGGCTAGGAACAAGGTAATTTCTAATGAATACCTTTATTGCAAATACTTCTTTTTCTTTATCTAATTTCAGTGCAAATCTAATTAGGTTACAGTCGTTTAAGTGTTTAGGTTGCAGTTTAATATTGATGAATTCTGGGGGCCTTACTTTAAGAAGGATGTCAGGGCCATCACAGGGATAGGCTGGAGATCCACTAAATGATAATAGGTTTATTTATGAGAAGCTTTTCATTTTAAACTTTTTTTTAAATCAGGAACTCTACTTTTGAGAAGATTAAAAGAAGATGGATTAAGGCTCTTCAAAATTTTTATGATACATTATAAGGAAAATAGGGAATGATGCTTTTTGGCTCATAAGCAGTGGAATGCTTTTGAGATCACTAGAAGAACAAAGCGAGGGTTGATGTTTTTCTCATGCCAAAAATTATTAGGATTTGGAATGACCGTCAAAAAGCAACAGCAGAAGCAGAATCCATCTTAAATTTAATGAAGAACTCAATAAATGCATGAATAATGGAAGTTTGAAAGAATGTGGAACAAAATAAAGAGAAAAGCTATTTCAAAGAGCCAGCACAGGTGCATTCTTTCCCAATGACAACTTACTGGTTATATACAGTTGTTTGCTTATCCTGTTTTCTGCAGTGAATGAGTCTCACACCAAATGCTTTTTTTTATAGTTTTGACAGCAAATATTTACTAATACCCCCATAATTAAAACTTTGTAAACCCTGACCCTATTTCAATAATATTTCATAATATTTCTGCTATTATTTTATAAGAGCAATCCTTGCATGTGATGTAAATTCTGAACCGACACTTATCTTCAATGTTTTAACAGATTAAAGGTTAAGTATTGCAAATTGCATGTAGTCATTTGTAAACAATGATACATGACAGAAAATGTATACCTTTCAAAGTCACCAGGGAAATACTGCACACAAAAATGTGAAAGGCTTCTGAGTTCCATGACTATGAATCAAAATTATTATTTTCAGCACTTAAGGAAGCTTGTTGTTTATTGTATGTCAAGCCCACAACCAACATTGCTCACATTATGAACTGCAGATTCCAGCCGTTTTTTGACTAGGATTTTTATGAAGCCCCAGGGTATTCCTTACTGTAACTTCAATACAGATTGATTTCTGTGGTTTTTAGCCCCAACAGTAATATATCACATGAAGTCTTAAGCTAATGGTACCCTTAAAGTCCTCTTCTCAACATAAATTGTCTGGATTAAAGCATAAAACTTATCACAAAATACAAATACATGACATGAAGTGTTTAAATGTATGGCTAGGTTCCAGTTTCTAGAAAGAGGACAGCTTAATTACAATGGTGCAAATGACTTTACTTTCTCATGGTAATAGCATCCTCGAAAGGGATGCAGAGGGTTATGGATACTGAGAATGGAATATTTCTCTCTTACTTCACTGCCTCTCACACACCCTAATATTCTTCGATTTCTCTTAATGACTTGATCTACGCTATCATGTTCCAGTAACCCTCTAGCACCTCACGAAATGGATTCTTCCTTTGTGAAAAGACATCTCAGAGCATTGGTTAGTTCTGTACTCCAGGATTCCTGTTAGGATTCCAAATCAATTCCAAGTAAAATCCTCGTCAACAAAAGTGCCTACCTCTTGGTTGATATCCATTTATTGTTTGTTTCCTCCACGAGTTTCATTATCAATCCTCAGTATAGCTTAGATTTTTCCCAGCAAAGTATTAATCCATAGCACTGATCTACACCCAGATGATAGAAATTTTTCTTTTACTTTAGAAAAAAGTCAAATATCACATTTAGTCACCATCTACAAAAATAATAGATACCTAATAGTCTTTAAATTTGCTAATAATCATATTTAGCTCCAAACTTTTGGACTTCTGCAAACTGTTTATGATGCATAGGTACGATGAGTAGGCACAATATTTTGGCAACTCTCTGCAAACTAATTTACAACCAATTTTGGTCTTTGTGCATCGAAGCTTGTTGTCATATTCTGCCATGACAAATGAAGGGGAGGTTGTACAGGAGCCTGAAGACCCACACTCAACGATTCAAGAACAGCTTCCACCACCCCACCATCAGATTTCTGAACGGTCCATGAAACCCATCAACACTACCTCATCATTCCTTTTCATTCCACTATTTTTGTAATTTAGTAATTTTATATCTTTGCACTGTACTGCTGCTGCAAAACAACACATTTCACAACACAAGTCAGTGATAATAAATCTGATTCTGAATTATAAATGTAAATAATCAGATCAAAATTCACAAAAGACAGCATCTTATTCTGATGCAGATGTTATTTACAAATATCATATACACTTATTAGAAGGCTTTCTAAGATAGCATACAGTAGTTGACAGGCTGAATTATGGCATTTTCAAAATTAGCAAGGGAGGAAAAAATCTTGAAAGCTCTGGCTGAAGACTTTTTGGAGTTTTTCCAAGCAAACTTGGACAATAACGACTTTGAACCTTCCTAATGAATGTTGTCTGTCACACAACCAGATTCCTAAGGTATTAAAACTCCTCTTCCTGGGTTTGGGAAGCATTTTGGCAATCTGTTGGCTGAGATGGGGTTGATTTCAGACCAAACTAATTTTAACTCCAAGCCAACATGCATAATAATTATTTGACTGTGCCAGAAAACTCAGAATTTATATAAAACACTCAAGGCCTGCCAGAAGGTATTACATTATGACTAATACAATTCATACTGAAAATTTTAAACAGCTCACATGCAATTGAGAGTCTCTGCAGAAAATATTTTTGAACGAAGACCATGGTGTAACATTAATCATGGTCGGGAAAATGTAGATTACAGGAATGCCAAGCACTTCAGTGCCATACCAGGGAGATCCTTGAACTACAGGCAAGTAAGCAACTGGCTTATATCAGCTAGAATAAGAAATAATCATGCTTGATTTTGTAAATATATCAAAGCTCAATTTTCATGAAAAAGTACTACATAAGTAAAAGAAAAAAAATGGGTTAAGTTAACTGTTGGCAAACAGCAATTCCCTATATCGTGTGTTTAAGAAAATGAGAGGTTAATTTTCCAATTATTCTACAGTGGTGGGGAAAATTATGTCTCCAAACCAGGTACAAAAATCGCAGATGTGCCAATACGTCTTGATAGTAGTCAAGGTTTTCCCATTGTCATTGTGTACCCATAACTTCCTCCTATTCATTTTAGTAAATAAGTTTATTAAAATTTTAGATTAATTGCAACATATTGCAGAACTATTGAAAACCATAACAGCAATCTTGAAAATGTTATTGCATTTTTGGTGTTTGTTTCTTTTTAAGTGATACTTGGTCTAACGTATATATTTGAGTTATTGCATGTGTAAACCTATTTTAGCTGCCAGGATGCATAAAGAAACTTTGTTTCCTAATGATTTTATTTTCTATGTTATGAGGGTCTATTCCAATTGTCATGTGTGTTTAAAATTGAAATGTACCAGTAATTTGGTAACCAAAATAAAGAAAAATGAGAATGCAATGATAAAATTTTGAATTATCATACACTCTGAATTAAGTGATTGACGTAAGGTCATACACCTTGATCAGTATATATAATGATCTGAAAATTGGTTCCTTCTCAGTAATAGTTCAAACTCAAATTAATAGTTTTGAGGAGAATAATTTTCAAACAATTTTATTAACTTGAAAGTAGTAATATGTAATTGAAACTTCACTTAACCCTGAAGAACAGGATAGATTGAAATAATGTGCATCAGGCTAAGATTGAAAGGGTTTTTGGCAGCTTGTTTAGTATTGATTTCTGTATCAGGATATTTTTTATTCTAACAAAGCAATGATGCGATATGTAATTCTTGATAGTGAAACGAGGCAGGGTAGTACTTGTTAGGATATGTTAAGGAAATATAATTAAACAGCTCAAAAAGAACATTTAGGTGAAGGTATTTCAATGAAAAAAAAACTAATTTCAACAAGGAAACCAAGCCAAATAGGTTGAAAATAAACATCAGCAGGAAGGGGAGAAGGGAGCAGACAAACTATCTGAAAAGTTTAGGTCTGGAAAGATGAAGGCAGAAGTTAGATATGGTCCAATGAGAAATTAAAGCACAAGATGAAAACTGGAGTTCCTTCAAAAGGATTAACATTGAATTTGACAGAAGAAGACCCAATTTCAAATATTGAATGAGTTGTATAAAGTAACAACAAACAGAATAAAATGCAGACAGCAAGCAAGAACTGAATCACAAAACCAGGCTGACACAGCAGATAACAAATATTACATTTTTAAAGAAAACATATCGAACAGTACAGCAGAGGAGAACACTCAGCCAATCACGCTTGTACTAGCTCTGTACGAACAGACCAATTAGTCTCAGTCTCCATGCGTTTTCAGCGTAGCCTTGAAAATGTTTTATTAAAATACCTGTGCAATTTCCTTTGAGTTACTAATGAAGCTGCTTCTACTGTTTTGAGGGACTGCATTCCAAATCATAACAGCTTGTAGCAGAAAAGGAATCTTTTCATCTCTTCCGGATCCTTTGCCAATTTCCTTAAATTTATGTCTTCTGGTCACCTAACACCCTGCCAGTGAAAACAGTGTCTCCCTATCCGCACCATCAAAAATCACTTGCGGCTTGCAGCAATATGAAATCTGCTCCCCCCCCCCATCCACCTCTGTTCCAACAAAAAAAAAACAATTCCAGTTTCTTTTACTTCTCCATAAAACTGAAGTCGCACCTCCTGGATAACATTTCAGTCACTTCACTTCGTATCACCCCGAAGACTGTGACATCCACCTGAAAGGGAGGTGCCCAGAAATGGATACGATACTCCAACTGCAAACTAAGTAGAGTTTTGTGGCAGTTTAACAAAAATTCTTTGCTTTTTAATCTGTACCCCTAGTTAAAAAGGCAAGAGCTCATTTGATTTCTTGACAGCCTTCTCAAATTGCTGTATTGCTTTCAAACA
>JAUZTB010000098.1:105725090-105739314 GCA_034780895.1 Rhynchobatus australiae | reverse complement strand
TACAAGATCATGACTGGTTTAAGATTGATAGAGGGTAACTGTTCCCATGAGCAAATGGTTTGACCAGAGGCACATATACATTTTGAGGCAGAAGATTTGAGGGGAATGTGAGGAAAATCTTCCTTAGAGTGTCGTAATGCTCTGCAACTTATTGCCTGTAGGGATGGTGGAAACAGAATCAATCAGTGCTTTTAAAATGGAATTGGATAAACACGTGAAGGAGAATTTGCAGGAGTTTGGGGAAAGATCAGGGAAATGGGACTGACAAGATTGCACTACTAGGAGCTGGCACAGATTTCCTCCTGTGCCATAACAGTTCCATGATTCATGACCTTTCTATTCACACCTTCTTTGCTAAATGATTCCTATTACTATATAAATAGACTCTGGCACCAGATGGCAAAAAAACTTGGAATATTTCCATATTGGGGGGCGGGGGGGGGGGGGTGCGGAATTTTTTGCCTCCCCTCTGAAGTTTTCACGTTATTTAAAAATATATAAATGATTATATACATGGACCTAGACATTCATCTGACCTATGCCCAAAACACGAAAGCAGACTGGGTCTGCACTGTCTAGTGTTTAGAAGAATGAGGAATGATCTCATGGAAACATGCAGATTTTTCCAGGGTTTACATGCAAGGATGGTTTATCCTCACTGAAGTGTATAGAACTCGGGATCAGTCTTAAGATATGTGGTTGCCCATTCAGAACTGTGGCAAGAAGAATTTTTTTCATATAGAGGGTAGTGAATCTTTGGAATTCTCCACCTCTTTGGACTGTCGAGGTTCTTTGACCGAGTTTACTTGAGACAGAAGTTGAGAGATTTTTGAATGTGAAGTGAATCGAGGGATATAGGGTTGACGCAGAAATTATTCTTCATTGAGTAAAAGCTCTGCCAGGATCTTACTGAATGGTGGAACAGGCAAGTTGGGCTGAATGGCCAACTTCTTTTGTGGTGCAGATGAATTTTGCGTTAATGTGGCTTTAACACATTTTGCACACTTCTCAATGGGAGTTAGTGTCAGTCATAACTAAGGATTTTTGAGGTTAAGAATTTGTTTTGCCCTAACATTTTTTTTTCTGGCCACCCAAATTTTGTTTCTGGCAAGTAATATTTGTGAGTTAAGGAGAACGACTGACTGTCAACTCAAAAAAAAACCTCTTGATTATGCCAAAGGCTCAAAATGAGTATTCTTTAAAGGATCAGATGTATTGAAACACGAACCTTTACAAAACAAACGGGGATCATAATCATACTGACCCACCAGGGATCATAACCACACCCCACACCCCCTATTGATTATAGCAGGTTTCTCATCAAAAGAAAATCAATGGCCATGATCATCGATCAGAAATGAGTATTAAACAGGAGAAAAAATTGGGCTTAGGAGGTGCCACTAACTACCTTTTCACTTTTTAAATCAAATTTGCCAACTTGGATCCCATGGACTCTGATCTTTTAGGCCAGTCTCCCAGATGGGACCTTGTCAAATGCCTCACTGGATGGAGTCAGTATAAACTGCATCAGTTGCTCTGCTCTCATCAATACATGTTGTTAGCTCTTTGAAAAATGCAATCAAGTTGGTTAGTGTCCAAAAAACAGAACCACCAAGATAAGATACCCGGAGGAAACCCATGCAGACACAGGGAGAATGTACAAACTCCTTACAGACAGTGGCCAGAATTGAACCCGGGTCACTGGTGCTGTAAAGCGTTAAGCTAACTGTTACACTACCGTACCTGCAAAGTGGGGAACCTGTCATTTTTGGTAAGTGACTTTCGTATGTAACTCTGGAAAGGGCATTTGGCTGCATTGTGGCACTTCTAAAAGTGCAGGCACCCATGGCCTTGCCACATTTTATAGTCAATTTCTTGTCTTGATTGCCTTCTGTAGAAAGAAACTTCTTCTTGGATGCACTTTTCTTTGGAAGCCTTTAGAATTCTCTGCCACCCTTTCTCCTATCACAAGGTCATTCAAGTATTCCTTGATGGCACTCATCAACAGTTGGAAAAGTACTGTACTGCTTGTTTGTGGTTTGACCCCTTAAGGTCTCGGCCTGATGTTCAGAAGTGTGAAGAAATGCCCAGCTCATTTCAGAAGTTCATCCAGTAATGCCCTTTGTTCCTGAAACTGAGTAACAATATGTGAAGGAGCTGAATGGTCTTTTCCATCTGGTGGAAGCTAATGATGTAATTTATCGTAAGGGCTTTTCAAACACTGGTTTATCGCTGGAAAATTAGGGCAGATGAATTTCAAGACCTTATTCTCTCAATAATAGTCCTCTGGTATCAAAAGCAACAATACTTTAATGTAGTAAAATACCAAGATATAATCTGAGACCTTAGGAGAAGTAACTAAAACCTCACATAGTTTTAAGGAGAAGATTGAGATGAACTGATGAATTGGAAGAGATTTTGGGGCCTCGGTTCTCAACAACCGCAATCACTACTGCCAGCGATAGTTGAAGAAAGACATGTTTGTATGCAAGGTCAGTTCATAGAATTACAGAATTGTTAAAGCACAGAAGGGGGCTGTTCAGTCTGTAGTGGTACTGTGGAAGAGTAGTCTCGCTAGTTCGCCATCTTCACCCTGGAAACATTGCAAATTCTTATTCAGCGCTCTTGAATGGCACAGTTGAATTACCCCCACATCTATCGCTAGGGATACCCTAACCACAGGCTGAGCAGGGAAAAAAATTCCTGTGTCCTTTTGGTTCTTTTGCATCACCACCACTCTTTGTACCCTGTTTCTTCACCAGCGGGAACAATTTCTCTCTGTTTCTACCCTTCTTGTTTTTAAATGCTTCTAGCAGATCTCTGTGCAGCTCTCCTTTCCAAGGGTGATGACCCCAGCTTTTCCAGTCTGTTGCCATAACTTAAGTCCGCCAATCTTGCACCATCCCCTAAATATTCACATCCTTCCTAAAATGTGGCAACTAAAACTGGATATAGTTCTCCAGTTGCAGCTGAACCAGTTTATTATAAGGGTCCATGGCATTTTTTTTGTTTGAAAGCCTAGGATCTCGTACACTTCTTTCCTGCAATATACCCCAATTCTTTCTATTCTTATGCTCCTTCAGAACTGTGCCTGTAGTTCATATTACCTCTTTTTCTTCCCACCAGAATATTAACACTTCTCATTTCTTAACATTTAATTTCACTTTCCTGACTTTCTATTTCACAAACCTGCGTACAATCCCTTTGAAATCTATTACAGACCTCCTCACGGTTCACTGGAACTGAATTTGTGTTCTACACGCCCAATTCCAAATTGTTAATTATTCAGAAAAGCAGTAATCCAAGATGACATGCAAAACAAAGTTTTTCCACTGTACCTCAGTACATGTGACAATAATAAACCAATTTACTTTACCCTTCCCTCCAGTCCGAGAAACAATCTTTCCTTATTACAATGTTTCCTGTGACTGAGCCAATTTTCTGTCCTCACTGAAGTAGATCTTTTTATTCCATGCCCTTAAATCTTCATGACAGGCCTATTATGTGGCATCTTATCAAAGGTGTGTTGGAAGCACATTTCCCTCATTGACCCCTACTGTTACTACATCACCTAACTCTATCTAGTTAGGTAGACGTGATTTGCCTTCACCTAATCTATGAATCAGAATCAGGTTTATTATCGTTGATTTATGTGTCATGAAATTTGTTGTGTAGCAGCACCAGTACAGTGAAAAGACGTAAGAATTACAAAATAAATAAATAGTGTAAAAAATAAAAGGAATAACAAAGTAGTGTTCATGGACCATTCAGAAATCTGATGGTGGAAGGGAAGAAGCTGTTCCTAAATTGTTGAGCCTGGGTCTTCAGGCTCCTGTACTTCCTCCCCGATGGTAGTAACGGGAAGAAAGCATGTCCCGGATGGTGAGCGTCTTTAGTGATGGATGTCGCCTTCTTGAGGCACTGCCTTATTAGTTGACTTTCTCTAATCAATCCGCAGTAGTGACTGCTTATTTTTTTGTTTTTGGAACTTCCCCAGCACAAAAGTTAAACGGATTGATCCCAAATCATATTTCATGACCAACTGTGATCCCTATTTTGCATTAAACAATGGATATCAAAAATACCATAAGTTGATGGACTGTCAAAGCTCTTGTTTTGTTAATCAACTGTGGCTCAAGATTTCAGTGGAGTTCCTAGGGTGGGTCTGTAAAACAAAAATCACTATGCTTGAGGATTACCACACACATCAAAACAAAATTAAACTTTTATTATAAATCAAAGTTCTTCCTCTCAGATTGTGCAAGTAGTTTCTACAAATGTGAGCCATGGGTTTGGCAAGTTTACTATATCTGTGGCATAAGACCATAAAATATAAAAGCAGAAGATATACCTATTAGATATAGGTGCCTTGTGATTATAAGATACAATGTCACATGCAGAAGGATAAAGAAAGAGACTTATATTTATATAGCACCTTTTGCGGCCTCTGATCATTCCAAAGTATGTTATGACTTGCAAATTATTCTTGAGATGCAGTTACTGTTGCAATGTAGGAATTATTGTAATCATTTTGTGCAGAAGAAGTGTCCACAACTCCAAGATGGTGACGATCAGATAATCTATTTTTGATACTGATTGTAGGATAACAACTGGCTGGATACCAGGATTAACTTCCCTACCAGGAAATAGTGTCATGGGACCCTTCTTCTCTCCCTGAGTATCAGATGGGGGCCTTAGTTTTGTGAAAAGTATGACTGAACTGAAATATCAGCCAAGATTTTTGTGTGCAAATCTTTGAAATTGGAGCAACAAACAGTCCACTGGAGAAACTCAGCGGGTCAAGCAGCATCTGTGGGAGGAAAGGAATTGTCGACATTTCAACCCGATGCTGCTCAACCTGCTGAGTTCCCCCAGCAGATTGTTTGTTGCTCCAGATTACAGCACCTGCAGTCTCTTTTTGAAATTGGACCTGACCCTGCAAATCTCTGATCTGGCAAGAATTTTTTTACTGATTTGAGCCCACCAATTGCCTTTCCGCAATGATCAGTGGCGATTGAGAACATTGATCAACAAAGCAGTAACAATTTCACAGATTGGTGATCACTGTTGATATTGATTAAGGGGCAGAACTAGTTTAACTGTCTTAAAGATATTCATTGCACTGCAGTGTGTGTTTTGGTATTACTCTTTAATGTCCTCATTTCCTAGAATTTCTGCCCAATAGAGCACTCTGCACAAGTTGTCAGAAGGTTCAAAGCCAAGCTTGCTAACAAAGTTAAATATATATATTAGAAAGTAAAATATTGCATTGCACTCAAATGGGAATTATTTTAGAATTATAACAGTGATATGTCAAATAAGGCTGGGCTGCTTATTAATATCCACAGAAACACAGAAGCCTTAACTTGTAAAGATAATCAGAATAGTTATAAAACCAATTTCCAATGTGTTATTTGTGTGTGTGTACAATTTTTTTGTAGAAGTGATTTCCTCCTCTGGTAATTAATAGTATGAGAGTTACTGCCATGCTATCATCTTAAAGAAATAAAAGGTTGCTCCTCCAAACATGTATTGCTTCTCATAGTATTACAACTATCAGCAAGGGCAATGTCACTTCTGCAATAAACAGACAAATGCCAGGGATCATGGTGGCATCTGTTTGATTTGGTAATACTGTTGCTACTGAGTCAGGTTATAAGCTTTGAGCAGCACATTCCCTAATGGAGTTCTGTATTTATTTACTCAGGTATGATTTTTAAGATGTGACAATCCTACAATAATCCCATTTTTTTAATCCCCCTGCTTTCTATCAATTACCCTAGATTCTGCCACTCACCTTAGCACTAAGGAAACATTTTACAGCGGCCAATTAGCCTACCAACCCTCTGCCTTTAGAATGTGGGAGGAAAGATATGGTCACAGGGAGAATGTGCAAACTCCACAGACAGCTTTTGTGAGACAGCAGCTGTAACTTGCTGCGCCACTGCACCGCCCAGGAATAGTTTGGGGTGTGCAAAGAATGTGAAAGTCAGAATATAATTGCAAATTTTTTTTTAGAAAGTGATTTCGAAAAAAAACCTACTGCTTTCTGTAAGTAGTTGGGTGCTGGAGGGGATCTACATAAAATGAAGTTACCTCAATCACCAAAATACAGTAGTGGGAACTGTGTCAGGTACTGTGATTTGTAATTAATACAAACATTTTTAAAAATGATGCCAGCATTTAGTTATTAAAGTAATCAATACAAAGATGTATTATGAATCTTGTTACATTAAACTGCAACTTCTTTTAACATTTGTCATATTTACAATTTGTAGGCAGGTTTATGATGCAAAAGTGTATATTTTTTTAAATAGCTTACTGGAATGAAGTGTAATTCATGCATTTTTATGGGAATGTTCCATTCAGAAGGATATTTGTAGTTTAATGCATTAAATTTCTCATTCTTCCAAAATTTAAAATAATGGTTATTAGGTCTTGCACGACCAATTCTGGACTTAGTGGTCCAAACCTAGGAGGTACGATTTAAAGTTGAGCCACACAGGTGAGGTCTCCCTTAACCATCTGTAGACATCTCCAGTGCAAGTCAACAGCCTTTTGCCACAGGGGCAGCACTCAGAGGCAGACAAGGTTTGGCAAAAGCGTATGGAAAGTGGGCACAAAGGGCATGCATAAATGTGATTACTTGTTACCTAAATGTTTGTGCTTGATTGGGTGTATAAATAAGGATTACAATGATTCTTGTTTGATTTTGTTTTCTTCAATTGTTTTGAAGTAGATGCTTTGATCAGAAACAAAGTGAACATAGCAACTGTAGGAGAATGGGATTTCTTTATTCTTTTCCTTTGCTCATGTTCCATACATAAATAATACTGTGAAGGTCACTATTTAATGATCACGTTTCATTTCCCTTTTGAAGGTGGAGGGATGATGCCAGTCCATGTCCTAAAGGTACTTGCACAGCAGAAAAAAATACAACCTGTTGGAAGAACTCAGCAGGTCAAGCAGCAGGAAAGAGATGCTCGGCATTTCATGATGCATGGTTTGATGCAGGGTCTTGACTGTCCCTTCACATCCACAGATGTTGCTTGACCCGCTGAGTTCTTCCATCAGTTTTTATTTTGCCCCAGATTCCAGCATGTGCAGGCTCCTGTGTCTCCAGGTTCTCTCACACTGCTGTTAGATTAAAAGTTTTAATACTAGGTGCCAGCCTCATTGCAGGAATAGAAATACAATTCCAAGGCAGGATTATGTCTTCTAAGACACAAAGTTCCTAAACTTCTGCCATCCTTGATCTGGGTGTTTGGAAACAGCTATTAAAGAAGCCCTGTTCAGTTGCTGTAGTGATTTTTGTAGATGGTAGTTCAGCAAACAAAGTGTGTCGTGCTATTCTGGAAAATTGCTGTGACTGCAAGTTCTACTCAAACAGGAAGAGATGAATTTGGTCACACTTGAGCAGGGGACCTTTCTGCAGTGGAGTGCTGCCATGAGACCTCTCATTCCAGGATTTGCCTGGAAAGAAGCAAAGGTTAGAAAATAAACACAGCTCTTAACTATGACCGCCTCTTGCAAGGTGAATCTGTGTCTGCTGAGTGGCTATAGGTTTGGCTGTAGGATGGTGATCTCCTTGGGGAATCAAGGACCTCTTAAGCTTTGCATCTCAAGGAACTGTACACTGTTAACTCTTTCAGTCATCAACAAATCTGCAAGTTATTGAGGACCCATTTAAATGATGCTGCTTAATGGTAGGGTGCTTCTTCCAAAGCACCAGGTTCTTGTGCGTGATTGGTTTTGGCTAGATTATCACTGTCTAATTTTGTGGCCTAGACATCCAATCAGTGTAGCATGAGGATTAGCATTACCAACTTTGCATTCACCTGGCATGTGCACTGCATACAGGCTATTGTGTGGTACGTTTTACCAAATGGGATTAGTTCCGTTGAAAATTCACGCTCGTGATTTGAAAATGAAAGTAAAAGCAATTCAATGCTACAGTATTAGAAAGATGCTTTGCATAATTCAGATTTGTGGCTAAGGTATCTTATTTCATTTGTTGACATAAATTTGTGCTGATGTATGATTTACAGTTAAGCCAATAAATATTCCATCAAATTGCCTGTAGAGGGCGACACAGTTCAGTGAAATAAACTTTTAGATTAAAAAATGTTGGAAAAGGCAATAATTTTCTTTAGTTTTGCAGCACACAGGGAAGTGCTAAATCACAAATCCTTCTCTCTCTAACTGCCTTTTCAGTGTGAAGGCAGAACATATTAAGGAACCAAATTATTTGAATAAATACTTAAGGTCCTTAATATTTTATGCCTTCAGTTTTATATTGTTACTTCATGATATATCTGGATGATCCAGCCAGCAGCAGATATGCCTTAATCACCATCAAGCCTTATCTATTTCTACATTGATCCAGTCAAATTTCTGCTACTTCCACAGCAAAACAGCCGTAATAAACATCATGTGATATTCCTTGTGACTCTTCTTTCTCGACTTCTCTAGCCTTTGAATTCATTGACCACACTAGCCTTCACCTACCTTTTTGTTGCCTGGCCAGCAACTCCCTTGCATGGTTATAATGTTAACTGTCCCTCTAGGGAATGTCCAGTAATAGCTCCCACCATTACTTCTGACCGGAGAAGTCATCAGAGAAGGGACAGCAGCTTGGTTCCCTCCTCTTCCTCATCGCGCCTTTAAGTCACAATATCTAAAGATGCGGCATTATTCAGTATTTGCATTGATGACCTTTGCTCTGCGTCTCATATCCGCTGACTTCTCTTGCAGTATTTATATCGTCGGCCTGGTAATCTGACATCCAGTCTTAGATAAATAACTTTTTCCTTCAGCTGAATGTAGGGAAGGTGGAAGGGATCGTCAAAAGCTATGCACCATCATTAATCCTATCTCACTCTGTGGTGACCATCTCAGTTTTGAGATGATGGCTTGCAAACTTGTAGACTAAAGTTAGTTTCCAATCTTTTACCCCCTTTCACTAATTCCCTAATTCCAACTCTGTAACATCACCTAAATATGAGCATTACTAAATTTGTCTGGTATTATCACTTGCCCATTTCTCTATCACTTTTAATACATAAAACATGGAACAGTACAGCATGTGAATAGGCCCACAATGTCTATGCCGAACACGATGCCAAATTAATCTACCTGCGTATAGAACAGCACAGAACAGGCCCTTCAGCCCACAGTGTTGTGGCGATGTAACTATTCCCTCTTGCCTGCAGAATGCCCCTATCCCTCTATTTTCCTCTCATTCATGTGCCCATCCAAGCCCTTCTTGAAAGCCCCCAATAAGTTTGCCTCCACCACCCTCTTATGACATTGTCCTATTCTTTCTCTATAACTTCTCGCTTCCAGTAATATTGCATGGCACAATTCCATAGTATAATTCCTAACTTCTCATCTTATATACTTCTGAAAGCAAGGTTTCAGATCTAAAACTGTTGGTGTTTCAACTTTGGCCTTAAGATTACACGAGCTGCAATCTAGGCATTGTCAGAGCTCTGTTAGTTCATTTAGTCCACAATACCCACCTGCCTTGGTAGTTATAATCCCAGGTATTTTTCACATATTAATTAATAGTGTATATAAAGCAAAATGCAAATATTCATCAGGTTTTCTTAAAAACTTGGCATAACTCCACTCTTTAAATTTGAAGCAGTTAATCATTGTGCAATATTGAATTAAGGGACTACAGTCAAAAGTACAGATAGTAATTTTGTTTTTGAGTAAAATGGGTAACCCAAATCAGGGTGCTTATGATACTGTATAAGACCTATAATGGGTTTGAAATCATGATAAAATAAAAATATCTGACTTAATTTCAAGTTTTTGAAAGAAATGTGGCATAACCAAGTTTATCACCATTCATTATTCTGAGAATTTTAATTACATGGACTCTTGCCATCTAAAATTATACTTTTTATCCAAGTGAGTAATGGACAGAATATAGTGATGTAAAAATATAATTTCCTTCCTGTTTTGATGCACTCTTGTCTCAAGCTGCCTCTCTCTCACGCTCTCCCTTTTTCTCTTCTGACAAATGTCACCTGAAAAGAATTAGAAAAAATTGCAAATAAATGAATAAATATAAGTAGGATTCAAAAGTTCTTCCTTCTGAGACAAATAAACAGCTTCCTTGAATAATAAACAGGCTACTCTACATTTGAAATTTAGTATAGTTTTTATCAAAATGCATCAACTAGGTATACAGAGAACATAGGATATAACACATAGTTCCTTCTTAATTCCAATATAGTCCTTCCACATGCATAAAGAAGAAATGACTCAAGACATTGTTTAAAATATTGTCAAAGTCATCCTCTTCAAAATATATTTGCCATTTTTTTCCTTTCCAAAAGAGAGCAAAAAGTTTATTTAAACATGAAAAATAACAGCTTCTCTTTTCCAAAATGCACTTTATGAATTAATGAACATTAATGATAAGCATAGAATTGCATGTATCATTGTAGAAATTTAAGAACACAGCTGAGACATGGCATCACTCTGTGTTCTACGACATTATAACGTATTACATGTATGAAAATTGGCTCAGTAGACTTTGTTCAACATTTATTACAATCGCAAAAGTGACAGTTTATGTTACAGTTTACTTGTACAATGGGCTTGGTGATCTGGTTCAAAGACAGAATTCTAACTTGTAAACAAAATTGACAGGATGGGAATGTATTTTAGAGAAGAAATCAGATTGCATGTTGGATTCCGTTTCATCTGAAGGTTGATATCTTTATTAACGGTTTGGCAGGCAGTGATGTTGCTTTCTGGCTCTTTAGAAGAAGAGCACATTTTTCTGGCTCACAAAAGGGCAACATTTTCCAGTGGAGAAAGTAATGTTGTTTCTGACTTCTGGCTGTTCCAACCATAATAAAAGTTACTGCGGTGGATAGGAGGACCCTCAAGTCAAAGCAGAGGAGATAGTCAGTATGCTTCTTTTCTTGTTGTCTAATGTTTCAAAAGATTACCTTAAAGACACTAGACATTGTTCAGTAGGGTGTCTTGCGAAAATGGTCAGAAGATGAGGAGTTTTAATGTCTGAATTTTCTTTTCACAATGTTGTCCTTGAGATTTCAGAAGCAATAATCCCAATTTGTGCCCAAACATTATTGTAAAAATACCATGCTGAAAACTGTGTAAATGAGGTAGCTTGCTCTTGTCAAGACCTCACAGGTAAGTGGTATGAAATGTTTTTAACATTGAAGATACTTTTATATTGGTTGACTGTGGTGGCTGTAAATGTGGAAACAATTTCCTCACTAATTTGGGACAATTGGTATGTTTTCCTCAATCAGAACGGAAATAATAAAATTTAAAAACGTTTAGAAGCACCCACCACTTAGTTCTGTTGCACCTGGTGTTCCTAATTACATTTGTTTCGATCATCACTCAAAACTTGGAGGCTAAATAGCCACCATCAATACTTATGAATGTATATTGGGTATTAACTTGTAAAACAAAATTATGGGAATTGTGTGATATTGTTAAATCCAAGGTGATGACATTTTTGATTATTTGAAAAGTTGGCTTTGTTATAATTTCAAGGTCAGAAACTATTTTGGCCCCACATTTTGGTTTATGCCAATTTTAAATACCACGTTTTTGCCTGAAAGCTTTGATTTTTGTTCTCGTGGTTAATTTTAACTAACCATTCTTTGCTAAAGAGAGAAACTTCAATAAAAGTTAAGTTAGGGTTGCAGAGACTGCTGGAGCAGTTTCAGTGTTTATCTGATAAGAAAGCTTTCTGCTTAGTACCGTAAAATTATCAAAGAGAGGCATCTGTTCAATGCAAAATGTTGGTTGATTTATTTTTTTATCTTAAAAGTAAGCTTGGCCAAAGTAGACTTTTCATTTATACATTTGCCCTTGAGGCAAGAATAACGCCCCATAAAGTTTGCTATTTCTTACCACAATACTGCAATGGCTGCAGCCAATTTTACTTATTCCAGTCCTCTCTTAGGTCTGGAATGTCTTGCCTGGCAGCCTTTTAACTAGGTCAACAGATTTCAAATGTTAAATTTAGTAGCTGCATGCAAAAATTAATTGTTAACAGAATCATTATTACCAACAGTAAAATAGTTGGCCTAAGTGATGTCTCCATGGAAATGACTACAAGTTTCCTTAAAAGTAGATGAAATGAAATACTTGGTTACACATTCATAAGTGTATGATGGTTATATTCTGTATTAAAATCAATATGCTTTTGTCAATACACTTTTAAAAATATAAATGAACACCATGAAAGTATATGTGATCTTTGATTTCTGGAGTATTTGGTTCCATCATGTTGTCTCAAAGAAATGACCCTTTTCAAATACATAATTTAATTTTTGAGAGAGATTGCTACAAATTATCTTGCAGTATTAAAATATGAAGTTGTCTCCCCTTGGTTTTGTGTTTCAGTGATTTCTGAATCATTTTTGCTGGAGCAAGCTGGTACTTCATAAAAATGTCACCAATCAAATTCTACATTAAGCACCTACCCATTCTGCCTCAGGCTCTTGAAATAAATTCAGACCAGGTGTTCTTCTCATAATGGAACTCTCTGATGTGTTCTGATAATGAGCTTGAAAACGGAAACTGTCATTTTTCAAGTGGCTTGAAGAATGCAATTAGAGCAGTTTTAAAAGTGCCATGGGACAGTATTCCATCAACAAAGCATTAGTTTCATGCACAAGCATTTTCTACTAAGAGCAATGTTTTCCGAAACACAGGGTTGTATGTTTGTGTTTTTGTTTTGATTGTTGGCAGATGCTGGTTAACCAAAACTAGATCAGCATATACCTGTTAATAGAAAATAATCCATTGACAAGCCTCACCAAACGAAACCGCGATGTTCTCGGCAGTTATGATAAACTTATTAATGCATTGCAGCTATGATGATCTTTGCTATTTCAATGGAGGCAGTTTTTAATCTGACGTTCCCTCATCAGTGCTTGAGATTAAAACAGTGACCGCATTTCAGAAATACTTCATTCACCATAAATTGCTTTTGCACATCATGTGGTCGTCAAAGGTGCTATATAAATGCAAACCTTTTCAAGTATCGAGTTCCTGATCAAAAATGTTTACATGGTAAGGACAACATAGAAATGAGGTCTTTCCCTCAGGAGGAGCATTCAGATGTGTCTGAAATTCAGATGAAGTAAGAACTTGTCTTGCATCCCTTTGATTTGTTGTCATTGTTGGGCGCTGAGTGCAAATTACTGATCTCTGCTTAAACTAGTTTATTGAAAAACAAAGTTTAAAACAGGAAGCTATTCAAACAGAACTCTTCTACGTTAAGGAAAATGCATATAAAATTGATTAATAACCTCTGGCCATTATCAGTGCTTTTGTACTGTTTGCACAATATATCAGTTTGCACTGAGTTGACATATTTAGAATATTATCTTGATATTAGATTCTTGCTAGTATCAGCAGGAACAAATTAATTCAGAAATCTAATTTTGTTCAATAATTGGGAAATGTTTTACTTTTTTTCTACTAAAGTTTTTGTTGAATAAAGAGGCTAGAAAGTTTTTGGTACTGGATTGATAATGGCTTTTGTTTCTGTTACTAAAATTTTCTGGCATTACAATGTAAAGAAAACAGTTCAATGGGAATGGATTGTTATTGATTGCAATAATCAGTTTTATTCCAATGATGATTACCTTTGGGTTGTCTTACAGAATGCACCCAGAGTGATTATCAGTAAGCTCTCAATTCAATTATAGACCAAGATGTGAAATTCAGAGCCGTTTGGATTCCTGAGAAGAAATTCGTCCTGCAGACCTGGCAGCTGAATGCTGCCTGCTTCAACGCTGCAGTTTCTGCTATGTAATAATTTACTTGCTGCAAATATTCTGTCCAGTATTGCCAGGTTGTGAAACTCAATAATAGAAAAATTTGCTCAAAATAATATTTACAATATAAGCATAGATGGATCACGTGCAGCAGAAATCAAATTGCTGGAGGAACTCAGCGGATCAGGCAGCAGGGATGGTCAACGTTTCAGGTCGAGACTTTGTATCAGGACTATGATAGGTCATAAGTTTCCATTAAAATAAACAAATATCTGTGGTGTACACAGAGTTAGGACGAAGTGTTGTCTTTGTTTGAAGAGGCTCTTGCAGCATTCGCTTCCATTCAAACCAAGGGAAAAGACCTGTGTCTGTGTATGTCATTCTGTCTGCCTGTTGGTCACTGTCTGCCTCTCTGAAAACTTCTTGTTGTTGTAGTT